>JAKSZT010004976.1:6151912-6461765 GCA_026826555.1 Tolypeutes matacus
GGTTTTTTTTTTTTTTTTTTTTTTTTAAGATTTATTTTATTTATTTCTCTCCCCATCCCCCTCATTGTTTGTGCTCGCTGTCTGCTCGTCTTCTTTAAGAGGCACGGGCAACAAAACCCAGGACCTCCCACGTGGTAGGCAGGTACCCAACTGCTTGAGCCACATCTGCTTCCCCTAAGTCAGGGGATCTTAACCTTTTTTGTTCCACAGACCCCTTTGCCAATCAGACGAAAACACGGACCCCTTACTAAGCCCACACTATACTGTGTATTATTTAATAAATATCTCACATTTGCACCAACACGTCCCCACAAGAATAATGTTTTTTTTGAATTTTCAATTCAAGCTCACAGACCTCTTGTTAAGAACCCCTGCTCTAAGTGATGCCCTCAGGGTGTGCTGCTTACACACTATTATTCACAACAGATTCTTACTTTCCTCCCTTTTATGCTTTGCATCTTCAACATCATAAAGCAAAGAAGAAAAAAAAAAAGATTCCGAATATAGGAATTTGGGACTACTGACATGCCAGTGAGAGAACCTCTGTAACCATCATCAAGTGATGAATTTACCCAATTTTCCCACAAGTGCAGGTTGAGTCATGGAGAAATGAGAAGTTTCTGAATGTAGATGATAAGGGAGAGAACTTGCCTCCTCTCTCACCTGGAAAGGATTTCCAGGCTGTAATTTTGGAGTCAAATTGCCAGAACACTAATCAGTTGCTTCCACAATTTAGGATTAGAACCCTTCACGTCCTTAGGCCGCCATATTGTACTCCATGCTCTGGAAGCCCCTAGACAAGAAAAGGGAAATAAGAGTCTTGCATTTCACAGTCCATTTGACTTCTCCCACACCCCTTTAGGGTTTCTCACTCTGAACCAATTTCCTTCTTGCAACTAAATGTCCCCACTTACTGGCCATGTTACCTCGGGGACCTTCCATTTCTTAAAAATGGACATAATGATCAATACCATCTTCCTAGAATTATGAGAATTCAATCAGTAATTCATATTAAAGCCTTACACCTGGAAAATAATAAGAGCTTAATGAATTTTAGCTCTTAGTATTGTTACAAATCCATCACTAGTTAGAATGTGTGGTGCCTGGCTAAAGCTTCAGGCCATTGACTCTTTCCCAGGCCAAACTTACTGTTAGGGGCAACAACTGGGAGAAGTGTTATATGACCAAGATCTCAAATTCTAAACCAGCAATTATAAAATGTTATCATACACCCAAATCCCCTGGAGATCTTGCTAAAATGCACAGTTTGATTCTGTAGGTTTGGAGAAGGACCTATGATTCTGCGTTTCTAACCAGCTACCAGGTGATGTCAATGCAAGGCTCTAAAATAATACATATTAGAAAGAACAACACCTGTGCCATTATTGTTGCCATAACTGATATACTTGTGAGACTAGGTCAGAAGCCTGTTTTAGAGAATAAGTTTCAAGTAGAGGTTGAGAACTTCTAATCTGAGCTATGATGGTGGGTCAACATCTCATTGTTGGACATTGATCTAAATGCCCCAAATGCTCAAGTATTTGCATAATTAAATAAGGTCAGTAGTTGCCAGGCAGGTCCTTGTGTGTGTGTGTGTGTGTGTTTTAAATTAACACTATTTTAACATTAATCATTGCTGAATTGATGTTATCTTCTATCATTAACTCAATTTTTAAGCTAATGGTTACCCAAAATCCTTGAAATGCTAGGTTGAACCATACAAAATTATTGACATTAAACTTTTTTTTTTAGCCTATCAAGACAGTAATTTCCTATGGCTTGACCTGAGAGTTTCTATTTTACTTGATAAATTAAGCCATCACAAGAATGAGAAAACAACCTTCAAAAGAGGAGAAAACCTTCCCTTTCCTTTTAGATTTCTGTGGCTGACTTAGGATAGAATTTGTATGAGTTGCTGGAAGGCTGCCGGTTGTGAAAAATCTGAAAAGCATTAAAAAAATCCTCTTGGAGGCAGTTCCCTACTTTCAGAGATACTAGTAAATTTTCTTATTTAGACAATCAGGGCAGAAAACATGGTACATGAGGTGGTGACCTGTAAAAAATAGCAGTATTCACATCTGCAATTTTTGAACATTGCATCCGTCAAGTTGTTATGTTTGTAACATGCCCAGTTTTCATAAAGACCAAATTTCCATCTAATCAAGGACAAGAATATAGGAGCTCCACAAAACATTTTCACACAATTTTGCTGTCTAGCCCTGGGGTGGGCAAACTTTTTCTATAAAGGACCTGATAGTAAATATTTTAGACTTTGTGGGCCATATCATCTGCTGCAGCTACTCAACTCTGCCTTTGTCATATGAACGAGTGTGGCTGTGTAGCAATAAAAGTTTATTTACAAAAACAGGATCATAGCCAGATTTGGCCAGCTGCCCTTAGCTTCCTGACCCCTGGTCTAGCCTTATCTGTTGTAATGATTGTGATAGTTAAGTATACAGCGGTGGATACCATTCCGGAATTTCAGTATAATTTGAGAAGATGTAAGAGCACACCAAGGTAGTGATAACTTGTGTTTCTTTTTTTTTTTTTTTGAGTCTTCTTTAATGTAAATGACCAAATTTTGAAAATACTCAGGGGGAAAATGTGGCTTTCTTTCTGGTTCATAGCAAAAAGTTTTCTGATACAAATCAGAAATATTTTATTATGTAAATATTTCATTAAAATTATTTAAAATCATTCATGGTGTTTTGTGATTTATCAAAATATTCATGTGAAAACCCTTGGCAAGTTTTCAAGGATAATAATGCTGTTTCAAAGGAAGCAATAAAGATCTTCCACTCAAAGAGATTAGAGGGATAAAAGAATATTTTCCTTTGTGGTGTTGGGATTAAAATGTCTGATGAGCGCTAACACGGTTCTGTTCAGATTTGGACAGCCAGAGGCTGAGATGTGGTTTGTCTCCCCTTGTCCCTGACGAGTCTCAATTTGATCATTTTCATGAACACTATCCCTATCGGTTTCTGCCCATTTCCTAATAATAACCTCTTTGTAGTTGTATTCTAGAAAGGCAAAGACTCATTTTATAGGACACAACAGAAGAGATGGCAATAGAAAAGAACTGCAATCAATTGGTGTGACGAGCTTGTAAAGCACAATATAGGACATGAGCATTTCAGTAGAAGTTCCCCATCCGCTTCTGTTTTGTGCTGTGAGGAAATTTTAGCACTTTTTTTCCTTTCTTCCCCAATCCTGTAGCCAGAGCTTTCTCCTCTAAGCCTTCTCTGAAGCCGTCCCTCCCATGCACTCACACCTTCTCTGCTTCCAATCAGATTTGACAGATGAGAGCCTCTTGGCTCACTGTCCATGCTGTCTCCATCAGGTGTGACTGTCACCTGGCTGTGGCAGTTGAGGATTGGGCTTTGCACCAGGGCCCTGATCCCGAGCCACAGAGACAAAACAGATGTTGCATTCAAATGAAAGGAACTTCTTTGATGAGTGAAAGAGGAGAATATCGAATTCTGGTTTAAGTTTCTGGTATTACTGTTGGCCTCTTGCGCCATGTCTCCTGATTCAAACCAAACAGAAGGAACAGTGAACAGCCGGGTTCTGATGAGGGGAAAGTGTACCATAAACTGTGAGGCAAACTGTGTGGACAAGCTTCCTGATGTTGGTAAAATGGAAGGGGGTGACTATAGCATGCTTGGAACGCTGGCTCTTAATAACCACCATTCCAAGGCGATTTTCATAATCCTTTGAATGTGCTCAGGCTCCGAGTAGACATTGGATAGGTTCAATTTCAATGCAGTGAATGTTCTAAGAACAGTTTGACCCCTTCATGTGAGCATACACGATAAGCTCAAGAAAAGACAACGGTATTGGTGCTTTGCATGGAAATGCCACCAGGAGGACCACCCAGTAGCCATGAAATAAGACCAATACGAATACGTTCCCCTCTCAACCCAGCCGCTCATCATGTATGCTGCCAGGAGGAAGGGAGCATGTCCAGAATATTCAGCTTTCCAGGGAAAACCCACCATAACAGTATGTGACAGACAAGATGATGACAGGGCATAAGAGATGAAGAGGTGTGTGTTGCGTGAGTAAAACTATATTAACCGACTTCAGACCATTAGCTTGAATATGTTCCGTGATTCTAAGAAGCATATCAGGTCTTAGTAACGACATAAAATAGCCGTGAATGTCAGTCTGTAAGCCATGTCGTTTCCCTCACCAAGCTATGAGAAATCAATTCCCTTTACCCCTTAGGTCCATCACAGGTTCCTTTCTGGTGACATCTCTCATCGCACCTTGTCACTTGTGAGACCTGATCTAGCCTGTGGTCATTTCCCCAACAGGTCCTCAACAGGAACATGCCCAAAGAAAGAGGACTTGTTCATCTTCAGAAAATCCTCTTGGCTGTGAAATTGCCTTGATGATACCAAAACTTGTAGCCGGTTGTCTGTAGAAGATAAGGAGATGCTGATAAATGAGATGAAAATAATTTATGTCTCTTTAGCAACTCAGGAGGCAGGAGGTCCCTAGTTTTCCTGGTGAGAAAAAAAATGTCCCTGTTCATCAAAATCCTTGGGCAGATAGGTGGCATCCTCTCTGGTCCCTTCTTCCTATGGACTGCACTTTCATAGCCTTGCTTTGAAGCATTGGCTGCCCCAGGTGCTGGGGGCAAGGTGAACTCTAGGGTGCAGACACCTCGACTTAGAGCAGCCCCTTAGAGGACAGTCTTCCCCCTCTAGGGGTTCTCTATTCTAGGGTTCCTGAGTGGGCATGTGCCCCCTGGCCCCATAACCAGCTCCTCTTCTGTTACAGCCAGCTCTCACTTATGAACTTCTCTTTGCATTGTTGACATACCTGTTAGAGACATTGCCTTTTCACAGCCCAGTAGTGACGAATGTTCCAGACCTCCCCTTTGGGAAGTAACTTGAAGATGCACATGGCTGCTCTCTCTCTCACCTGGTGGGATTTTCAGGCTCTTACTTTAGGGTTATATCACCAAAGCACCAATCAGATATTTCCATACTTTTGGATTGAATCCTAAACGTCTTTAGGCCGCCATGTTGTGCCCCATGCTCCCAGTCCCGGCTTGGCAATCAAATGGCATCAAGGCGCTTGCCTGGTTGTCGTCCATTGATTCTCTAACACTGGTGTGTTTTGCCACCTCACAGATCTCTACAACTGTTTCCTCTAATTTCTCTAAATTCCACAGCTCATACCTTTAACTGTCAAACGTTTCTGGTTTTTCTAGCCTCTCCACCAAAGTACCATAATTTTTCCTGACCCTGTGAGGTCAGGTGTGGCACAGCTTAGCTTTGTGCTGTTTGCCAGAACATTTCTCTGCCAGACAAAAATGTCCTTCTGCAAAGAGATGGCAAAATTTGCTCAAAGTAAGCCTGCCACACGCCAGTGGATTTTTCACTAATCGTAAGTGCCCCAAGAAAGAGCTTCTCCCCTGAATGTGTGGAGAACAGGCCTTGTGACCCTTCCTCTCACATCTCAGTAATCCTTGCCACATGCCTCATTGAGTCTCACCGCACTTGGGGAGCAGCTGTAGCTCAGTGGTTGAGCTCCTGCTTTGCATGTATAAAGCCCCAGGTTCAATCTCCAATATTTCCAAAAACAAACAAAAAGCATAGCACCCACAGGGCATCTGCCTGCAGTATTATTTCTGATTTAGAAAGAGGAGGCACAGGCCAGCAGGAAGACAGGTACTCTGCCTAAGACAGCCAAGGAGCTCACCCAATACTTACTGCAGGCTGCTTTCTCTTGTTCCAATAATTTTAGCTGTTCACTAGGAATGCTAAGAGATTCTCTGGTTTTGGTTGAAGACTCTTTGTGAATGGCTGTGGAATTAAATCCGAGGGGATGTTGTGGATGGGCGGAAGGGCAGCCACCACCGAGCAAAGGGCGGCCCCTGTATGCCCAGGTCTTTGCAGATCACCTGAATACGTCCACATGTGCCAGAGCTCCATCCATGCCAGCCCCCGGCAGCCTGGTGGTCCAGCGGGCTACAGCCCCTTTCCTGCTGCACACCCTCCACATGAATCCTCCTGAGCAGCTGTGAATGACCCTCCTGCCGCTGCCTCTGCTGTGTGGTCTGGGCTGCTCCCAGCCTGAACCCAGAGGTGGCTCCTGGAAGCTTCTGGAAGGCCAGATCCTGGTCTTCTCTGGCCACTTGGGCAATGGGGGTTAAACAGAAGGAAAGAATATGCTGGCTCAGGAAGTCATTTTCAGTACAAGGTGTCCCTGCTGTCAGAGGCCCAGGTTCCCCAGGCCTCCCCCGGAAGGCAAAGACAGGCACCGCTGGGAAACAGACCCCAGAGGACATTATCCACCCCGGAGAAAGGACTTAAACCAGCTGCAGGCTTGCTTCAGACCTGGGGGAGGATTGGAGAGGCTTTTGTTTGAAGGATGCCACGCATGCAGGAATGAGAAGCCTGGAGATTCCCGGCCACCTCGGGCCTGATGGAACTCTGGAGAAGAGGCAGGAATGAAATCCCCTTCCTTTTTCTGTCTTTTAGCTCCTCCCTCCTTGATCTTTTTACCCTTACCGGCACCCTCACCCGCTGACACATCTCACCACCAAATCTTCCCCACGGGGCCGTGGCGGAATCTTGGGCCGGTTTCCACTGACGGGCATCCAAGCACGGAGCAAACTCAGACCGTCATCCTTTGCGTATTTATAAAGAAGGTGACTTTCAACTTGGCTTTCTATGACAGGAACCCCTGTGACGGTCTCCAGGGTGGCATAAATGGGAGGATGTGACTTCCTTCCTGTAGAATATTGGGTAACTCACATCGCGTTACTTTAAAAGAAATTGACCAAGGTTTTCTGTTTCTTCTATGCTGTTCATCGACAGCATTAATTACATTTCCTATCTCTCATATGTGAAATTTTCTTTTCTATTTAGAAAAGGTATGTTTGGTCAACTGAAATAGATTTCCCTAGGGAATGAATGAGCACATTGGTGAGCCCCCAGACTAGTTTACCACCCTAAAGGTGGGTCTTAGATGAATTCTTGTTTTGTGTTTATGGACAAGAAAACCCCCATGAGTCAAACGCAGATGACAAAATGTCAACCCTTCCCTCAGGCCTTGCCTTGTGGATGGCCAAACATTAGGTTTTTAAGGAAACTTTTTATTGGTGTCTAACATACCCTGACTACCACTTTGTGGGGTCTTTTCATATGATGTAATTCTGAAAGAAAGTTAAAAAAATTCTCACATTATTGTTGCTTGGAGGAGCAGCCTGCAAAACCTCACAAATTTGAGCTTTTCTGTTCCTTCAAAGTTTTCTGGACATTTTAAATGTTGCTTGGCTCCTGCGTTTTTATATTAGGCCAGCACTGAGATTTTGGCTTCCCATATTTCCCAAACTAGTGAAATATGTTGTCCTCAGTGGTAAAAGACAACAGGCAATTTGTCTCAGAGGCAACTTTCGTGGAGCCTGGAGTTTCCAGAACCTCACACAGAGGGGAGAAGTCAACTGACCCCTTGACTAAACCCTCTCCCACACAAAGCTCCTGACTCTAGGCTCAGAGTCTGAAAATGAGCTCTATGGTCCATTTTCTACTCCAAGCTTCCAATGGACTGTCCTCCCCAGCCCCTCCCTGCCACTCCAGGTCCTTTGCAGTGTAGATTTCTGAAATCTCTTTGGTGTGCAATTGTTAAATATTTAGCTGGCCTCAAACAGTAGCAAAAACACATCACCAAGGCTGGAAAGGCACAATTGGGATGTTCCTCGCAGCTCCTTACTGCAATGTTTCAAAGCCAGAGGAAAACAACTGAAGTATTAACCAGTGAGCATCAGAACTGTTCTTCAAAGAGCTGAGTGACACATAACGGAATACACTGTAATTACATGTATTAAATTTAATACCCCCAAACAGATGGTGTTCCACCCCCCTCCCTGGACTGGGTTGCTCATCTGATTGGAAATTATTTCCGAGCCCTTACCCCAACCCCAGGCACTTAACTTCCATTGCATCCAAATGTGAATTGGTTTGCTTCCCTCACTTTGGAAATCTGACCGTAAAGTCATTTCTATTTTCTCCTAGTTGATACTTAAGGAACAAAAACTACCCACTTTATTTTTGGGAACTGCTATTACACGGATCCCCAAATCGTCGAGATGGAGGATTTGTTAAATTCATGTTCCTACATTCCCTTGGTTCAAAGGCTAGATTCTTGGGGACACTTATCTAGATACTCCAATTGGACCTTCCAGTACATTCTCAAGGACCTCCAATAATCCTTCAGCTCCAGTTTTAGAGGTTACACCCTTGAACTGCTAGAAGGATCCAGCAGTTCAGACTTGGCTCTGAAGATCCACCACCCCAGAGATGGTGGGAGTGATTTTCTTTTAGAGAGCGACTTTTAAGGAACCCATTAGAAACTATTTTAAATCCTTGTTGAAACCATATAATGCAGAAAAAAGTCCACCTTACTCTGACTTTGAAAATATTTTATTTGAATAGTAAATAGTTATACAGTTGAAACAGTTCTATTGAAGCTTTCTATAAATAGCTAACAATTAAGAAAATAATGTATGTAGAAAAGAGATTGCATTTAAAAGGAAGAGCTGTCGGTAGTACAAGGGCCTCGGGGGCCCTCCAAGCAGAATAAAATGGTAGGTTGTCTGTAATTCGCTCAGATAGATATAAAAGTTAAAACTTTTAGCAGATCCCTTTAGAAAAAGGCTCTCTTCTAAAATGCACAGTGAAATGTCTAGAGTGGTAGGGGAAAAAAGCGCACCAAAAAAAAAAAAAATCTGCAAATATCATAATCTTCTTAATTCATATAAATAAATAAAGAATAAATAACAATTACTCATAAATCAACATATACATTTAGAGGAAACTCAACAAGGATGATCAAAAAAAAAAAAAAAATCGGACGTGAAATATTGAGGCAGTTTCTACAGCGTCTTCTGAAAACCCCCTTCCCTCCCCCCAAAACAATCCCAGACAACAGTTCAAGGCATTTGTGGCTATACTAAAGAAAACTTTTTTTTAAGCAATTTGATTTGTTCACATACAAAAAGGTAAAGCCAGACTCCAGCAGATCACAAGCCATAATAAAGCTAATCCTGTGGGAAGTTCAATTCACAGCCTGTGAAATATAAAGGCATTTATTCCTCAAGATTTACCCCCAAGCAACCCGTACACGCTACGTAACCGAGAGAGCAGAGACTGGGAGGCGAGGGCGAACCGCGTTTCTAGACCAAGAACACAGCGAATACTAGCAAGACAGACAGCGGCTCCCCGCGAGGGCAGGCTTGCAAGCAGGGGACAAACGCGGACGGCTTTCCTCCCCAGTACAGAAAGAGATTGGTTCCTGCTGCGCCGTCGGAGGCGGGGTGGGGGGCCAACGAAAAAGGGGGGGGTGGTCCAAAAGGAGTCACGACGAGAGGGTCGGGGTTACCGTCACGCTACACCGAGAAGCGGAGACGACACTTTCACGGGAGGAAGGGGGGGCAGGGGTGAGTACCCCCGGCGCGAACGCGTGTTCGGGGCGTGTTCTTCGTGGGTCTCCAAGCGAAGGCACAGTTCGAGAGGCCAGGGTGGAGCGCGCGCTCTAGCAGGCAGGACGCACGGGCACCTGCAGGAGAATCACCTGTCTGTTCTCGGACGGGTGGCACTTGTTGATATGCCGCGTGAGACCCGGCGAGCTGTAGAAGGTGGCCGGGCAGTACTTGCAAGGGAACACCTGGGCGGCGTGCAGCAGGCGCAGGTGGCGCTCCTGGGCGCCCTTGCTGGGGAACGTCTCCCCGCACACCGGGCACAGGTGGCACTCGGCGGGAGCATTCAGGCCCAGCACGCCTGCCGCCTCGCCGTCGCCAGCCACCTCCTGCGGCGCCTTCTCGTCGGGCCCAGGGTACAGAGCCAGTAGGTCCTCGGCCGGGGACGCAGGCGGCGCGCCCTTGGCCTGCAGCGACTGGTGGTGCGCCAGCAGGTGCTTGCGCAGATAGGCCTGGCGGCGGAACTTCTTGGCGCAGTGGTGGCACTCGTACAGCCCGTCCTCGGAGCCCGACTCGGACACGCCGCCCGGGCTCGGCGTGTCGCGGTCGCTGCCGCCGCCGCCCGTAGCCTCCCGCGCCTCTGCCCTGGTGGCGGCCTCCGGCTCCGGAGCGCGGGCGGCGGCGGGCGCGGGCCGCGGTTTGTGCCAACGGCGGTGAGACGCCAGGTTGGCTGGGCAGCTGAAGACCTTGGCGCACTCGGGGCAGCGGTACTCCACGCGCACGATGCGCGAGCACTTGTGCTGCGCCAGCGCGAACGGGTCGGCGTACTCCTCTTTGCACAGCTGGCAGATGAACTCGCCCAGCGGCCGCGCCGCGCCCCCCGCGCGGCCCCGCGGCCCCTCCACCGGGCCCTCCTTGATCTTGAGCCCCAGCACCGGCGAAGTGGTCACCTCGTCCTCGAAGTGCAGCTTGCGGATGGCCTTGGGCTTCTTGGAGCCCGGGGCCTTGGCTGCCTTGGCGGGCGGCTCAGCTGCAGCTGCGGCGGCTGCGGGTGCGGGTGCGGGTCGCTTGCCCGGGGGCCGCAGGGAGGCGGCGGGGGACAGCGGGGGCGCGGAGCCGCGGGCCGCCTCAGCGCCCGCCGCGAACGCAGTGCCTAGCTTGAGCTCGGCTGGCGCAAAGAGCAGCGCGTCGCCGCCGCAGGTGCCGCCGCCGCCCACGCTGCTCCCGCCCGCGCCCGCACCGCATCCGAGCAGTGCTGCGGGCGTGGGGAAGGACTCGGCCGAGACCGGCGAGCTGAGGTTGAAGCTGCGCTCGAAGTACTTGTGCTTCTCGTGCTCGCGGCTCACCGGCCGCGTGGGGCTGTAGAGCGGCGCCGGGTGCGCGGCCTCGGGGTTGCCAAAGTGAGCGGCCCGCGGGCCCGGCGGGGGTGGCTGGGGGCCCGGCGCGCAGGCGAGCGCGGCGGCGAGCACCGCATGGGCGCGCTCGGCGGGCGGCGGCGGCACAGGGCCGGGCCCGGGGTTCGGCGCGGGGGTCTCGGCGCGGGCGCCCCCGCAGCCCGACGAAAGCAGCAGCGCACGGTCACCGTCCTCGCCGCTGCGGACCCGGTAGGACACGGGCGTGGACTTCTTGCTGCGTTTCACCAGGAAGCCGCGGGGCATCTTGGCGCGGTGCAAGGGCAAAGCACGGGCTCGGTCCCCTTCCGCGCTCGACCCCGGCAGCCTCTCAGTGGCTCCCGCCCATGGCCCGGGCGCAGCGGCCACGGGATTCGCGGGGCACTGGTGACAGCTTGGCCCCGCTTAGCGCCCTGCACGCGCGTCCCTTTCCCCAGGCCCAGGCGCCGCTCCCTTTTAACTGGGGGAGGGGGCCATTGTTCTCGCCTCCCGCTTCCCCCGGAGCCAATCAGCGGCCCGCAGCTCCTCCGATTGGGAGGGTGGGAGGGTGACAGGGCTGCAAAAAAAAAGGGGGGGGGGCCGGGACTCGGGGTCGCCTGGTAGGTGCGGCAGATGTACCTGAGGGCGCGGGCCCCCGCGCGCGCCCCTCGTCGCCCCGCCCGGCCCCGGCACACGCCCGGCCCCGCCTCCCTTCACGGTCTGCTGCGTCTCTATGGGGAGGCGCACGTGCCTGGGCTTTGTGTCTCTCCTCCGGGGGGCACGGAGCAGCCAAATGGGCCCGTCCATCAGCGCGACAATGCGCGCGCCCCCTCCCGCGCGGGGATTACCCGCGGGTCGCGAGCAAAATAGCAACAAAGAAGAAGAATGGCCCCAAATATGTCAGGAGGGCTCAGTGCGCACGCCGGAGCCGAAGGGGAAGTTGTGCGCGCTGATGGGGCAGGGGCGGGAGGGGGCGCGGCAGCCGGCGCGGGGAGGGAAGCGCTGCTGCCAGGGCGCGAGTCCGCGCCCGGGAGGGGTCTGGGCAATCATTAAGAACCGAGGATAACTGCCAGGCTGGGCCAGCCCAGAGCCCTCCGCCCGAGCCTCGGGGGGGTGGGCCGCGGGACCCAGGGGGCCGGCGACAACGGGACGCCGGGGTTCCGAGTTTGGGTGGCAGAGTTGGCCTGGCTGACGGTCCCCGGGGGCAGCGTGAGTGCCCACAGGCTCCGCGCGGCCGCGGGCCTCGAGAGAATTCTCGAGTTTGAGAAACAGTTGGCACCGCACTTCTGCAATCGCCAGCAGACGGGGCGCTGGAGGGGAGCGCTGGCTGCGCTGGCCTCCAAAAGGATCGTGGCTTTCTGAACTTTCTTTCTTTCTTTTTATTTAAAATTTTAAGTACCTCGAAGATCGGGGATTGCCATCCTTGGAGAGCGCCTGTCCGGGGCGCTCGGAGGCCCCCGAGCCGCCCAGGTCTGGGTGGATCCGGATGGATGTGGCCAAAGCCTGAAACGCGCGGGCAGCGGCGCGCGCGCGGGTGAAGTTGGTTTCCGCCCTCCCCGCGAGGCCTCATGCATTTTCATTCCGAGCGGGCATTTTGTCTGCCGGTTGACATCAGATGCTAAATCAAGGGCTCCAATCAAGACGCTGCGGAATAAAGGGGCCGCCTGTCTGGGCGCGGGGCCCCCCGGAGCCGTGCCCCCTTCACCTTTGTGAAGGAAATTAACCTCCCGCTATTGAGCGCCGGCCGCGGCCAATCTGGACGCAAAAGAGACGCGTGCTGCCGGCCGGGGGGAGGGGGGGCAATCTGTCCCCCGACACAGGCTGCGGCCTCGCAGAGGACAAGTCGCCCCCCCCGTGCCACCAGGAGAAGACAACAGGGAAGACCCCTCCCACCCCACCCACCCCACCCCTGCCGCCGCTGGGCTTGGCCCAAGACCCCGGCCCTCTGCCTCAATCCACTTCCCAACTCAGCCCCAAGGAAACACCAAAGGTAGAATCTCGGGGGTGGGGGACAGAACCCCGCGAGTGCGTAGTGGCCCTGATCGCCCATCATTGGCGAGCAAATAGCAAAGCCACGTAAAATGTCATATTGGGGGGGGGGGGGTGTCACTGTATTGAAAGAACGAGCATTTTCCTGCCAAGCTTTTTCTTTCTTTTTTTTTTTTTTTCCCACCCAGATAGTTTGCTGGGTTTTGCTGGCGCTTAATTCCACTGAAGGTATTTAATTGTTTTTGGATTTTCCCTCTGAAAATACCCTGGCGTGGAAATTAAGCAGATTTTTTAAAATAGCGTCCACATGAGTAATAACTTGTGTCGGGGACAATTGTTAGGGGATCTCTCTGGTTAATCAAAGGGAAAGAGTTTTGGTGATTTTTATGCTTGTGATTTTTTTTAACCCACAGACTGGAAAGAGAAGTATAAATCTAATGGAATATACTTTTGAAAGGTCTCGCCGCCGTTAAAAAAAAACAACAAAACGCGTGCCGGTTCTACAAAAGTTAGACATCCTAAAATGAGTATACCTAAATTTACAAATGCCTCCATCTAAAAGTAACTGATGTTATTTCCTTGCTCTTTTGAGCGCTGATTAATACTGCTGATGAAATTAGAAGTGGGAAAGGGATTCCGGGACAGCTCTGGCCAATTTTATTTTCTAATCACGAATCCCATCTGGATTGTGGAATAATAGGGCGGGGGCTCGGCCCGCCATCCCCAACTGACTGCTGGGTTTTGGTCTTGCATATGTAACACTCTTTTCATTCAACAGATAACAGGGAGAGTTAGTCACCTTATGAATCCTTTAAAAATAGCACCGTAATTGTAAAAAAAAAAAAAGGGGGGGGGACTGGAAAAAAAGCAAAAAACAAAAACCCAAACCCCTGCCTGAGATGCAGCGAATTCAAACAGGGCTCTGAATTAAGCCAAGGGAAGCTATTGAACTATTGGCATACTGAGATTCAACGGTTCTGTTTCTTTTTCTTTATTTGTGGTTTCTAGTATTGCCAGCTGAAATGAAAGCTGCTTTCAGACCGGTACCTTCAAGAGAATGTTAACTTGAAAGGTACAAGTATTCGAAACTAATTTCATAACCCAGGACTGGAGAAAAATTAAGCAACCGCCGAGCAGGTGCAACCGTGCGCGGAGTGGTGGATCTCCGCTGCCTTCGGCGTATTTTATTTCTCAGAATGTGCGCCCCAGGGAATGGGGATATCGGGTCAGATATTGGTTTTCCTCTAAGAGGGGCAAAGCGCCACTACGCAGCACCCCCGCGACCGGCCTTTGGACACTGCGACTCGGAGAAGAGGCCGCGTGCAATGGGTTGGGGAACACTGCGCGCTGATTTGCCCGCACCCCTCGCCCCAGGTGGGGGGTGAGCTTGGAGATGGCCGCGCGAGTCGGCAGGCAGAGGGATCCAGGGCAGGGCCTGGAGAGCTGCTTTCCCGGGCCGAGGAGGATCCTTCCCTCCCTGCGGGGGCCTGGCCAGCGCTCTGGAAATATCCGGGTGTCCCTTCGTTTCTGGTCCGTGTAGACTCTCTGCGATGGCCGCAGAGCTGGAGGCCGCAGGAGCTCCGAGCTCTCCTGTCCCGCTGTCCCGGGCTGACGTCGGGGCGCGCCGGGGTGCATTGTGACCTCCAGCTCGGCCCGGAATCAAAGACTCGAGGCTCCAGGGAGTTTCTGTTCAGTGCAGAGTTTGGAAATATGAGCTAAAGCGGGGGATTTCGGCGAGGAGTTGGCCCCCTGTGTGTCGGGGAGTCCAGGCAGCCCCCGCGCTCTCTCGTGGCGAAGATGAGCGGGTCCGCGATGTCGCCGGCGGCGGGCAGCACGTTTGGAGACGCCAGGCGGAAGCTGCCGGCGTCACTCTGCCGCGGACCCCTCTCCTGGCTTCGCGGGAGTCTCCAGTGCCTGCTCTCGGCCCCCACGCACCCCGGCCGGGCGTGAGCCCCGCTGTAGCGTCTCAGTGCCAGCCACCAGGCGGGCCGGCGCTTGGAGGTCCCCGAAGGGTCCCGCGTCCCGGTGCGCAGGGCGCTCGGAGAGGCTTTGTATTTGCAGGAATGAGAGGTGGCGATGTCAGTCCGAGGGGCACGCGAGAGCCACGCGCAGCCCTCCAGGCCGGCCCGGCTTCCAGGCACCTCGGGGGCCCCCGCCCGCTGGCCGTCGCCTTTGTTCGGCGCATTAGCATAAAGCTGCCAAGGATCTCCCGTTGAAATAATTCCACACAAAAGGAGAGTGCATGAAAGAGAGCGAACAAGGGCGACTCCGCGAGGCTCCGCCGGGCGAGGGGAGGGACCGCGCTCCAGCGTTTCCCTCCCCTCGAGTTTCAAGTGCCCCCTGGCAATCTGCTGCGCGCCCATTATTCAAGCGGGGGTCAGCCGGGCGGCTGCCCGCCCCTTTTATCCTCCCGAGAGTGCCGTCGGGGCCGCTGCGAGCTCCTGGAAGTGCCCTCGAGGCTATTTGCTTTGGCCTGGGTGGGCCTGGCCGGGCCGGGGCGCGGGTGCTGGGGAGCAGAAAGGCCCCGGGCCGGGCAGCAAGAAGAGGGGCGTTGGCAAGAGTTGGCAAAGGGGAAGCCAGAAAATGTGGGACGGTCCTAGCCCGAGAATTATGTGAGGAAGGGCCGGGATGGCAAGGAACCACCCGGGATGGCTTTGACCGTGGGTCTGAACAGGGGGCTGCTTCCACCTGTGAGAGAACCGGTGGCCTCACCCTCTGCGTGCCTGTCTCTGGAAAGGAACTGACAAAAGCCGAGCAAGAACTGGCCGTAAAGGCCACGGAGATCCCGACCAGCACCCCCCACACTCTCTCCTCCCCACAAACACCCCAGGGCGGGAGAAGGTTTTGGGGGCCCAGAAGGGGCACTTTTTGCCTCGGCCTGGGTTCCCCCTTTTTTGTACCTGACCGTGGGTTGTGGGTGTTTGTTCAGCCCCGCCCACCTCCTCTTATCCTCACTCCCTCCCCTTCCCTCCCACCTCTCCTAACCTCCCCTCTCCTCTCACCTCCTCTCTTTCCCTCCTCTCACCCCACCCCTGCCCTAAGCTCTCCCAGTCTCTCCCTGTCTCTTCCCTCTCTGTCCTTCCACTTCTCTCCCCTCTCCTCCACCCCGTCCCAACTGCCCCTCCCTTCTGTCTTTCACTCCCTCTCTCCATTCTTCTCTTCTGCTCCAACCCTCCCCCTCACTCCCAGTCTTTCTTACCCTTTGATTCTCTCCCTCCCTCTTTTCTCTCACCCTTTCCCTTTCTCCCTTGTCTTTCCCTGAATCTCCCCTCACTTCTCTCTCCCCACCTCTCTCCCTCTCCTCCCTTTTCCTTCCATCTCCTTCCATCCCCCTCTCACTGTCCCTCCCTCCTTCCCCCTCACCTCTCTCTCCCTGCCTCTCTTTCTCCCCCTCTCCCCTTCTCTTTCTACCCCCTCACTTTCTCTCCCCTCACTTTTCTCCCCCTCGGGCTCTCCCCTCACCCCTCTCTCTTCCCTCCCGGCAGGTCGACGTGTGTTATTTTATTTGTCTAGAGAGAGCCTATTTGTTCAGTGATGTGTGGCCTCCTGGCTGCCTGCTTTAATGGGGGCTGCAGAGGCTTGGTTTCTCCCAGCATTAGCATACAGCTGCCGGGCTCCCTGCCCTGTTCCCCGTGCTCACTTTATCCAGCCTTATCATCACCTCTTCTCTCAACCAGAAAACAATCAACAGCTTCTCACACATGGCGACTTTTGAGCCCCTCTCCCGGCTTCTTGGCTAACACTTGCTCACCCGGGTGTGTGCTCTCTCCCTCCTCCTACCGCCTCACCTCCTTGGAAGGATAAATATTGATTGGCTAACTTGCAGTCTTCTCTTTCCTCGCTCACCTCCTCTTTCAGTTTTCTTTTGCCTTGCTGCGGTATTTCGGTGTCATAAAACTACCATCTTTGGAATGGACGTCACCAGGCTCTTTACTGAAAATCAGTGTATGTCAGGAGCTGCTTGGAGGCATGAATGCAACAGGGTTATTGCATGTGATTTGGGGGAATGAAACTTTTGAAAATTAACTTTGCCGTGTTCTTGTCAACATTCTTTGTTCAAAACTGTACAATTCCAAGATCTGTCCCCAGCTCAAGAGCCAATGCTCCATCTCCATAGAATTTCTGCCTCTGGGCTCCCCGAGAAGTCGAAACTTGGGTCTCTTGGATGCCATGCTAGATCACCAGCAAGTGATAAAGAACTTTATTCTTCTAAAGTCCTCAAAACAGCTCCTTTCAAGCTCTAACTCTTGAATTCTTACTCTTGGGAAACTCCTTCCATATGTGTGAAAATTCTTGCTTAGATTCAGGAAATCACCAACTTTCTGATTATAAATTGATCACTAAAATAACCCTGTCAAATGTGCTGTGTGGTCTAAAATATATTGTTTTCCAACCTGCCATGGTACTTGTGGAGGCCCAAGAAAGGGTGGCAGACGGGAAAATGTTATTATCCAATTTATGCAAGATTCGATAATAAGGTTGGCATTGTCACGTGGGGTCAAACTTTTGTGTGTCTGGGGGCTTTTTCGAGGTAATACTTGGTCAGGGGAGCGGTGACAGTTGATCTGAGGTGGGTCTGTTTATCTCCAGGGCCTGTCACAGGAACTCTCTCCATTTGCTGATGAATTGACTGGGATCCTCTCAGGAGAAGAGGGTGTGGGGACAGTTGCTTGAGGGGACTCATTCGCAAGTCCCGGAAATACGAAATACGGTTCCACATGTGTGGGGTCTGCATTTTGAGGAGTGGACCAGTAGTAACTGCTCCCCTTTCAGGTTACACAGTTTGTACCAAATGGCTGAAGCCAGGCATTTGAGTAGAACATTCTTGTGAAGGAATGAGTAGCATTCTTTGCTGACTTTTGCCTGCCTTGGAAAAATCAGGGTCTGGTGTTCTAGAATAATTTTATTTTCAAGAAGTAACAAACAACTTTGGAGTTTCAAAGCATTTGGCAGTTTGCAGCAAAGGGTTTGCTGATGGCTGAATGGTTGTGTAATGCCAACCGTGATTTTCCCCCTCCTAATAGCGGTGTCCTCCTCGTAACTGTGCCAACTTTTGCTAAATGTTAACTTAAATACAAATAGTGAACAAAACTGGAATTGTGTCAGGGAACACCACTGTCCAGCCTTGCTGGTCAAAGAGTCAGTCACAAATTATGTCATGCTATCTACAGAAAGAGATCCAAATCATTAAACAAAAAACAATCTTGCTTTATGTGTTGTTCCTGCTGGTTTGTGAGTCCGTGTGTTTTCCAGCAGGCAATTAATTTGCTTCATTTAAAAGAAAGAGGGTCTCTGATCCTCATTACAGTTGATGTGTACCAGAGACATCTTGATGCAAAGCAACCCTACCAAGGGTAAAAGAAAACGAACCAGACGAATTTCCCACTGCCATTTTATAATCTAAAACCTGCATGTGAGTTCCTTGATCTTCCAGGTTTTTTTTATGCTTGTGATCTGCGACAGGAAATAGAAATATGGGGAAGCTTCCCTTTTCAAAAGTTCATGTAAACTCTCACATAGTCGATCCTTCTGCTGTCAGATTAGAGATTTAATTTCTCATCAGCTCTTTACTAATTTTCCATTCTGGGTGCAGGGTGTCCATTTTTATATCCCCATACGTGGTACTGGGAGAACATGGGATGAACTAACAAGATTGGCCACAGAACATTCCAGGAAAGCAAACAGAATCACACCCAAGGCAAAAACAAATTTTTTACAGTATGGATTCACTTTATTGCTAAAAACGGATTATTATTCGGCACAGGAACATGCCTGGTGTTTGTGAAGCGTCTCCCTACCCCAGGGTAGAGACGCACGGCCCTCCGCCACCTACTGGTACAATAGAAAACTACAGGCATAGGCGGAGGCGGAGGAAAAAAAACAAGCAAAATACGAAGATTGGCTGTCAAGCCAAGATTTTAGAGAAGTTTCCTATTTATACAGAGCACTTCCAAGAACTAAATGTATGGGGGAAAGATAAAGTGGAGACCGGGGCCAAACTAAATGATGCCTGGCCACGCGTACATGGGCAGGTGGTAATAATTATAATGAAGGTAATCAAGGATGCTTTTCTCCACCAGGGTTTTATAGATGGTTTCCTGGAAAACTCTTTTGAGATATTTTCTGGGTTTCTCGTGCAGGCTTATTTCTTCATCTTCTATCTGATGGGATAACTGTTCTATGGAAGGAAAGTCTTCCTCCTGTAAAATACAGCAAGAGGCCAGACATACAAATTACTTGGATTTAGCATCACAACGAGAGAAGTTTCACTATAATGAAAACCTTGTGCTTAGCTCCCTAAAGATGGGGATTTTAAGCCTTTAACTTTCATATAAAATTATCTGTAGATCACTCTTGCTTAAAAAATAAGAAAGGGATTGAGGAACATTCTTACATGAAGACAAGTAAAACATGGCTTATGTTACTTAGTTATAATCCCCAAGAAATAGGATTAAAAACCCTTACAATACATTCAGTACTTCTGAAACTGTGGCCATCTCACCTCTCAGATTTCACTGATATCTTTAAAGACAGGGCTCAGAGAGAATAAAGTTATTTGAAATTAAGAATCACATGCTGCTGTGCATATCTATAATATAGTAGGGATTTCTTCATTTTATCATAAACATTTCCAAACCTTTAGACAAGCCACCTTAATTGCACAGTGAATACCCAAATATCTATACCTGGATTCTAGAGTTAATATTTGACTGTATTTGCTTCATCACATATGTCATTCTATAGTAGGGTTGTTAGGAAAAGCACTTCACTGTTTGAGCTGTGCACGTTCCAAGCATTGCAATAATCATTACCCCAAAGGAGGAGTCAGGTGGACTTCGATAGTGTCTTCATTTGAACTTGCAATACTTCTTTTCGTTTTGAACAGCAAGTAAAAGCAGACGACTCTCAGAGTTCTGCTAGATAATCAATTTATTAATGGTAAAAATGTATAGATAGAAAAATAGATTCAAGGTCTCTGGAGGCATAATGTAATTATCACTTGGTTATTTAAGCAAGACACTAATAGGTGTCTGAGGTAATACACAGAGCACATGGAAAAATAGTCAGTGGAGGCCACAGGACTTCCGATTTAATCAGCTCGATAAAGGCACTGAGAGAGAAAAAGGCAACTGATGCTGAGAACTAAATATTGCTGGGGAGTGGGGGGCTGAAGCATTTCAGTGCCATTCACATGTCCCAAGGATATAGTTCTGCAATGCCTCAGGTTATTGAAACTGTTCTGACGCTGGGGTGAAAAGTGTAAAATCATAAAATGGAACTTTTAAGTTTACTAAGACAAATACAGCTCTAGGTTGAAAAGAGATTTTTGTGTATTTGCTTCTCAGAGTGTGACCGTCTCACCTCTCTCAGTGACCATCTCACCTCACACTTGGACCGTTTCATCTCTCACAGGGTGACCTCACCTCTGACACATGGCCCAGCTCATCTCTCAAAAGTGTGCTCTTCTCACCTCTAAATGTGTCACCATCTCACTTCTCTGTGTGACCTTTTTACCTGTCACCATGTGTTCATTTCACCTTTGGCAGTATAAGCATCTTAACTCTCGGTATGACAGACTCACCTCACCATATAACCATATCACCTTCCATACTGTGATCATCTTTCTCCTCACACGGTGATGGTCACACCTATCTCTAGTCTTAGTGTAAACATCTCAACTCTTAGTGTCAATATCTTAGTTCTCACAGTGTGACTATCTCACTCTCACTGTGACCATCACCCCTCTTAGTGCGACCATCTCTCCCCTCAGTGTGACCATCTCACCTCTCATTGGGACCATCTCACCTCTCAGTGGGACCATCTCACCTCTCAGTGGGACCATCTCACCTCTCACTGGGACCATCTCATCTCTCAGTGGGACCATCTCACTTCTCTGTGAGACCATCTCACCTCTCTGTGAGACCATCTCACCTCTCACTGGGACCATCTCACCTCTCACTGGGACCATCTCACCTCTCAGTGGGACCATCTCACCTCTCATTGGGACCATCTCACCTCTCAGTGTGACCACCTCACCTCTCTGTGAGACCATCTCACCCCTCAGTGTAACCTTCTCACCTCTCTGTGAGACCATCTCACCTCTCACACTCTTACCATCTTAACTTCCTCAGTGTGAGATCATTCTGTTACTCAGTGTGACCATCTCACATCTCAGTGTGTCTGTCTCACCTCTCAGTGGCCATCTGTGACAATCTCCCCTCTCACAACACTACATGTAATATGTGAACTTTTGTGTCTGACTTCTCTCACCTTGCATGTTTCGACATTCTTCCATGTTGTACAACATATCAGTATTTCATTCCTTTTTATGCCTGAACACTAGGAGCATTGTATGGATTTAACAATATTACATTTTGTTTATGCATTCATTTGTTGATGGGCATTGAGTGTTTCTACCTTTTGGATTTTGTGAATGGTGCTGCTATGAACATTTATGTACAAGTATTTGAGTACCTGCTTTCTATATTTTTGGGTACGTACCTACAAGTGGAAGTGCTAGGTCATATGGTGTTTCTATGGTTCAGTTTTTGAGGAGCCACAAAGTTGGTTTGCACAATAGCTGCAGCTGCATCATTTTACATTCCCACCAGTAACGTTACAAGGGTTCCAATCTCTACATCCATGCCAACACTTACTGCTTTCCATTTTTTTTATTATAGCCTTTGTAGTGAGTGTGAAGTCATAATCTCATTAAGGTTTTGCTTTGTATTTCCCTAATGACTAATAATGTTGGAACATCTTTTCATGTGCTTGTTGGCTATCTGTATATCTTCTTTGGAGAAATGTCTATTCAAATGCCTTGCCCATTTTTAAAATTTGGTTGTTGAGTTGTAAGAGGTTTTTTTAAAAATATATATATATTCTCAATACTAGAACCTTATCAGGTAATTGATTTGCAGATATTTTCTCCCATTCTGTAGGGTGTTTTTTACTCTCTTTATAGTATCCTTTGAGCACAACAGTTTTCATTTTAGTAAAGTCTAATATACCTTATTTTTTCTTTTGTTGTTTGTGTTTCTGGTGTTATATCTAAGAATCCATTGCCAAATCCTGGGTCATGAAGGTTTACCCCTATGTTTTATTTCTAAGAGTTTTATAGTTTTAGTGATTACATTTAGTTCATTTTGAGTTAATATTTATATAGGGTATGAGATGGGGGTCCACTTTCATTCTTTCATGTGGATATCCAGTTATCCCAGCATTATGTCTTGAAGAGACTATTCTTTTTCCCATTGAATTGTCTTGGCATCCTTCTAAAAAATAACTTGACCATAGATTTATGGTTTGTTTCTGGACTTTCAATTCTATTCCATTGATCCATAAAGCTTCCTTTATGCAAGTACTTTACTGTTGATTATTGTTACTTTATAGTAAGTTTTGAAGTCAGCAAGTATGAATCCTCCAACTTCATTTTCTTTTTTTTTTTTTCCAAGATTTTTTTGGCTATTTGTGGCCCCTTGCAATTCCATATGAATGTTAGGATTGGTTTTTCCATTTTTGCAGGGGAAAAAAAAGCCTTTTGGGATTTTGATAGGAACTGCACTGAATCTGCAGATTCCTTTGGGGAAAGCTGCCATCTTAACTGTATTACACCTTCCAATCCACAAACACATATATCTTTCCATTTATTTAGATCTTTAATTTCTTTCAGAAATGTTTTGTAGTTTTCACTGTACAAGTCTTTCACCTCCTTGGTTAAATTTAGTCCTAAGTATTTTATTCTTTTTGATACTACAATAAATGGAATTATTTTCTTAAGTTCATTTTCAGAAGGTTCATTGTCAGAGTATAGAAATACAACTTACTTTTGCATGTTGCTCTTGTATACTGCAACTTTGGTGAATTCATTTATTAGCTCTAATAGTTTTTTTGTGGATTCTTAAGGACTTTTAATATATAAAATCATGTCAACCATTTTCCTTTCCTATTTGGATGACTTTTATTTCTTTTTCTTGCATAATTGCTCTGGCTAGATCTTCCAGTACAATGCTGGGTAGAAGTGGTGAGAGCACGCATTTTGCCTTATTTATGATCTTGGGGGAAAAGCTTTCAGTCATTCATCGTTGAATATGATGTTAGCTATAGGTTTTTCATAAATACTCTTTATCACATTGGGGAAGTTCCTTTCTTCTCTTAGTTTATTGAGATTTTTTTCCTTTCATGAAAGGGTGTTTGATTTTGACACTTGCTTTTTCTCCATCAATTGAAATGATCATGTGTTTTTTCCCCTACATTCTATTAATGTGGTATAATACATTGAATAATTTTTGTATATTTATCTACCTTTGTATTCCTGGTCTTGATATATAAACCCTTTTAATATGCTGCTGGATTTGGTTTGCTAGTATTTCTTTGAAGATTTTTGCATCTATAGCCATAAGGGATATTGGTATGTAGTTTTCTTTTTTTGTGTGACTTTATCTGGCTTTGGTATCAGGATAAAGCTATCCTCATAGAATGGATTAGGAAGTGTTCTCTCCTCTTCTATTTTTTGGGAAAAGTTTGAGAAGGATTGGTGTTAATTCTTCTTTAAATGTTTGGTAGAATTTACTAGTGAAGCCATGTGATCTAGGTTTTCCTTTGTTGGGAGGATTTTTAATTACTGAATCAATCTTTTTGCTTATTATAGGTCTGTTCAGATTTTCTATTTCTTCTTGAGTCAGTTTTGGTAGTTTTTGTGTTTCTAGAAATTTGTCCATTTCTTCTAAGTTATCTAGTTTGTTGTTATAATTGTTCATAGGATTTTATTATAATGCTTTTTAAAGTTTCCATAAGGTCAGTAGTAATGTCCATACTTTCATATCTGATTTTAATCATTTTAAATGTCTTTTTATCCTTAGTCATTCCAGCTAAGGTTTGTCAATTTTGTTGATCTTTTCCAAGAATCAACTTTAGTTTCAGTGATTTTCTCTATTTCATTTATCTCTGCTCTAATCTTTATTATTTCCTTCCTTCTTATAGCATTGGATTTAGTTTGCTCTTCTTTTTCTCATTCCTTAAGATATAAAATTAGATTATTGGTTTTAGATCTTTCTTCCTTATTTTAGAGCATTTACAACTATAAATTTCCCTTTGCACATTGTGCCTTTGCTGCATTCCATAAGTTTTGGTATGTTGTGTTTTCATTTTCATTTATCTCAAGGTATTTTCTAATTTTCCTGTGGTTTCTTCCTTGACCATTTGGTTGTTTAAGCATGTGTTATTTAATTTCCATATATTTGTGAATTTTCCATTTTTCCTTCTGATATTAATTCATTTCAGTCCATTGTAGGCAGAGAAAATACTTTGTGTGATTTCAATTTTTAAAAACTTGAGACTTGTTTTGTGGTTTAACATATGGTCTATCTGGGAAAATGTTCCATGTGCACTTGTGAAGAATGTGTATTCTGCAGGTTTGGGGTGGGAGGTGTTCTGTATATGTCTGTTAGGTCTTGTTATCTTATAGTGCTATTTGAGTCCCCTATTTCCTTATTGATCTTCTGTGTGGTTGTTCTATCGATTATTGGAAGTGGGGTATCAAGGTCACCAGTTATTCCAGAACTGTCTATTACTCCCTTAAATACTGCCAATTTTTGCTTCATATTTTTTGGCTCTGTTGTTAAGTGCATATATGTTTATAATTGTTATAACTTTCTTAAAGGACTCTGAGTATAATTTTGAGCACACAAAACTTCATACTAGTGGCTTTATAATCTTCACAGAAGTATTTGAGGTATCTTATAATGGAGCTTGCTTTTTTCTAAGTGATATACAGATTTGAGATTACTTATAATAAGTAATATTTAATAGTCTTTTTATTCCTGTCTCCACATATGGAGGAAGAAGAAAATCTATATACCAAATGTAGGATAAAATAGTTAATGTACTTCCCTGAAGGAAAGGTAGACTGTGAAAGGAAATAGGTTATGTCATCTCAACATTTGAGAAAAGGAATTTCTGTTATTCTGTAGTGAAGGCTATCCTTTCCCCCCCCTATTATCAGACTCTGAAGTGAAATTCCTGCATGTTTGTGTAAGTGAGTACTACGTCCATTGTCCCGCTGTCCCCATTGCACCTGCCACCTCCACTGTTGCTCATGGTGGCTGGTGTTTCCTGCCCTTCTTCTGGGCCATACGCCTGCACCATCCCCTCCTTTGCTCCTCCCACAGCTCTCAGTGTCTGTGGAAGGTCACAGGGAAGGGCAGAGCTGAGCTAGGAGAGGCAGCCACTGCTCTAGCCACCACCTCTTCCTGTGACCCTTCTCATTAGACAAATGGAAATGCTGCAAACAGAACAGTCCTTCACTGGAAACTTTTCTTCCAGAAGTTTCACTCTCTGAAGATCCAGAAAATCCACAAGAATGGTTGGGGGGGGGGCCCGAATGTGTCATCCTCAAGTGACCAATTGCTATTCCTGGTCTACTGACAGGGCCTGGTGTCCGCGCTGAGGTCATTCATAGAAAACTGGCCAACAGCAAATGCCTATTCATGGACAAAGGGTTGAGGGCATCTCATCAAGTGCTATGAAAAGCGACTGTCATTGGGTTTGAGAGTTTTCTTGCTCAGGTGAAGGCAAACTGCAAGGGTAGATGGTAAGGCTTAGACACCTGAACCCTCTTGGCTCTGTGTCAAATATTAACTTAGCTGCTTGGGTCTGGGGTTAAGAAGGAGCCAGGCACAGGATTCTGATGTGGTAACCAGAAAACAAATGATACTTTCCTGAGGGGACAACAGGGAGCTGCAGATTCCATTTTGAGAGAAGGAGAGGGTGTCTGAGTCATCAAGTAAAGTTCAGGAAGCACCAAGCTTAAACTTGGGTTCAGACTTGGATGTGTGCTGACCTCCTTGCAGCCTTGGGATGAAGTGCAGAGATGTGTTTGGCCGGTAGCATCTTTCATTCATATATATTTCAATTTGTGTGACTTTAGCAGTGTTGGACCTATGCATGTAGCCACCGAATCTTCCATTTCCCTCACTTATGTTTACTTGCCTGAGTCTTACCTGTGTGGATCCTAAAGCCATTTGAGTTTGGTTTCAATTTTAACCCAATATTTCCCCTACCTGAATCTACCTCAGATTAGTCAGTTATTTAGATTTCCTGGCATGGAACCTGAAGGTTAAACAGAAAAGGGGGGACCATGAGGAGACAGTAATGAGCCACACAATTCTGCTCCGTGTGGTCAGTGCCCACATTCCTGGCTTTAGAGTGAGAGAGGCTTGGGTTTGAACCTTGCTGGCCACTGCCTTGCTGTGTAACCCCTAGCAGGTTATTTACACTCTCTAAGCGTCAGCTTCCTTGTTGGTAAAATTGGGGTGATGACGAGAGCACCTCCACCCACCTTACCATGGTTATACGAGGTGGGGCATGCTGGGGCTAGAAGATAGCAGGTACTTGATACATGATCTCTGTGCTATCCACCACAGGGACTTTCCCGGGGCCGGTGCTCTCCAGTGGAAGTGAGCAGGAGGACATGGGGTATGCCCAGTCAGACAGCAAAATGCAGTGGAAGCTCACAAGCCATGCCCCAGCCCTCATCAGAGTGAAGCCAGGCAGAATCTAGGATTGATATTTGACTACTCTGAGCACAGATGTCAACTTTCCATAACTCTGCTAAGGACTCTAGCACTGAATGAAAGAATAGAATTTAATTTCAGGTTTCACAAACACTTCACTATTCACACTGCGAGTCAAATTTCTTACTGAGCATGGAACCTCAGGGACGCACAGCCTAACTTCCAGCTAAATCTGTATTGCCCCGAGGAAGAAGTGTTGGTTATGAAAGTGTGCTTTGACATCTGGATGACTTCCTTTTACATCTTGAAAACCACCTCCCCCTCCACACACAAATGTTTAGTGAATGGCTGCCTAATACAGACAGGAACTAAAGGAATGCAGTTTTCATTCTTGGGGGCAAGGAATTAGAACTCATACCCAGTTTTCAGCCAACGCTGTTAGCTGATAATGAAAATAAATTTTCTTGTCAAAGGGGAAAAGAACATTTAGCTCCTCCCCCATTGAAGGATTTAAGTAAACCCCCACTCTCTCTGAAATCTCACTCGTCTACATTGGAACCCTCGATAGTTTATTTATATGAAGTACAGTTGGTTCAAAAAGAAAAACCGTAAGTCGGGAATGTAGGAGAAAGTCCAAATGAGCAGCAAGTATAAACTGCTTATAATTTGCAGGGAATAACCCACGGATCCATTAATCACTCTTACCTCCTTGGAGGCTAAGATTTGGCGTAACTCCTTCCTGAGATCAATAAAACGATCGTGAAAGAGGGCCATACACCACGACTCTGAGAAGTAGCTAGTGGGGAGAAAAAGAGAGTCGGTTATCTGGCAAACCTCTCATTAGCACTAATAAAGTATTTACCTGCTTTTTTGCCTTTATAAATTACAGTTCTGGCCCCGTTGCAATCGTTTGCTCATAAAATGCCTTGTGGAGTAGCCTGGGCAATCAATTTTTTAAATGGATGTTCCTGATGTAAAGCCAGGTTCCGTAATTACATTTAAAGTGGTTTAATTCAGAGCTGGGGCAAGACCTGGTGAAGAATCCTGATTTTATCAGAGTTTAAAAGCCTGAAGACTTGTAAAGAACGGTGTCTCCATTATCTGCCCTCGTTTGAGAAAAACAGATTGCAGGATTAACTGAACTGCTGCATAAACAAATTAAATTTGGGTAGACAATAACACAAATGTTCATCATTGAGGTTTCTGGATTAATAATGACCAGGAAAACAGGCCCCCTCAGTGCTGCAACATGGTCTTTGTGCAATTACCCTGAGGTTTAATTGAATCTCTTTTAGGAGAGCAGCTCTTTTGGGGTTTAGACTTGTTAACTTTTCACTGAAAACTGTTTGAACCAGTGCTTTCTCGCGCGGAGAACAAAGTGGCCGTTCTTTATTCACAGGTGAGAGCTGAATATCTGATGCGTTCTTGGAATAACCGAGAACATTTACTGGTATTTTTAACGCTTATTATATTTTAATGCTAAGTGTCTTGGAACAGGAATCTTCTTCAGAGGCGGTTAGGTGGGTTTTACTCTCCCATGGATGCAAGCTTGTGTAATTGCCATCACTGCTGATGGAGGCCATGTGTGTGCCCAGAGGAAGTAAAAACAGTTGCCCACCTGCAGGGGAACAATTTCTGTTTCCCAAGTTAGTTTTTAGGGAAAGAGGTCAAGAATGCCAAGGGCCACTCAGGCAGCAGCGAACATCATGACAAGACCCTGCCCGCATCAATGCTTTAGAATCAGCGAGGCACTCGGCGATTTCAGCCGATACCTAGTACCAATTCCCTGGACCAGAATAAGACCAAATTCCATCTTTAATTCCCTACCTTGTTGCTAAGGCCATATACTCATTCAGTTATTAATTCCACTGATTTTCACTCAATACCTGCTGTGTGCCCAGCACTGTTTCGGGAATTGGGGAAGCAGCTGGGACCCAAACAGACCAACATCCCTGCCACCATGGGGTTTACAGCCTGTTACTGATAACTGCCTGGGAGAAAAATATAAACCAAGGAAGGACGGGGGATGGAAGCGTGGGAAGAGGAAGAGGATGAAGAAGGCTCACTCCTGAGCTGGCAATTTCAAGAATGAAGGTCTGAGAGGAAGGAGAAAGCGAGCCCTTGGATACCTTGGGGAAAAGAATTCTGGAGAGGGAACCGCAAGTGCAAACACCCGGAGGCGGGAGTGTGCCGGGATCACTCAAGGCAAGGCAAGAGGACACCACGGAGGCTGGACGCAGGCAGACAAGGGGGAGCAGTAGGCAGTGAGCTCAGGGAGGTGACTGGCGGTAACGATACTCCTAGAAGGCAGAACCCCAACCACATCTACTGTGTGATCCCCCCCAAGGGCATCTAGCTCAGCGGTGCACACAATGGGGTGCCCTATGTAAGGTCATAGGATAATGAATGAATGAATGCACATTGCACTGAATGCATTCTATACTTCTGGGTTCTGGTTGATCTTTCATAAAATATATATATATATATATATTTTTTTTTTTTAAAGATTTTATTTATTTATTTATTCATTTATCCCCCCCTTGCTGCTCGCGCTCGCCGGGTCAGCCAACCACGCCGTGCGGGCGGGCCCGCCTCCACCAGGAGGCCCCGGGAACCGAACCCGGGGCCTCCCATATGGCAAACGGGAGCCCTACTGATTGAGCCACAGCCGCTTCCCTTTCATAAAATATAGAATAAAATTCTGCTAAATGAACAGCTGACAAAACCATGGAAAGTGCCCCAAGGGTGGGTAGATTAATCGAGAGAGAGACTCATTGCAAACCATGGGAAGGCCCTGGAAAACCAGGGTTTAGGATGGTCTCTCTACGCTCTGCGGCAGGGAGGCTATGGATGTTGGAAGGGGACCTCACAAAAATCTGTCATCAAGAGTACTGCCCACCCCTGGAGTTGTTCAAGGTCATGGAGTCCTGAATGGTTGGAGTAGAGTTGATGGTGGGTCCCGGCTGGGATTCTGGCCGCCCCCCCACCCCTTAGCCTTGTCCAACATCCAACCTGCCAATGCAAAGGACTTAGAGCAGGGCCAGTCCCACCTCCATGGAGGCTTTGGCTGCGTCAGGAGCAATTGGCTCAGTGGGATGATGTTTGGACATGTCTCCTTGGATGATAACTTCTTGGACCAAAGCATCAAAAGTAGCCCAAGTCCAGACACTCAAGCATAGCTTTGCCAGGCTCACCCTGCCTCTGAGGTCTATACAACTTCTAGAAAAGCTTCAGAGAATTGTGGGACTTGCAAGTCTTGAAATTTTCCACCCCCTTTGACAGAAGAATGATTTTTTCGTTAGAAACCAATGGGTCCTTTTTTTTTTTGAGTTAATTTATTATTTTTAAAGAAGCTTTAGATTACATAAATGTTACATCAGAAATATAGGGATTTCCATATACCTCACCCACTCCCCCTCCCACACTTTGCCCCATTTACATCTTTCATTAGTGTGGTACATTTGTTACAGTTGATGAACACATATTGAAGCATTGCTACTAACCATAGACTATAGTTTACATTATAGTTTACACTTTGCACTGCACAACTTTATAGGTTTTTACAAAATGTTTAATGGCCTGTATCTGTCATTGTAATGTCATGTAGGACAATTCCAATGTCTCCAAAGTACCCCATGATGCTCCTATTCTTCCCTCTCCCTCCCCTCAGAACCTCTGGTGGCCAGTGCTTTTATATCAATGTTACAAGTTCTTCCATTGCTAGAATAATCTTAAGTCTATTTAAGTCCATAATTGCATTCCCCCATTATGTTTGTTCTTTCCTCAATCTTGACGATTTGGGGATGGTGATGCCCTTTCTGTTTCTGACTGAGAGGGGGCTTAGATCCCATGGGGCAGATGGATGGAACTGTCTTGCTTGCAGTCTGTTTTTTGGGATAGGGGTTGTCCAGCATCATCCTTTTGTTAGTTGTCCTGGGTGAGTCCAATGACTGGAGAGTAGGTGTTGCAACTCTGGCTGAGATTTAGGGCTCAACCAGCATATGAACAGACTGAAGATTTAAGTCTCTGGGACATATATTTAATGAGAATAATGCTCATTATAGGTTCATATAAAGGGGGCAGAAGAGTCATGTGTAGGGAAATTGTGAGTCTAACTCTGTTACATTGATGAGCATATATCCCAATGTAAGGCCCACTGACAGGATGTCAAATTCCTGAGATTGTCTGCCCTGCCTATACTGTCTAGATGTCTCTAGAGCCCTCAGGAGCCCACTGATTGAGGCACTGTTTACCGAGGCAGTCAATGAGATCCTGCTGAGATGTACTTAAATGTAACCTCTGCAATGACCTCCTAACTCATTTTGAAATCTCTTAGCCATAAAAATTCATTTGTATTTAATTTCCCCCTTTTGGTCAAGGTCTTTTTCCAAATGCATGGCTAGTTGGCACTTGGTAATAATCCCTCGGTGCCAGGGAGGCTCATTCCTGGGAGTCATGTCCCATGCTGGAGGGAGGGTAGTGCATTTATATGCTGAGTTTGGTTTAGAGAGAGGCCACATTTGAGCAACAAGAAGGCTTTCAGGAGGTAAATTTTAGATGATAGGTCCTTTTTATATTATCACATTCTTTTTCCTCAATTGCTGAAATCCATCACACTTGTTTTGGGGGCACTGGCAGGGGTTCTCAACCTCTTTGATTGGGGAGCCTGCAGCCACATCCTTGTGGGTGGCATAACCTCTTCTCTTTGGTTTCCTTACTGCCAGCATGGCCTTGTTCCAACAAACCAGGTGTTGTTCAGGTGGTTTTCCCTGCCCAGTGCCTTTACATCTGCCCTTTGAGTTCTCCGTCAGTGGTTCTTTACTGTCTGCTTCAAAGAGTGAGGATTAGAGAAATCCCACTTCCTGGGATTATACCCCTGCCCACCTGGGCCCTGGCCCACCATCTGAATGCCCACATTCCCCTTCCTCCATCCAAGAAGCTGAACACAGACTTCTGGAGAAGCAAGTGGCCTTTAACCCTCTGAAAATACATCTACTGAGTCGACACAGGTCCTGGGGAAGTCAGAGGGGAAAGTGGATGCTTTTGCAACTGCTTTTTTTTTTTTTGCTGGCTTTGAAACTGTCCATGGCATCACACACCAGTGGCCAGCAGAGATGGTCCCTGGATTTTTGACAGACCCTTTTCCTATCATTGTATGTTAAATGGTTTGAATACCAGTGACCAGGGAGACCTGACATTTTTTTTCTTTTATATGTATTCCCACCAAATGATAAAACATTTTGGAATCTTTGCCCAGAAGGTGACAAATAATCTCTGAAGTAAAGGTGACAAATAATCTCTGAAGTAAACAGTTTGCTACCAATATTCCTGGAATTCATCTGTAGCAGCCATTTCTGTTTAAAAGAGGAAGAGGTTTATAGAGCCCTGTTTAAATTTTTTTTCTCTCCAGAAAGAACTTCTGAGTTCCATTAAAGCAAAGCATAAGGAAAAAGTTTTCCTGGAAACACAACCAGCACACTGAGTTCCGAGTTCTCACCCTCCATTTTATTGTTGCTCCAGTGGTGGTCCCTGGTGGCCACCTGCAGAGGGGGCTTGAAATTATAATTCTTGCTACATCTGGGAGAGAGGTGGTCCATCCCCAGGAGTGGTGTGTAGACTCCTATCCTGTCTTGAGAACAGCTTCTGCCACATCTGTTTGCAACATCCAGTCATTCACAACCTGCCACCCGGATCAAGAAAAATATGTACTGGAGGACACGCATAGCCAGGTGTAAAGTTGGGATTTCAGACTCCGTCAACCCCTGAGGACCAGCAGGAATCCCACTGGAGGGTTCCAATAAGCAACTCTGAGCAGCAGGCATTTAGAACTGAACGGGATCAGGGAAGGAGATGGAAAGCAGGTGGGCTGCAGTCTCCGAGCTGCCCTGGGGTCTTCCCTGTTGGAAGAGCTTCAGGTCAGGCTCCCAGGTGGGTGGCTCGTTAGCAATACCTGCAGTCAGGTGCAGGTGCCGCGGTTCTGTAGGGCTGGGGTTAGATAAAAGGTGTTTTAGACAAGCACTTAACTGTTTCCTCTGGTTAAAAAACAAACAAATGAACGAAAAAAAAACAATCTAGCAGCGATGAGACTGAACTTGCAAGTTCTTAGAGAAACTGCATATTTGGGTAGGGGTTTTAAAAGTGCTCCCTGGATGATCTTTGAGCAGACACTGGGACGATGTCCATCTCTGTGGAATGCCCCATGCCACACATGGACCTTGTCAGTTACCACTCCCACCCCCGAGGGGCCTGGCCCTGTCCATACTCATTTAGATGCCCCCAAGAGTGTGCTGCTGATGCAAAGGAACATTTTAAATATATATTAATACCTTTTATTTGTAGAGCAGTTTTAGGCTTACAGAAAATTGAGCAGAGAGTACAGAGAGGTTCCGTATACCCCTCTCTCCCCTGCTCACATTTCTCTCTATTGACATCTTGCCTTAGTGTGGTCATTTGCTACAATTAATGAACCAATTTGGAAACATTATAAGTAACCGAAGGCTTTAGTTTATCTTAGGGTTTACCCTTTGTGTTGTACAGTTTTATGGGTTTTGAGAAATGCATGATGTCATGCACCCACCATTATAACATCATACAGAAGAGTTTTACTCCCCTAAAAATGCCCTGGGCTCCACCTATTTATCTCTCCCTCCCCCTAAACACCTGGCAAATTAACTTCTCAGGAAATTGAGAAAATGGGGCTGCATAACAATTTTTATAAAAGATTTTTTAAAAATCTAGAGTTTCCAACAATTCTTTCAGAAATTAAGTAGTATCTTCCCAAGAGCAAAACACCATGTGTATCAAATTTGCCAGCAGCTCCTGAAATGAATGGTTGTGGGGCTTTTAGTTTTATATGGAAGGACCTAGACGGTAAATAGCATTGGGAATGGAGATGTTTGAATCTCCATTTCCGTTTATGTACAGAGGGCTATGATTTGTATGGGAAACTTTTAAATGTAGGCATTTATAATTTACTTGCTGGAAACAAAACAAAACAAAACACTTGCTGGAAGCAGGGGTAAGGTTGTTCACTAAATATTTCAGAATTTGCTCCGGACAAGGAGGAAGGTGCGTTCCTAAATTCTCAAACCAGACCCCATATCCTTGGTAGACCAGACCCTTTCTAGTGGGCAGCCGGGGCCTACTTCCTGCCAGCGGATGCTATTATCCTTTATGCAATATTAGGTGAATTTAATCCCACAATGGAACAAAATGAAATGGAATTGTGTTGTATTTCTACTTCCATCCTGCCCGGGAAGGACAGCACCAGACTTGTCTGCACCTGGCCACCTAGCTGAGCGTTTCCTACCTTGACCATGTCAGCTCTATGGAAACTGGAATTCTGGAAAGCCACAATGAGCTCCCTTCCTCTCCTAGCTGTGGGTTGTGGCACTTCTGGGCAGCCCAGCCTCTGCACTGGGATGGGGACGCACTGGGAGTGGGGGGGTGGGGGGTGGGAAGTTCTCCTTGGGAGAACGCAACAAGCTTCGGGGCACTCCCCTCCAGTGAGGCTGTTTCTAGTTCGGACAGTCTTCTTCCCACTCCAAATCTGCATCCCCAACGGCCGGCTGCTGCCCTCTGCTGCCTTCTCCCCAGTGGTGTGTGGAAGATTCTATCCCCCATCCCCACCTTCTTCCAGAACCTTCCACTGGCGCCTTTCTGCCTGAAGGGCTTTTGCCGCTGCAGTTTCTGTAGCTGGGGAGACCATTTTTCCCATTTCCATCTTTCTAACACTCAAGTCTTCATGCAAACCGCCTCCTTGAAGCTGTCTCTAATTCCTCGTCTGAGTGCTCCCATCTCATTTCTTCTGCGTCATTTTCATGCACGTGGTACTTCTGACCTGGTGGGAATGCCAGTTGGATGTGTGTCTAATTCTTTTATGCCCTGTGAGCTCTGTGTCCCCATGGCATGTGGCACAGAGTTGACCCTCAGGAGAGTGAAGGAGCAGATGGGACACAAGCTCCTGGAAGAGGCTTTGGCGTCTGAGACCTGGATGATGAGGGCTGCTTTCCCTCCTGGCCTAGAAATCTTTAGCACCAGCTACAGCGACCCAGGCTAGGGTGGGCAGGGGGAGGATTTAGGGTGGCCTGGGCCATCATGAGCCTCCTATAAACCATCCTAGAGCAACAACATGGCAGCCTTTGTAATTAACACTGGGAAAGCTTGGAATTAACCAAACTCATTTTGCAACTGGCAATAGTATTGAGTTAAATGAAGATTATTTCCTTTTGATGTAAGAATGCTGGAAAATAGTTTTACTTTAAGTTTAGGTCTAGTTTTCTACTCCCCCACCTGAATGATTCCTATCCTTTGATTTCTTTCCTTCTCTACAGTAGGGAGAGGAGGATTTGAATACTTGCCAAGGCTGAGGGCAGGGTTCTGCATTAGCAGTTGCAAAGTGCTGTATCATGATCAGCAGTAGTAACGAGCTTTTGGGAAATTTATATTTCCACGAATATCATGAATTAAAAAAACCAAGAAACCTTAACTGCTTTTCCAATTCATATTCATATTCAAAAAGGGAGAATAACAGGCATAAGTACCGCATATCATGGGTTGCCTGGAAGGCTTTAGGAGAAATGGTTAGGTCAGAACACACGGCAATGTGGTGATTTCTTAGTGGCTATGTGGATTTGGGTGTGGACACCACAAAAATCACTTCAGCACAACTGTGAGAGAAAAATTACACAAGGTCTCCAGGATCTAAATAGAGGACATTTACTGTCACTGTCCATCTTGCTAGTGGCCAGTATGGTTCAGGTGGGAGAACTTGAATTCTCCATCCCTTTTGCAAATAATTTACTTTTCTCAGAAGCCCCAAGGAAATGTCGCCTCACAGAACTGAATTAGCCATTTTTGGTCGATAGGCTCCGATCATTAAGCAATTGATTAGACTCATCCTCCTCTGGCCAGTCGAGCTGCCTTATCGACAGAATCAGATAACCTGGGTGGGATCTGATAACTCTCTCCACCATTGGCCACACTCAAGGCTGAGCAAAGCAAATCGACAAAACACACGCAAAGAAGTTGCATTCACTGGCCTTTGGAAAAAGCACATGTCTACGGGAAAAGGAAAAAGCAGGTAAAGTGTGTTTTTTAAAGTTCTGAAGCTTAACTCCAAGGTCAAGGCTTTTCTGGTAGACAACAGGGAGGGAGGGCTGCAGAGCCCAATGCTGAGCTTCACGGCATCCAAGCGTTTAAACCGAAACTTGCTGAAGTACGCAATAGTTAGGAAAAAGAAAATGGGTGGGCTTGGAAGAAATGCCTGTTTCCCCAAGATTTATTTTATTTTATTTTATTATTTTAATTTTATTTTAATGAATAGCATTCTAATTCTCCCTTGGTGCCATAATAGCCCATTTTTGCTTTTAGGGCCATTTGGAGGATCCCAGCTGCCATTCACACCTGTGCAGAACTTTGCTGCAACAGAAAACACCTGAGTTTCCCTTATTTCCTAACAGAGGAAGCCGCAGCCAGGGTGGCCTGCAGGTTTCTTTGGAGAGTGATGCTCCCACTCGCACATGTCTTTTCCAGTATAGGCACCATCTTAGGTTCACGTGGAGGACAGACAAGCCTTCTCCTAAAATACCTGGTTGTAGGCTATGCTCCTGGTGAGTCTGGACCTTGCGATACAGCAAGATTGAGCGTGGCTAGTAGGACCTGTCTCTTTCCTGGGCAACAGGCCATCTGTCTGCACCATGTTTACCTTCTGTGCACAGAAGGGAGGAAATGATAAAGCTCATGGTATATAATTAAGGATGCAGACACCCTGAGGGCCAAATACGACCTACAGATGTGTTTGCTTTGGAATGAACAACATTTGAAAACTGGATTTTAGTCTTCTCTATTTTTTTTAAAGATTTATTTTTATTTATTTATTTCTTCCCATCCCCTCATTGTTTTGCATATGCTGTGTCTTTTTGTCTTCCTTGTTTCTTTAGGAGGCACTGGGAACCAAACCCGGGACCTCCGATATGGGAGGGAGGCACCTAGTCTGCTTGAGCCACCTCCGCTCCCTGCTTTATTGTGTCTCTCATTATGTTTTTTATTCTTGAGCCTCTTGTTGCATCATCTTGTTGAGTCAGCTTGCCACTCCTGCCTGTCACACCAGTTCACTCTCTTCTTTAGGAGGCACCGGGAACCAAACCAGGGACCTCCTGTGAGGTAGGCAAGAGCCCAATTGCTTGAGCCACATCTGCTTCCCTAGGGTTCTCTTTAAAATATCAGATTTGGCAATGGTGGGTCCTCATTCTTACACGGTAGCCATCAGCTCAGTTGCTGGGGATGCTCTCTTCTCTGTGGTTTATCTTTATCATCCCACTAGCTTGGCTGGCATTGTCCATTTACACTGGCCTTAGCAGGCACCTGGGTGGGCAAAGTCTGGCTAAGGCATTTGGGTGACATAGAGATAGGTCTGTAAACACATTTTCTGGAGCCACACTACCCCATATTGATACCTCCATGCTGGTATGTGTGCCAAGATCAACAGAGCTGAGTCTTACCTTCCTTTCTTTTTGTTCCTTCCATAATCTATTCATCCATCCATCCATCCATCCATCTGTCATCCATCATCTATCATCCATCATCCATCCATCCATCATCCATCGTCCATCATCCATCATCCATCCATCATCCATCCATCATCCATCCTAACAGGTCCAGTGAGGCCTTTCCAAACCATGTCTTTATTTCCAATACCTACATTCTGCTTGTCTGTGGTTTTCTGCTGCCTCAATCCTTCCCTCAGCCAGTACCCATTCCTTCCCCATTGAGCTTCATGAGGACTTTCCTCTCCTCTCTTTTCTCTGTCCTGGGTGTCTTCCAGGGCTCCTGACTTCAACAGAAGGCCTAGGGAGCCATTCTTTGCCAGTAGTCAATTAGGGCCATTATGCACCAGAAGCTAGTCCAGCTATGGAGAGGTGCCATGGTGAAGATGTAGTTGTTTCCCCAAAAAATGCACATGCAAGGTGGGGGGTGCAGCAGAGGAGAGTGTTGGAGAAACTTACAGCAGCAGAAATGGAAAGGCTGCAGTGGGAGTCCTAAGGCTGAAGATGAGCTCAGCTGGGAAGAAATTGTGGTCCACTTGGCACTCAGTTCACTCTGCTTGCTGCAGTTGCATTTCTAAGTCAGCCTCTCTTGGGTTAGTGTTTGCTGAACTTCTGTCATTTGGGCACCCATTAGTTTTTGCATGACTACATTATTGATTACTTACAATTTTTATTTAAATTGATTTGTTTCTTTTTTAAACAGAAATACCTTCTTTTACTTTATTCAGTATTATCTGTGAAATCAGAGGTTTGATGTGCTTGTTATATTTTCTTCTAATTCTTATTAAAATCAATTCATAATTAGTAGATGTGTGGCTATATTGTCTAAATCATCTTGTTTATCACCTAGTAGATGCCAGCCACACCTAGGACACTGTTTTCTGTCATGGCTTGAAGCTGGGGGATACTTTATCTGGGACACAAACCCACAGACCCTGTGCTAAATAATTTCTGTGCATTATCTCATTTCATCCTTGCTCCAATCCGTTAAAGTGGTACTTGATGGCCCATTTTACAGATGAGGAAATCGACTCAGAGAGGCTAAATGACTTGCCTAAGGTCACACAGCTAATGAGTGGCTGAACTGGATCTTAACCATAATTCTGCCTGGCCTGAAAGCCCATAATTCTGCCTGGCCTGAAAGCCCATGCTCTGAACAACTGTAAAACCAAATCTCATTTCCTTATGCTCATTCCTGAGGCTTTCTAGCTACTCTCTGGATCACTCCAGTTTCCTTGATATTCCATGTAAAGAAAGTCTACGTGGGATTTCCAGGGCTGGCATGGTGGTTCTATGGACATGAGATTCTAGCACCATCCCTAGGACCATTGGCTCATGATGCAAAATGGCTGCAATACTCTAATCATCACGTACATGTTCTTGGATAGAGAAAGGGGAGAAAGAGAACAATTCTTATCTCTTCTAAGGAGAATTTCCAGAAGTCTCACACAATATATCTAGTTTTATGGTACTGGCCAAAAGTTGGTCACATGACTTCCACAACTGCAGGGGAGGCTGGGAATTATTGTCATTTATTTTGGCACAATGTATCATCCTACAAATCAGGACTCTGTTTCTGAAGACAAAAGGCTTCTGCTGTGATACCTAATAGGCTCCATGGCACTGACTTTTAACAAAAATCTTTTCTTAAAGTTAAATTTAGGAAGAATGAAAGAATGTTTTTACTTGAAGTTCCCAAAGCTAGAGCATGTCTGTCACTCTAGAGTCAAATCAATCCCAAAATTAAGCATTCTGAAAGAAATTAAAAAAATATTTTTCCACATACGACAACCCTTCTCAAGACATTGGAAGAATCCCAATTCTATATTTTCCCATCAGACCCGATTTGGTATAAATGCAGAGAAAAGGGAGCAATTTGTGTTCATACTGTAAGGTTGGGTTCTGGTCATTTCACCCTGCCCACGACAGAAAGTGGATTTAAGTATTTCAATACAATTTTCAAAAATAAGAATAGGAACAAAAAGGTATTTCCAGTTATCCTGACGTTGCCCGGAAATTAAATTACATGTTTCTGGAGTAGTAGAGTTTACTCAGGGAAACCACATGTGCAGAAACAGCCCAATGACGCACCATGACAAAACAAACAAAAAACACTGAAGACTGAAATGGAAGTTTGAGTGTAAATATTTCCTGTCCAACTTGAGTTTGCCAGAATCTGTATTATCCAATGTCTTGCTTTGAGGCAAATCTATAAAGTTCAGATTAATGATTTTGAAAGCAAAACCTACTCGTTAGTTATTTGCTAACTAGTTGTAATTTTTACCTGCCAAAGATCTAGATAAGAGAAAAACAAGTATCCTTTGGATATAATTTGGCAATGATTTCGTTGTCTCTGCCTAGCACTGGCCAGATAATGGATGCTAACTGCTCTAATGGAAAAATGGCTTAAGATGCATTGCCAAAGAAAAGAACCAAAATTTCCTTCTTTGAGGAACTTGTACATTGATTAGTATTAAGTACTATACCTATATGCCTGATGATTATGATGATATATTTTCTATTCTAGATCATATGCAGAGGGATATTGAACATGTTAAAAGTCCTGGTAAACTTAATTCATTTTCTAAGTAGTTAATGAACATGCCTATAAGATAAAGGAATGGCTCTCTAAAGTACTATCTTTGTTTTGCTCGCCATATGCTTGTCTTGCTGTTGCCTATATTGTTTTTGTGAGTTTATATCTAGGGCAGTGCCTCACCTCATAGCTCTCCCAGCTGTCCTAGGCATAATCACTGCTGTGGGAACTGGGGTTGGCAGTTTATATCCAAACCCAGCAGGTCTACCACAATCTCCCTAGAGTTAACCAACAGCATAAAAGAACTCAAGGAAGAATGCTGTTTCCCATCAACTTTGGGAGGATGCAGCCCATGAAGGCACCTGGCCTTTCTCACTCTCGGGCTCCAGTATGTCATGGCTGCCCCCCTTTTTGGGCCCGCCTACCACCGTCTTCTTTATCCTTTTAGTGGGACTGTGTATCTTCAAAACTCTAATTAAGTTTATTTCTTACAGAATCAATGCCTTATTAGTCATGCAGGGATTTCATCCAGTTCCAACCAGGGTGCCAGACCTGTCTTCCCCCAACTGCAAGAAAGTAGCAAGAGGGTTTTCATACCTTGTCAGGTAGGGCCTACTCCCCCTAACCAGCAAGAAGTAGTTACAGAAGAATGATCATCACCCGTCAGCAACCCCTTAAGAATAAGGGTATAAACTCTCTGAGGTGGGAGTTGAGGCAGGTTAATATAGTGAAAGGGGGAATACGGCTGGCCCGGCAGACAACATGGCTGACAGACCACATGGCTGTGAGACCTCGCCTGGAAACCTCCTGAGAAGAAGGCTGCTGGAAAAACACTGAGGCCATGAGAACCTCATTTGGAACGAGAGGGAAAGCCCCAGATAACCTCAAAAGGTCTCACTATTGGCCCCCTGAGAAATGACAGGTGGGACAATGAATCAGAACTGCAAACAGACTTTAAAAAGCCTTGACCTAGAGTCCCGCCCATGCAACTCACCCGGCGGCAGGCCTGCAGTCCAAGCCTTGGACCATGTACTTTTTTCATTTTCTCATTTCTATTTTTGCTTTTTTTTTTTTTTTTTTTTACCGGGAGGTCCTGGGTATCGAACCCGGGTCCCTCCATATGGGAGACCGACGCCCAACCAGTTGAGCCACATCCGTCCCCCAACATTTTCTCATTTCTGAATAAACTCTTTACTCCCCTGCCTTAAAAAAAAAAAAAAAAAATCCCTTCTTTGGCAGAAGCCAGGCAGCTTCTGAATCGCTTGAAAAAAACCTCTCTTTGTACTGGTCAGCTCATGGATCTACAGAGAGGGGTTTGGCCCATTTCCCAGGTTTATCGGGAACCCAGGAGCTAACACTGCTTAAAACTGGGCATCTCATGGCACACTGAGAGTGCTTTCCTGTGGCTATAGGGGGCTCTCTGTTGGAAGCCACTACAGCCCATGTGACAGATTTTTTGAGCTCTGAGCACACCTGAAAGTGATTCTGAGGGAAATCCTGACCAGCCCACAGGCCTCTAGTGTCTGTAGGGACATGGAATCCCAACCTTCTGCTCCTTGATCAAAGCCCACCTGTCCAGGTCAGCCATCCAACATGTTAGTGCCCGGCTCATGCCAGAGTGCAGGTGTACAAACTCCTGTCACCTATGTGACCAAGTGTTGGTTTTCAGAAATAATATTCTTAGGGGGTTATCCAAAAGATCTGCCCACTGTCCATTTGTTTCTCTGAATTCTGGATTATCAGCCCAGGTAAAGCTGTACTTCACTGTAGAAAATGAAACATGTTTACCTTATGAATATTATGAATCTGGCTGCTGACAATATTTCCCTTTTTGCTTTGACCCATAGGGAGCTCAAAGCCAAGTACGTGGGCCAACTCGGCTGTCTAGTCTCATGATCTGAATTTACTAAATAGAGGGCTAGGCTTGAACTGGTCTCTGTCTCAGCTCAGCTTCCTATTGCTGCCCTGCTCTTAGGGTCCCATTGACTGATGTCATTTTTTTTTTTTACACTTGTTAATGAGTATAATAATGAGCTAGTTAGCTTTAACCAACTCCAGCCTCAGTTTTCTTCACTGTAAAATGGGAATAATGATGGTCCTTACTTCAAATAATTACTCTCAGAATTCGAGGAGATACTTGGGGTGAAAGGTTTAGCTCTGTGCCCAGCACTGGGGAAGAGTTCCATATATTTTGCTATTATTGTTTTTGTTGTTCTTATTTATCCTATTGTCTGTAATTGTGAAAGCCATCTCATATAACTTCTGGTGTGAATTAGAGAATAAATAAATTAGTAAAATAAAATATTTGCCACTTAATTGAAACGATGTCTTACTTTGGCATAACTATTTTTTCTCCTTGGAGAATTGTTTTCCTCCATTCAAAGGTGTCTGGCTAAATTTTCTTTTTTTTTTTAAGATGCTATAGATTACACAAATGTTACATCTTAGCTGAAATTTTATAGGTAAATAAAAGAGGTACTTCATAAGTCTTGGTGAAGTTTCATTGTACTCTAAAGAGTTATGTGGAAATTAATTTAAATTACATGGAAATAGTTAAACTGGGGACTTGATTTTTTTTTTTTTTTTTTTTTTTTTGGTCTGAGTTGATTAGAGTTAAATAAAAAGTATTAAAATAGAGTGCTTTTTTTGCTTTTGCTTGTTTGTTTTATTGGGTGAGCCAATTAAATCAAAGTGGTTAAACCAGTTGTGCCAAAGTTTTTCAGAAAAAAACTGAGTTAAGGTTCAGGCCTTCTGAAGCTCAGCTGGTATGGTTTGTCTTCTGACCTGCTTAACTTTTTTGCCTGACTTGCCAGGGAAAACCAGTTTTCTTCTAGAAATAGCAAAATTTCTATATACTTAAGAGTTTTGTTTCCATTTAAATCTACTAGTGAAAGCAAAACTGAAACATCATCACCCTCCATTTCATGGTGGTGGAGAACTGGACCCTACTGGATCTTGCGGCCACATCCGCCCCTGCATTACAGCATCGCAGGACGAGATGAGGCTGAGCTCTAAGTATGTTCCTTTTTATTCCCTCGGCAGTATTTCTTTGTACACTGCTGGTTTATTAGGAGCTGCATTAATAGAATTTGCACAATAAATCTAGCGGCCTGGAAGTTGTCCAGCTATTTACATTGGTTTGTTATATAAGCTCAGGTCTAATAGTAGTAGGCGAGGTTAGCACTGAATTCTGGAGAAAAAGGAGAGCTCTTAGTGCGTCAGCTTCCCTTCCTGTGTTCCTTTAGTCTTATTCTGCTTCTCTCTTCATAGAAAGCACAGCCATTTTCCTTTAATTAGGCTGCAAAGAGCACAGGCTAGCATTAGGCCACTCAGCCACTCATCCTTGCTCACAGCCATCCCCATTTCCTATCTATTTTCTGTAGGAAAAGGAAAAAAAGGGTATATGTGCACATATAAAACCCCCACGAGTCTGAGAGGGGAACAAAAGAGCCAGGTGGAATTACTTTTTTGTGAGACAGAGGCCACAAGACTTTGCAAACCCTATAAAGCAAGATGTTCTGCTCCCTTCTTCCTTTAAATGGCAAAGAACTGCTTAATAGAAATATTTACTAATGCAGCATATACACACCTTAAGACATTTTAAAAATAATTATTATCCTTCCCCCTTTTTTCATTACAGACTCTTCTACTTAATGCCTTTATATTTTTTTATTGAAGCTTTTACAAAAATCATGACAAACTACAAACTGTTCTTGTGCTTTCCTTTGTCACTTTTGCATTTTCAGGTTTGCAGTTTTTAAAGAATCAAGCATTAAAATTCAAATAACATAGTTCTAGTTCTTAACACTCAAAAACACAATGATAAGAGTAATGGATTATAACCCACAGAAAAACATATGAATCCATAAGTCCACAATGATATAAATAACTGGATAAATAAATAAATGGAGAAGGGACAGCTCTTCCTTACAGAAGAATGCCAATAGTAAGTGTAGAATGAATGATCAGATTAGAAAAGCACCATTTGACAACCGACACAGTAATAATTTTTTCAGGCAAGAATGTCAGTGGATGCTAAAATTAGTGGAGGGGGTGGAGATGATGAGAAGTAGGATATTTACATAGTCTCAAAGTGTCACTAGTTGATAACAAAGGTAAAAATAGTAAATTTTCCATTGGAGAAGCCTGCAGACTCCACCCTAACCAAGTGATCACTTTTAACAGTACAACTGAAAGGACAAATCCAGACCATGTGCCTCATGATATGATGCACTGTGAAGGACACAACTTCACTCCTGTGCTTCCTTCCAAAAATGCATAACCAGAAACTAATAATGAGGAACTATCAGTCAGATCCAAATTGGTGGGTATTCTTTCAGACAACTGATGCATAAAATATAACCACAGTATTATACAACTGCAACAAGTGCCATAATAGAGCATGTGTAAGCTCTGTCCAGGAAGGACTCATGACAGAGGCATGGAGGACCTGGGTAAGCATTGGAAGGAGTAGGTATTGGCCAGCGGCTCTCCAGGAAGACACAAAAGCATGGCAGCTTGAAATGGTGTGGCATATTATGGGAACTACAAATGGTTTGATGTGCTTTAGCATCAAGTCAAATGCAACGTGGGAGACAGTAGGTGGGGGCTAGATTCTCAGTGGTTGTCTCTGGAGCCTGGACTTTATCTCTTAAGTGATGTGGAGTCATGGAAAGGTTTTTAACAAATGAGTGACATGGTTGTCATGTTTATGTTTTAAAACAGATACTCTGGAATCAGTGTGGAGGCTAAACTGAATGGGGTAAGGCCAGAAGCAAAGTGATCTGCTAAATGTAGCTACAATGTAGAAAATGACTGGGGAAGTTTAAGAAATGGAGTAGAAAGCCCTCAATGAGATGCTGGAGGGAGCAGCAAGTGAGCAAAGGAGGCATAGAGACTCCCAGCTTTCTGACTTGGGACATAGGGAGGAGATTGAGAATACAGGACGGGGAGGTGGTAAGGGGGAAAGGGAAATGTAATGAGTTCATACCTTTTTTACCATGAGATAGAGACATAAGTGCCTGCAGAAGACTAAAGTAGAAAGATCCAGTAGGACAAACTGATGGTACACAGACTGTAGCTGCATGAGGCCCTAGAAGAGGGGGTGTGGCCCAAGAAAGAGAAGATAAGAAGGTTGAAGACAAAACCCAATGGAGCACTAATATTTAATTGGGGTTTGTGGGAAGGGGCAGCAGAGGGAGAAGCAAGATCAAAGCATTATCAGAAGGAATGATTGGAAATACAGGAAGAAAACAGAAGCAAATTGCTAATTCCCATCAGCCAGAGATGACCAGGACCACACTGTGGTAAAACAAAGGTTTATTTAGTTTGCTGTAGCAAGGAAGAGTAAGGAACCAGGGAGTATCTTCATAAGAGGGAATTAGGAATGCCTTATTACAGTATTTGGGCTGTGCTGAGTGATTCTAGAGAGGGTTTAAGGCAGAGGGGGACTATTCTGAATTGGGTACTGTCAGGAAGCAGGGGTCAGTTTGGTGATTTGATACATTGATTATCTCTAACCAGGAGGCAGGAGGATAAAACTAGAACTAAGGTTGTCACTGATCAAAAATAGCAGATGTCAGTAAGACACCTCTGGCAAAAGGCCCCCCCTTAGAAACATGAAAAATGGGTAGAATTCTGTCAGAATTACCTTTCCCCAAAACTCTGGAAATTGATCTAAAACTGAAAACAGCTCAATGAACGCTAAATCAGGAAGAGCACCTAAAAACAGAAGGAAGAGTTTACTTGTCCCAGCCCCTTCCCCTCCATCAGTTCCACGCAGCAGTTTGTGTGACTCCTGATGGCAGTTTGGAGACCTGCATGCATTCAAATGTGGGTCCTTGGACCTTATTATTGGTGCACTTAAATGAAAATATTGGGTGTCTTTCTACATTGGTTTCAACTGGCTTGGGGGAAGACTGACACAGGGCATGTGTCCAGGTCCCCTAACCTGGAATTTACTCAGGGCAGAGAAGTGATATGGAAAGGGGAAGCAGAGCAATAGAGCAGAGCCAGTACAGAAAGGAGGAACAGAGCCAAGCAGACTGCAGCCACCTGGGGAGTAAGACTGTGAGACTGTGAGAAGCTGGGGGGAGGAGGAGAAACTCCTTTTTTGGAAGGGGAAATAGTCACACGTTCTGGGGAATTATTAAAATGCCCAGGGTAAGAAAAACCTGAGAAGAACCTAACTGTTCACCATGGGCTGATCTATAGGTTCAGTACGAACTGTGCTAAGTGTTGAACACAGAGGCTCTAAAACCTTGGGGAAGAGAGAGAATCTGACTCCCAGAGTTAGCACATCAAAATATTCAAGTGCCCAGACTTCAATAAAAGATTACAAAACATAAAAACAGGAAGAAATGGCCCATTCAAAGGAACAAAATAAATAACAGAGGAAGCCCAGACATTGGGACAACTAATTCAAAGATTTTAAGTCAACTCTAGTAAATAATTTCAATGAGCTAAGGAAAACAGGGGCATAGACTAAAGGAAATCAGGAAAATGATGCATGAGCAAAAGGAAGAATTAGAAATTTTTAAAAGGAACAGAATGGACATTCTGGTCATGAAAAATTAATAATGGAAATAAAAAATACACTAGAGGGGTTCAATGGCAAATTGAAAAGGGAGAAGAAAGAATCAGCAAACTAGAAGTAGGGTGATTGAAATCATACAGCCTAAAGTGCAGAATGAAAAAAGAATGAGAAAAAGTGAGCAGACGCTGAGGAACCTGTGGGATGAGATGAAGCATAACAACATATGTATTATGGGAGTTCTGGAAGGAGAAGAGAAGGAAAAGGGGATAGAAAGAATATTTGAAGAAATAATGGCCAAAAACTTCCCAAATTCAATGAAAGACATGAATATACATATCCAAGAAGCCCAATGACCTCCAAATGGATAAACTCAAAGAGACTACACTCAAATACACAGGAATTAAAGTATCAAAGGCCAAAGGCAAAGATAAGATCTTAAAAGCAGCAAGAGAGAGAAATCACTCATCATGTATAAGGGATTCCCAATAAGATTAAAGTGTTGGTTTCTCACCAGAAACCATGGAGGCCAGAAGGTAGTGGGACAAGATTTTTAAAGTGCAAAAAGAAAAAAAAATCACCAGCCAAGAATTCTATATCTGACAAAACTGTCCTTCAAAAATGAGGGAGGGATTAGGACATTTCCACATAAACAAAAGCTGAGAGTTTGTCACCATTGGGCCTACCCTATAAGAAATGCTAAAGAAGGACACTAGATAGTAACTCAGAGCCAACTGAGGAATTAAAGATCTCCAGTAAAGGTAATACACAGGTAAATACCAATGCCAATACTATTGTATTCTCAGTATGTAACTCTACTTTTAATTTCTTACAAGACCTAAAACACAAATCTTAAGAAATAATTGTATTTCTATATTATTGGGCACATAAAATATAAAAAGGTAATTTGTGACAAGAACAACATAAAGAGGGTCAGCGTGGTATAGGAGCAGAGATTGTATATGCTATTGAAGTTGGTATCAATTCAAACTAGATTGTTAAAGATTTAGGATATTAAGTATAAACCCCTTGATAACCAAAAAGAAAGTATAAAAAAATATGCAGAAGAGGAAATGAGGACAGGACCAACAAAAGACCAACTATACACAAAAGAAGGCGGCAATGGAAGAAAAGAGGGACAAAAAAAATCTAAAACATACAAGAAAGAAATGACAAAATGGCTGAAGTAAGTCCTGTTTTCTCAGGAGTTACTCTGAATGTAAATGGGTCAAACTCTCCAAACAAAAGACATGGAATAGCAGAACAGATAAAAAAGCATGATTCAACTATATGTTGTTTACAAGGGATTCACCTTAGACCCAAAGACAACAAATAGGTTGAAAGTGAAAGGATGGATAAATATTCCATGCAAACAATAACTAAAAGAGAATTGGGGTGGCAATACAAACATCAGATAAAATAGACTTAAAGTCAGAATGTCTTACAAGAGACAAAGAAGAACACTATATATTAATCAAAGGGTCAATCCATGAAGAAGGTATAACAATCAAAAACATATATGTACCTGGGAAATGGATGTGGCTCAAGAAGCTCGGCGTCCGTCTACCATATGGAGAGACCGGGGTTCGATCCCCGGGACCTCCCGGTAAAAAAAACAAAAAACAAAAAACATATATGTACCTAAACAAGATCAATGAGGAAATAGAAGACTCTAACAATACTCTAAACCAGGTAGACCTGACAGACATATATCAAACACTCTACCCAACAACAGCAGAATATACATTCTTCTCTAGTACACATGGATAATTCTCCAGGGTAGACCATATGTTAGGTCTCAAAACAAGTCTCAATAAATTTAAAAAGAATGAAGTCACACAAAGTATCTGCTAGATGAATCTAGAAATCAATAACAGAAATAAAACTAGAAAATTTTAAAAATATATGTGGAAATTAAGCACCACGATTTTAAACAAACAACTGGTCAAAGAAGAAATCACAAGGGAAATCAGAAAATTTCTTAGACATAAATGAAAAGGAAAATACAAAATAACAAAGTCTATGTAATCCAGCAAAGGCAGTGCTCAGAGGCAAATTTATACCTGTAAATGCCTACATTAAAAAAGAAGATAAATCTATAACATAACATCATATCTTGGGAGGCAGTAGAAAAAGAGCAAATGAAATCTAAAGTTAGTAGAAGGAAGGAAATAATAAAGATTAGAGCAGAGATAAATGACATAGAGACTAGAAAAATAATGAAGAGAACAAATGAAACCAAAGTTTGGTTCATTTGAAGGATCAATAAAACCAACAAATCTTTAGGCAGACTGACAAAGGAAAAGAGAGAGAATGGCAAATAACTAAAATCCAAAATAAAAGTGGGGACATTACTACTGTTTTTGCAGAAATTAAAAGGATTATAAGAGAATACTATGAAAACTGTATGCCAACTAATTGGATAATCTGGAGGAAACGGACACATTCTTAAAAGCACACAACTTACCTAAACTAACTCAAGAAGAAATAGAGGATCTCAACAGGCCTGTAATAAAAAAGAGATTGAGTCCATCATCAAAAACCTTCCAACAGAGGAAATTCCAGCACTAGATGGCTTCACTGGTGAATTCTACCAAACATACAAAGAAGAATTAACACCAGTCCTTCTCAAATTCTTCCAAAAAATTTAAGAGCAGGGAAGTCTTCCTAACTTATTCTATGATGTTAACATTACTCTGAAACCAAAGCTAGATAAAAACACCACAAAAATTCACAGACCAATTTTCCTTGTGAATATAGATGCAAAAATCTTCAACAAAATACTAGCAAATCAAGTCCAACAGTATATTAAAAGGATTATACACCATGATCAAGTGGAATTTATACTCACTAATAGAATGAAGGAAATAGAAATGATCATCACAATTGAAACATAAGAGGCATTTGACAAAATCCAACATCCTTTCATGATAAAAACACTCAGGAAAAATAAGAATAGAAGATAATTTCCTCAACATGATAAAAGGCATATATAAAAACCCTACATCTAACATAATACTTAATGGTGAAAGACCAAAAGCCTTCCCCTGAGGTCAGAAACGAGACAAAGATGCCCTATTTCACCATTGCTATTCAACATTGTACTGGAAGTTCTAGCCAGAGCAATTAAGCAAGAAAAAGAAATAATTGACACACAAATTGGAAAGAAAGAAGTAAAACTATCTCTATTCACAGATAACATGAATCTTTATATAGAAAACCCCAAGGAATCCACAAGAAAATTACCAGAGCTAATAAATTTATCATAGATGCAGGCTAAATGATTGACACACAAAAAGCAGTTGTGTTTCTATATGTCAGCAAAGAACAAACCAAAATGAAATTTAAAAAATCAATTCTATTCACAATAGCATCTAAAAGAATTATGTATCTTGGAATAAATTTAACCAAGGAGGTTAAGAATTTTTACACCAAAAACTACAAAACACCATTGAGAGAAATTGAAGATCTAAATAAATGGCAAGGCATACTATGTTCATAGATAGGAAGACTTAATATTGTTAAGATGTCAATACTACCCAAAGTGCTCTACAGATTCAACACAATCTCTATCAAAATCTCAACAGCCTTTTTTGCAGAAACGGGAAAGCTGATCCTTAAATTCATGTGTAATTACAAGGGGCTCCGGATAGACTATTGAAAAAGAACAAAGTTGGTGATCTCACACTTCTTGATTTCAAAACTTGGTACAAAGCCACAATAATAATAATAATAAAGTGTGGCACTGGCCTAAAGATAGACATATGGACCAATGGAATAGAATTGAGAGTTAAGGAATAAACCTATACATCTATGACCAGCTGATTTCTCACAAGGCTTCTGAGTACATTAATTGGGGAAAAAATGGTGTATTTGAAAAATAGTGCTGGGTGGAGTGATGTAGCTCAGTGATTGAGTGCCTGCTTCACATGTACGAGGTCCTGATTTCAATCCCTAGTATCTAGTTTAAAAAAAAAGTGGTGCTGGAAAAACTGGATATCCACATGCAAAAGAATGCAATCAAACCTTACCTCACGTCATATACAAAAATTAACAATAAATGGATCAAGGACTTAAACATAAGAGTTAAAACATTAAACTCTTTGAAGAAAACTTAAGGGGAACCTTCAAAACCTTGGATTTGGCAGATTTCTTAGACATGACATCGAAAGCAGGAGCAACAAAAGAAAAAATAGATAAAATGGATTTCATCAAACTTAAACTTTCGTATGTCAAAGGACATTATAAAAAAAAAAAAAAAAAAAAAAAAAGGCAACCTACAGAATGGGAGAAAATAATTGCTAAACATATATCTGTTAAAGGGTTAATATCCAGAATATATAAATAACTCCTACAAACCAACAACAAAAAGACAAATAACCCAATTAAAAACAGGGCAAAGAACTTGAATAAACATTTCTCCAGAAAAGATATACAGATACACAACAGGCACATGAAAAGATGTTCAACATCATTGGTCACAAGGAAAATGCAAATAAAAACCACAATGAAATACCATATTACACCCACTAGGACGGCTATTATTTTTAAAGAAATACACAGAAAATAACAGGTGTGGGCAAGGATGCAGAGAAATTTGAAACCCCATATACACTGGTGGTGGTTTTGTAAAATGGTGCAGTCACTTTGGAAGTCAGAAATCGGTTTGGCAGTTCCTCAGAAAGTTGAACATAGAATTACCATATGCCTGGCAGTCTCACTTCTTGGTATATACTCAAAAGAATTGAAAACAGGACTCAGACAGATGCTTGTACACCAATGTTCATAGCAGCATTATTCACAATTGCCAAAAGGTGGAAACAACCTAAGTGTCCATCAACAGATGAGTGGATAAACAAAATATGGTATATGCATAGAATGGAATAGCATTCAGGTGTAAAAAGGAATGAAGTTCTGATGCATGTGACAACATGGACAAACATGAAGATGTCATGTTGAGTGAAATAAGCCAGATATAAAAGGACAAATATTATATGATCTCATTAATATGAAATAAATAGAATAAGCAAATTCATAGGATCAGAATCTGGAATAAAAGTTGCCAGAGACCAGGGTAGAGGTAGGGAATGGGGGAGGTAATGCTTAATTGGTGCAAGTTTCTGTCTAGGGTGATGGAAAAGTATGAGTAATGGGTGGTGGTGAGGGTAGCACAACATTGTGAATGTAATTAACACCAATGAATTATATATTTGAAAGTGATTAAAAGAGGAAACTTTAAGTTCTACATATGCTACTAAAATAATTTAAAAAAAATAGGACAGTAAAACACAAACAGTGAACCTTAATGTAAACTATGGGCTATTATTAATAGTATAATTAGAATAATATATTTTATGAATATTATGATAATTATTATTAATAAAGGTAACACACTAATGCAAAGTGTTAATAATAGGGAATACTAGGTGTGTGAGGGGGGTTATATGGGATTTCTGTATTTTCTGCATGATTTTTCTGTGAAGCTATAACTTTGATTTTTAAAAAAGCAAGAGTGGTCATTTTGGAAAAAAATCAACTGGCCACAGATATGAAGGTTTATCTCTGGACTCTCAATTCTATTCCATTGGTCTATTTGTCTGTCCTTGTGCCAATAACACAGTTCTGATTACTGTAGCTTTGTAGTAAGTTTTGAAATAGGGAAGTGTGAGCTATCCAACATTGTTCTTCTTTTTCAAGATTGTTTTGGCTATTCAGGCCCCTTTGCAATTCTGTATGAATTTGATGATTGGCTTTTCCATTTCTGCTAAAAAAGGTTCCTGGAATTTTGATCAGGATTGCATGGAATCTGTAGATCACTTTTTCAGGTTTTTTTTTTTTTTTTTTTTTGAGAAGTTGTGAGTTTACAAAATAATCATGCATACTATACAGGATTCCCATACATTGCCCCATTATCAACACCTTACATTGTTGTGACACTTCTGCTACAGTTGATGAAAGGACATCATCATAATATTTCTGGTATCCATAGTCCATAGCCTACATCTGGTGTATTATTCCCACAAACTATCCTATTATTAATACCACGTATGCCTATTATATATTTGTTATAGTTCATGAGAGAACTGTAGAGCACTTTGGACTACTTAGCTCTTGAAACACTTCTTTTTTTTTTCTCTTGGCCTCTTGGAAATCCCACATCTTGTTCTCCTTCTGGTTTTTGAATCACATCTTCTGCCAGCATCAAATGATGGGACATGCTTGGGCTTAGTTCTTTGCTCTTTTCTGTACTCTGAAGATACTTTCTCCTTGGTGCAGTAGTTCAGGTGAGAGATGGTGGTCCCAATGGGGATGGGGAGAAGCAGTCACATTTGGTAATGTGTAGTTTGTGGAAAAGAGAAAAATCGAGGATGATTTGCAGCTTTGGGGGCTAAGCAGAGTGGGTGGGTGGTGTGCCATTACTGAGATGGGAAGGACTGGAAGACTGTCAGAGAGTATGTTTTAAAAGGGAGTTGTTCCTCTAGAGCAGGGTATGAGATGGGGATTCTTGTGCAAGTGATTTATTGAGGGAGTACTCTCAGGAGAAGAGAAGTGAAGGAAGCAGAAGGGAGCAAGGGAAGGAGCTAAGCAAGGAAAGGTCTGAGCTGTAGTCCATCTTCAGCCTGGACCTATGTGGAGCTCTGGAGTGTAGATTGCCCCACAGAGGTGGTCTGGCATTGAGGCAAGGGGATCAGCCTTTTGTACTCCATGTCAGCCATCATTAGTGGGGCAATGAATAACTTCCTGTTCACAGTGGCTCCTTGCTTCTTATATGAAGGGCAATTCTCCAGAGAAGGGGGCAGCTGTGAGGTACCGGCCAACAGTCACTGCAGCTGGGGAATAAGTGCACTAGGCCAGGGGGAGGGTTGAGGAGGGGCACTCAGAGTGTCCACTACAGAGGGGGAGAATCATGAGTTCTGTTTTGGCCATGCTAAATTTGAAAGTCAAGTAGGCAGTTGGATGTATTGCTGGAGCTTAGAGCGAATCTTACACACTCTGCCTCTAAAATGCATCTCAGATCTGACCACTTTGCCCTATGGAAATCTAATCCAAACTACTATCTCTCACCTGAGATAACAGCTGTAGTCTCCTATAAGCTACTACAGTTCATTCTCAATACAGCATGAATTAGCATGTTATTGCCCTTCACACTTTGAAACAAATGTTTAAAATCCAAACCTGCACCTACAAGGAGTTACATGACCCAGCCCCTCTGACTTTCATTCTCTCTGCTACAATCACACTGAGATTCTTTTTGTTCCTTGAACACACCAAGGTTTTTCCCACCTCAGGGCCTTTGCACTTGCTCTTCCTTCTACTAGTCTGCTCCTCCTCCTGATCTTGCATGCAAACTATTTCTCATCATTCAGGTTTCAACTCAAATATTAGTGAGTAGAGTCTGTCCCTGCCCACCTCAACTCCTGCCCACTCATACTTTGTCATATTTTCCTATTTAATTTGTTTCATAACCATTATCACTCTCTGAAATGATCTTATTTGAATATTGATTTATGTGCAGTCTGTCTTCTTCCTCTAGAATTTAAGATCTGGGAGGGTTGGGCTTTTACACTCTTTTTCACAACTCTATCTGTAACACATAGTACACAATAGGTGTATACTGGATGAATTAGATAAATAAATAAATAAATAAAAACAATAGACCAAATTATACTGGATTTGGCAATAGGAATCCGTTAGAATCTTAATGGGGAGAAGTTCTTTTGAAATGAGATGAATATAGTCTACTCCTTTAATAGGGGTGGGGAAAGAAGGAGGAGGAGAAGGAGACAGACATACACAGAGGCAGAGAGAGACAGAGACAGATAGAGAGGAAAAGAGGAAGAGAAGGAGAGAGGTATGTAGTAAGTCAGTGGCAGTCACATATCCATCCAATGTCCATTTTGTGCAGGCACCATGCCCAGTGCTAGGGATCCAGAGGCGAAGGAGCATTCCAGCTTTGAGGAGCTCAGAGACCGGAAGTACAGTGAGGCATGCCCCAGGGCAGAGTGCAGCCAGGGCTTGGGACTGAGGTCACAGCGTCACATGCCTTGTCTCATCATCACAGTCAACAGGGTGGCCACTTTGGGCACAAGGTTGGCCACAAGGTTGAGCTGAATATTGTTTTCATAACATGGGCTCTATCAGCATAAACAAACTGGCTTTGATTATTTAGCAGGTTTAACCCAGCAAGTCAATTCAATTATCCAATGAGTCTTTTATTAATTTTTTTTACTTTATTTACAAACACTCCATATCCACCAAATATTACCCCCCCTTCCTGCCTCCCCCATCCCCTGGGTAACCTCTAATTTACTTTCTGTCCCTGAGAATTTGTTATCAAATGAATCTTTAAAAATCTACTTTTTAAAATGGGCACAGGTACTTTTCAAAGTGAAGTAGCAGGGAAACCAGTTTGCCTGTGTAGAAACAACCACAGGCCTGGAGTCAGCATGGACTGGGACTGGAGAGATGGACAGTGAGTGATGGCAAGGAGGATAACTACCAAAGACCATCAGATGCTCACCTAGGGCAGGTAAGGCCTGACATTGTGATGGGGGACTACAGAGCCATTTATATCACACATAGGCCTGAACTAACAGGGAGAAAGATTTGTAAGAAATCCTGGCAACAGGATCTCCAGAGTATGTAAGTAACTACCATATCTATTTTGCCTTCTGTTTGGGGAAAGAAATGTAGCAATTCAGTCTCATAAAACATATTCAGTCATCTCTTTTCTTCCTTGAAATTCTCTTCTCTAAGCTGGGATATAGAACACCGTTTCTTCCTTATGGATGATTTTGATTACTTATCTGATTATAACATAAACATAATTATAAATAATGTTTCTGTTTTCTAAAGCTAAAGATAATGGCAGCCCAAAGACTTAAACATGCGGCCATAGCCACAGAGAGTCTCCTACAATCAAATGAGAGCTCATGCCAACCATACTGGAAACATATCATTATGAAAAGTGAAGCATATGGGTTCTTTAGGGACATTTTGGTTTAATTTTTCTGAGGGAAGAAAAATTACAGTAAGATAGTACATCAATGTTATTTGATCTCAATCCATGAAATATAGATGAGCCTTTGAAGCCCCTGGTTTAATTTCTCTTTAAAAAATTACTTGTGCATGCCTCTTTTTCATGAAAGGCAAAAATAAGACAAAAGTGGCTATTTTCTCCCTTGATATTTAATATTGTACTAGTGAGCCTGGGCAATTCCATAAAACAAGAAAAATAATTAGGAAGTGTAACTATTGGAAAGGAAACAAAAAACCTGTCCTTATTTGCAGCTGATAATCTTCTGTCTAGAAATTTCAAGATTTACTAAAATATGTTTAAACCAAAAAAAAAAAAAAAAAAAGCAACCTACAAAACCCAATGTCTTCCCTATCCACCAATATTTTTAAAAATCAGGAAGTGTAATGGAACAAAAGATCCCATTCACAGTAGCAACAGAAACTGTCAAGAATACTAAAATAAAACTAAAAAGAAATGTGCAATCTCTATAAAGATGCCTGTCAGAGTTTACTGAAGAATATAAAGAAAAACTTGAATAGTAATATTCAATTTTATAAATATACCTCTAATTAACTTATAATTTCAATGCAACTCAATAAAAATCACAAGAAAAAAATTTTTTATGGGATTAGACATGGTAAATCACTTGGAAAAAGAAAGCATAAGAATGGCTAAGAAAATTGAACATCAAAGATAACAAACAAGTAATAATATCACAGTAATTAAGACAGTGAGGTAAGAGTACAGAGATAGACAAAATGGGAAGAAGAGAACAAGTCCAGAAATGGACTCATCTGTATAAAAGATTTAGTTCAATATATGATAAAGGTAGCATTTCAAGTAACTAGAAAAAAATATAGGTGGTGGAAAATTGTCTCTGTAATTGGGAAAAACAAAATTAGATTCTTATACTGTACAGGCACATGCAAAAAAATTCCATGTGTGTTATGATGCCAATAAAAAGCTACAAAAGTGATAGAAGAAAATAGGAGAATATTTTATAATTTTCAAGTGGGAAAGATCTTTCTAACTAGGAGACAAAATTCATAAACTAAAAAGAAGTCTGGATTATGTGAAAATTAAAACCTTCATATGAAATAAGATATTAAAAACAAAAGATAGACTGGAAGATATTTGCAGTGTATATAATAAGGATTTCTAGTCTACTTTATCATGAATGCTTATAAATCAAAGAGAAAAAGATAAACCAATAGGAAAATGGGCAAAGGATAGTGTGGTGGTTTGGAAATATATATGCCCCAGAAAATCATGTTCTTAAGCAAATTCATTCCTGTGGGTGTGAACCTATTTTAAGTAGGTCATTTTGATGAGGCTGCCTCAGTTTAAGGCATAGCCCAGGGTAGGTCTTAATCCTCTTACTGGAGCCTTTTATAAAGGGGATGAAGAGAGAGGGGGGGGGAGAGAGAGAGAGGGAGAGGGAGAGGGAGAGAGAGAGAGAGAGAGAGAGAGAGAGAAAGCGAGAGAGAAAGCCATGGAAGCAAGAAGCTGAAAGCAATGAAACCTGGAAGAGAAGGCAGAGACCAGTAGATGCTGCCACATGCCATGCCATTTGACAGAGGAGTCCAGGAATGCTGGCAGCTGGTCTTCAGGAAGAAAGCATCGTCTTGATGATGCCTTGATTTGGACATTTTCATGGCCTTAAAACTGTAAGCTTGTGAGAAATTTCCATTGTTAAAAGCCAACCCATTCCAAAATCAGGAATGAAAGGGGGGACATTATGACTGACCCCACAGAAATCAAAAGGGTCATAAGATGATATTATGAGAAACTGTATGCCAACAAATTAGACAGCCTAGATGAAATGGACACATTCCTAGAAATGCAAAAACAACCTACACTGACTTTATAAGAAATACAGGAACTCAACAAACCAATCACAAGCAAAGATATTGAATCAGTCATCAAAAATCTTCCAACAAAGAAAAGTCCAGGACCAAATAGCTTCACAGGTGAATTCTACCAAACATTTTGAGAGGAATTAATACCAATCCTGTTTAAACTCTTCCAAAAAATTGAAAAGGAGGGAAAATTACCCAGCACATTTTATGAAGCCAACATCACCCCAATACCAAAGCCAGATAAAGATACTACAAGACAAGAAAATTACAGACCAATCTCTCTAATGAACAAAGATACAAAAATTCTCAACAAAAAACTTGCAAATAGAATCCAAAGGCATATAAAAACAATTATACATCATGATCAAGTGGGTTTTATTCCTGGTATTCAAGGGTGGTTCAAAATAAGAAAATCAATTAACATAATACGTCACATTAACAAATTGAAGGGAAAAAACACACAGTCATCTCAGTTGATGCAGAAAAGTCATTTAACAAAATCCAGCATACTTTCTTGATACAAATGCTTCAAAAGATATGTATAGAAGGAAAGTTCCTCAACATAATTAGGGCATATATGAAAAACCACAGCCAACATAGTATTCCATGGAGAGAGGTTGAAAGCTTTCCCTTTAAGATCAGGAACAAGACAAGGATGCCCATTGTCACCACTGTTATTCAACATTGTGCTAAAAGTTCTAGCTAGAGCAATTAGGCAAGAAAAAGAAATAAAAGGCATCCAAATTGGAAAAGAGGAAGTAAAACCCTCACTATTCACTGATGACATGATCCTATATTTAGAAAATCCTGAAATCTCTACAGCAAAGCTGCTTGAGCTAATAAATGAGTTCAGCAAAGTGGCAGGATACAAGATCAGCACGCAAAAATCAGGAGCATTTCTATACACTAGTAATGAGCAAGCTGAGGAGGAAATCATGAAAAAAATTGGAACAAAAAGACTCAATTGTCTAGGAATTAATTTAACCAGTAATGTAAATGATCTGTATTCTGAAAACTACAAAACACTGCTAAAAGAAATCAAAGAAGATCTAAACAAAGGGAGGGACATTCCATGTTCATGGATTGGAAGACTAAACATTGTGAAGATATCACTTTTACCCAAATTGATTTATAGAATCAATGCAATACCAGTCAAAATTCCAACAGCCTACTTTACAGAAACAGAAAAAATCACCGATTTATTTGGAAGGTAAAGGGGTCCTGAATAGCCAAAAACATCCTGAAAAAGAAGAGCAAAGTCAGAGGACTCACACTCCCTGACCTTAAAGTGTATTATAAAGCTACAGTGGTCAAAACAGCTTGGTATTGGCATAAAGGTAGACACATTGATCAATGGAATCAAATTGAGAATTCACAAATAGACACTCACCTCTATGGTCAAATGATTTTCAAAAGGCCTACCAAGTCCACATTACCGGGACAAGTGGTGCTGGGAGAACTGGATATCCATAACCAAAAGAATGAAAGAGGATCCTTATCTCACTAAAAATGGACCAAAGACCTAAACATAAAAGCCAGGACCATAAAATTCCTAGATGATAACATAGGGAAATATCCATAAGAAATTGTAGTAGGTGGGGGTCTTTTAAACCTTACCCCCAAAGCATGAGCAACAAAGCAAAAAATTGATAAATGGGATCTCCTCAAAATTAAACACTTCTGCACCTCAAAGGACTTTGTGAAAAGGGTAAAAAAGCAACCTACTCATATGAATGTGTTCAAGTGTTCATGGGGCATTGCCACAGTGGGTGGAGATCCACACAATAATTGAAAGAATATTGAATTCCCATTCTGGGGAGCTCTGCTACATTTTCTAATGGGACAGCAAGAATCCCCCAAGTACAGGAGCAGCACCTTGTGAAGGAGAATGGACCACTGTGCCAAGCCCTTGATACTGATGATTGTACTTATGAACCTCTTCTTTTGAAATTGAAACTTAGCCTAATATATGTTGCCTAAGAGTTACCTCCTGAGGGCCTCCTTGTTGCTCAAATGTGGCCTCTCTCTAAACCAAACTCACCATATAAATGTACTACCTTCTCCCCTGGCGTGGGACATGACTCCCGGGGATGAGCCTCTCTGGCACTGAGGGATTACTACCAAGCACTAACTAGCAATGCACCTGGGAAAAGACCTTGATCATAAGGGGGAAATGGTAAATACAAATGAATTCTTATGGCTAAGAGATTTCAGAGTGAGTCAGGAGGTCATTCCAGAGGTTATGCTAATGCACGTCTCAGCAGGATCTCATTGACTGCCATAATAAATAGTGCCTCAAATAGTGGGGCTCCTGAGGGCTTTAGAGACATCCAGACACTATAGGCAAGGCAGACAGCTCAAGAGTTTGGCACCCTGCTAGTGGGCCTTACCTTGGAACTTATGCTCCCCAGTGTGACAGAGTTGGACTCATTTGTGGTTTCCCTACACATGACTCTTCTGTCCTTTCTATTTGAACCTATAGTTAGTAGTATACTTGATAGGTGTATGTCCAAGAGACTTAAGTCTTTGGTCCATTCATGTGCTTGTTGGGCCCTGAATCTTAGCAGAGTTGCAACACCTACTCTCCAATTCATTGGACTCACCCAGGACAACTAACAAGGTGATGATGATGGACAATGCCCATCCCAAGGAACAGAGAGAGTCTGCAACTGCAAGCAAGAGAGTTCCATCCATCTTTCCCATGGGAGCTAAGCCCCCTCTCAATTAGAGGCAGAGTGGTCATCACCATTCCCAAATCCTTAAGATTGGGGAATGAACAATAGACTAAAGTAGACTTACTATTATTCTACTATAGACTTATTATTATTCTAGCAATGGAAGAACTTTTATCATTGATATGGAGGCAGTGGCCACTGGAGGTTCTGAGGGGAAGGAGAGGGAAAAATAGGTGTAATATGGGGGCATTTTCGGGACATTGGAATTGTCCTGCATGATGTTGCAATGATGGATACAGGCTGTTATATATTTTGTCATAACTTACAAAATTGTGCAGGACAGAGTGTAAACTATAATGTAAACTATAATCCACTGTTAGTGGAAATGCTTCAATATGTGTTCATCAATTGTAACAAATGTAAATGTACCACACTAATGAAGGATGTTGTTAATGTGGGAAAGAGTGGGAGGGGGAGGGAGAGGGGCATATGGGAAGCCCCTAAGTTTTTTATGTAACATTTATGTAATCTAAAGTTTCTTTAAAATAAATATATATATATATATTTTAAAAGGCATCTTACTCAGTGGGAGAAAATATTTGGAAATCATACATACAACAAGGGTCTAATATCCATGATATATAAAGAGATCCTACAACTCAACAATAAAAAGACAAGTGACCTGATTACAAAATGGGCAAAAGACCTGAATAGACATTTTTCTAAAAGAAAAATACAAATGGTGGAAAAAAAAAAACAACACATGAAAAAATGCTCAGCATCACTGGCTATTAGAGAAATGCAAATCAAAGCTATAGTGAGATATCACTTCATACCTACTAGAATGTCCACTATTAACAAAACAGAAAACTATAAGGGTTGGAGAGGATGTGGAGAGATAGGAACACTTATTCACTGCTGGTGGGAATGCAGAATGATACCGCTACTGTGGAAGTCTGTTTTGGCAGTTCCTAAGTAAGTTAGATATAGATCTACCTTGTGACCTGGTAATACCACTACTCGGTATATACCCAGGAGAACTGAGAGCAGTGACATGAATAGACATCTGCACACTGATGTTCATAGGGACATTATTCACAATTGCCAAAAGATGGAAACAACCCAGGTGTCCATCAACTGATGAATGGATAAACAAACTGTGATATATACACAAGATGGAATATTATTCAGCTGAAATGAAGTTGTGAAGCATATGACAACGTGGGCGAACCTGGAAGACATTCTGTTGAGTGAAGCAAGCCAGGCACAAAAGGACAATATTGTATGACTTTGCTACTATGAACTAAATATAATGAACAAACTCATGGAGTTAATAGCTAGACTATAAGTCACCAGAGAAAAGAATGTGGTTAAAGAATGGAAAGCTGAGGTTTAATCTGTGCAGAATTGGTAAAAAATTGTTTGGAAAATGAATAGAAATGGTGAAAGCACATCATAGGATTTGTAATTAGTAGTGCTAACATATGGGTATGATAGTGGGATTTTGTGTTGTTTTTTTTTTTGAGTAATGAAAATGCTCTAATATTGATTGAAATGATGAATGCACAACTGTGATTATACCAAATGCCATTGATAGTATATATTAGATAAATTGTATGGTTTATGAACAAAAAAAAATAAAAGGGTGGGTTAGGGGAAAATATACTAAAATTTTCATTATAATATACTAATGTAAGATATGGACTATAGTTAGTAGTAATACTTTGATGATGCTCTTTCATAATTTGTTAAAATGTTTTACAACAGTGAAAGGTATTTTGTGGTGGGGTGATGTATGGGAGCCCTGTATGATGTTATAAATGTTTGTTTTGTTCACAACTTTTACTATATACTTATTATTTATGTATATTCACGTATGATTGATATACTTCAATAAATTGTTTTTAAAAAATTTAAAAAGCCAACCCATTTCATGGTACATGGCTTTCAGTAGCCTAGCTAACTAAAACAGACTTGAACAAATAATTCACAAATGAGTAAATACAAATGGCTAATAACCCTACAAAAAGATGGATTAAACATTAAATGCAAGTTGAAAGTACAATGAGATACTTTTTTTTACTCTTTTTTTTTCCTGCATATTGACAAAAATGAAAGTGTGGAAAATGTCCAGTATTGACGAGGATGGGGAGAAACAAACTCTCATACTGTTGGTGGAAATATAACCCTTTTTGAAGGTAATTTAAAGTAGTATATTGATCAAAATTTACACGTACAGAGCCATTGATCCAGAAATTCCACTCATACACACAGGGAATATGTTCAATGGAAACATTATCTACAATAACAGGAAAAATTGGAAATAAACCTAAATGCTTGTTAATAGGAAGATCTTTTTAAATAAATTGGGATTTAGCCATTCTACGAATCATAAAGAAGCCATTAAAAAAATGAGATCTATGTAAACTGATATACAAAGATCTCCAAAATGTATTAGTAAGTGAAAAAAGGAAATGGAAGAAAATGATGTACAGCAAAATTCCATTTTTTGAGAAACACACTCACTCCTACATCCAGAATAGGGCCAGTGCTGTGAAGAAGAGTGGGATTGAGATGAGTGAGAAACTCATTTTGGTGGTGGTAGAAAATTTTTTTTAACAACCATTTAAAATCTATCATTCCTACTTAATTTGAAGCTTTGTGAAGGAAGGAAGCACGTCCTTCCTGTTGGTTGCTATGTCTGAGTACCCAATACACTGGTATTCGATAAATACCTGTATACACTGAATGAAGAGGAATTGACATTTTAAAAATTCCAATGGAAATAACTAGGGATTTGCCAAAAAGGTATATCATTAAGGATATTTATTGCAGGGCTAATTATCAAAACAAAAAGTCAGAAGCAACCTGATTAAATAAGACAAAATAGTAGGTTGGAACCCTATTCAGTCATGAGAGTCGTGCCGTTAAAATCATATCACAAGAAATGGCAAAATGGTCTTAATATCCTGGTAAGCCAAAATAGCCAAAATTGCAAGCTATAATAATATAATATAATATGTAACATATCACTAATTATATATATAAATAATTCTGTATTTAGAGAAAAAAATTACTGGAAGGACATACACCAAAACAATTAACTGTGATTCTAACTGGGTAATTGCTTATGGGTGACTTTTGTTTTCTTTTTTGTGATTCTCTGTTTCATCCTCACCTCAACACTCCACCCCCCTGCCCCCCTCCCCCCTGCCACACACACACATCTGGGTCCTGCAATGATCATCTATTACTTTTTTAAATAGAAAAAAAAGCTTTATAAAAAATGCTATTTTCGGCATAATTTTTTTTCTGTAAACCTACAACTTCTCTAATTAAAAAAAAGAAAAAAATTAATCTCTAGAACTATAGCTCTGCAGGTTAGGTTTTTGAAAGGCTTTTTTCTAGATGCCTTTAGAAGCATGTTGTCTATATAATATTTGATATAATAAAACTTGTCTGCTCATATCTTAGTCATCAATACCCCTGAACTCTTTTCTGTGTGCTGAATTTAGACTTTCATATGCTAAAGATTTTAAGTGATCATATTTGAGCTCTCTGAGAAGGGAATTCCCCTTGTAAGAGCTTAGTCTTTTATTTACCTTTTGCTCATTTAAATTCCATACTTGTGTTCAGGAACAAGTATGTTTTCTGAAAGTAGGGGACTGTCTGTACTTCTTATCCTCTTTTTAGTGCTTGATATATTTAGGGTGTTTTGTTATCCTTTTTTGAGAAGACGAAGAAGGCTGAATAACTTCTGGTAGTTCCTGTCATACTTAGGATGATTTGAGATCCATTGAATCATGGGACCCTTCTCTAGTTTAAAGAGCTTTCTTCAGTTTCTTGTCTCTGAGTTCCCAAGAAAGAGGTAGGTAATCTGGAAAGTATACTGGCTAAAACCAGCATCCTCTCCTAGTGCATTTTCTGCAATAGGAAGATGGGTGACATTGCGGTGGGATCTCAGGGAAAGGACGCTTTGACTAAAGACGGTGATCAGAGAGTTATTACTGTGTGATCATATCATTAACGTCCATCTGATATTATTGAAAACAAAGTCTTTATTATGATACTTTAACATTGTCAAGCCTGAAAACCACTCATACTCTAATTCAATAAATAAGCTACTTAAGTATAGAAAGTCACAGGAAGAACAGATTTTGTGTCATATTAGCAAATTTGATTTTCATTAATGCAAGATGAATGTCTTTTATGAAACACTTTCATATCATATTAATGACATGATAGCAAACAGCATTCACAGGTTGCTAGGCAACACAAGGACCCTCTAATGATCTCCTCAGTACTCGAGAGGCCACAGAGGGAAGATGCCAGAGCTCTAAGGATATTTCCCATTTCTTGGCAACTGTTTCCGTTGGAAGACCACCCTGAGGGTGGGAGGGAAGAGAGTTAGTGATATCATCTACCCTGGCAAATATATATACCTCTTCACACTTCCCTCCTTTTCATTGCCTTAGTGTGGGTGAGCAAGAATTGAGAAATGGACCTAAATATGAGCAGTCAGAAGTTCTCAATCCCTATGGCCTTCCCTCTGCTTAGGTAGGCTGTGGGAAACCAGAAGAGGAAATGTGGTGGACCCATTGGGGGTTGCTCGCCAAGTCATAGTTTGTTGGAATCCACTGTTTGTTGGAATCTACTCCACTCCCTCTTATCCTTTCCTCTTTGGGGGATAGGTTCCCAGCCATGTGACTTCATGACCCCAATCTCTGGTTATGGCTGATTGAGCAGGGACAGCCACCTGATCCAAGTGTCCAACTATGTACTGAGCTGCACCAACTAACCCCAAACCTTAGTGGCAGAGAGCAATAGCCATTTTATGATATTCACCATGGCTTGGCTCTGCTCCATGATGTCTACATCTTCAGATGGGAAGATAAATAGCTGGGGAACACTCAGTTAGCTGAGGTTAGAATCATGTGAAGGCTTCTTTGTCCATCACCTGGGCTGGATGATTTGAAGGCTGGGTTCGGCTGGAATTTTTGCAGGAGTGTCAACCCATGGTCTTTCCATGTAGCTTGGGCTTCTTCACAGCCTGGGAGCCTCAGTAGGACTGGACTTTTTGTATGACATTTAGGACTGCAAGAGGGAATGCTCCAAACAAGATGGTTGCTGCATAGCCTTCTATAACTTCGCCTCAGAAGTCACATGGCCTTACTGCTGCCACACTTGGTCAAAGCAGACACAAGCTTGTCCAGATTCTAGTGGTGGGGATATAGCCCCAACTCTCTGAGAGGAGTGCCAAATAATTTGCAGCTGTGGTTTGCAACTGCCACGCTAAACCACGCCAATCAGTCAATCTCCAGGGAATGTAGAGTTAACACTAAGAGGCATCTGGTTGATCTCTGTGGTTTTGGAAACTGGAGGGCAAGCAGAGAAAGCCAGTCTGCAGAGAGAAAGAAGCAGCTCCTACTGGGTTCCCCAAAGCTGGTTTTCTGCTTGTTGTCCATTCCCACAGCCTTCTCCCTGCCCTTTGCTACCATCAGCTACAACCATGAATCTTTATAATAAATTCTTCTTTTAAAGCTGAAATCTAGCTTTGGTGAGTTTCTACTGCTTGCAACCAGAGTCTTATGTAACTCAGAGATTATCAATTTTTCAAGTGATTTCTGGTATAAAAGATTTAAATAAATGATATAAATTCTTATTTATCAATTTTAGACACAACTATTGATTTCTGATTATAGTAAATGAGGACTTATTTTTTCAAATACAAACCCCACTTCTTTCTATCCTGGTCTTTGAAAATAGTCTATATTACCACTTTAGGTTAAATCTGTATTCTGTGTTTACATTAATTTAACAATGCAACTATTATTCACATTTTGGGTTTTTTTGTATAACCTTTTGCTTTCCCTAGAATTAATAACTGTCCTGTTAGTTTTCAATGTATCTAGCACAAATTCTTCCAAAATGTTCCAGCAGCTTTGTTAAAATCCCCCTTAATATTATTTTCCACATAAACATATCAGATAATCACAATAATTAATTTTTCCCCCAAACCCCTACCTGTGACAGCCTTCTGTGCTCTTTCCTGGCATGGCCTGGCTGTTCTCTCAGCTCGTGTGACTTCCCCACATTGTGCTCCAGTAAGCAAGCCCTATTTTACCTCTTCTTAGTTTACAACTTTGGTTGTTGTTGTTTTAAATACCTTTTATTATGAAGAAGTGAAAATACATGTAAAAATAGAATAGTAGAATGGCCTCCTATTACCCACCACCCAGTTTCAATAGCTATCAACTCAAAACCAATCTTGGAGCAATACTAATCCCATCTTTTCTCTCTTGAATTCTTTCGAAGCAAATCCCAGACATTTCACTATTTAGCTCTAAAAGATAAGGATTAAAAAAAAAAATTGCAGCCACTGTGATTGCTTGTTTAATATTTTAAAAACAGAGTGAAAGAAATTAACAGAAAAGAGTGCCTTCAAACCCTGGAATCTGGGAGAACTCTAAACTTGAATATTCAGTATGCCAAAGGGTCTTCCTATGTCTTTTTAAAAAATTATTTTAATAGATTTAATTTTTAGAGGACTTTTTAGGTTTTTTTTTACAATTTACAGAAAAATTACATAGAAAGTACAAAGAGTTTCCATATATACCCTCTCCCCCGCTGAAACACAGTTTCCCCAATTATTAACATCTTGCATGAGCATAGTGCATTTGTTTCAGTTGATGAACCAATATGAATACATTATTAATAATTAAGTCCATAATTTACATTAGGTTTTGCTCTTTGTGTTGTACAGTTCTCTGGGTTTTGACAAATGCATAATGTCATATATCCACAATTATAGTTTCAGATGGAATAGTTTCACTGTCCTAAAAGTGCCCTGTGTCAACCAGCTTCTCTCTCTATATATATATATACACATATATCTACAATAATATTTGCGCTCATAAAAAATTAAAGTTCCTTAATATCACCAAATATCCAGTGCTGACATTTTCAGTAATCTCATGAATGTCATATATTTTTACTGCTTATTTTAATCAGGAGCCAAATAAATTGTTATGTTTTTAAAATCATCTATAATCCATAGGCTCTCCCTCCATCTCTGTTTTATTTCTTGCCTTGAAAGAATTGAGCTGTTTGCCCTGTAGAATTTTCCCACACTCAGTAATTTGCTGACCATAGCTCTGTGGTGTTTTTAACACATTCCTCTATCTCCTCTGTTTCCTATAAATTGGAGGCAGATCTAGAGTCCTGATGAGCAAGACAACTTTATAGGTGGTGGTATGTTTTGCCACCAGGAAGCACATGTCTGGTTGTCTCTTTGTGATGTCAGCAGCCTCTTAAATGCTTAAATCTACTAATCCACTAGGGGTTGCAAAATGGTGATATTCTAATCCCACCATTCAATTCAGAGTGGCAAGAGTCCTACTCCTTTGGTTTTTAATTGATTGATGGTCATAGACCTATACTGTAGTTTGCAATGATTTCCTTTCAGAATTTTGAAGGCATTGCCCCATTATCTCCTAGGCTCTGAGGTTGCTATTGAAAAATCTGATGCTATTTTGATTCAAATTCCTTTTTAAACACAGTTTTACTCTCTGCAAGCTTTGGGGAGCTTCTTGTTATCCCTGGCGTTCTGGAATTTCATCATAGAGAGGCTTTCATTTATTGTGCAGGTCCTTGGTGGATTTTTCAGTCTGGAGTTTGATGTCTTTGCATTCTGGGAATTTCCCCTTCTATTGTGTCCTTTAATGGACTCTTCCACTCCATTTTCTCAGATCTCTCTAGAATTCCTGTAAGTCAGATAGAAGACCTTGCTCTCTTTTTTACAAAATTTCCTTTACTTTATCTTCTAACACTTCCTCTCCTGGCTGCTGCCATGCTGGGGGCAGGGCAGAAAAGAGGGACAAGGGGATATTCTTCCTCTTTTCATCCCCATACCTCCCACTTTTCCTCTGCTGGGTCTGGTGTTCCCAAGGCCAGAGTTTCCCCAGCTCATATTTTCCAGAAAACACACCTTCAATCTCCTTTGGGAAGGTGAGAGGGAGAAGTGTTTGCTCGTCTGTGTAAGAAGGGGAGAGGACTGGGAGGGTCTTATTATTTACCAGTTTCCTGTTTCCAGCCCTATGCCTCATCTCAGCCTTGATGATAATTGGAATCTCCCACTGTTCCCGCTGTAGGCACGGAAATTGCAGCTTTCTCTGCCCTGATAAGTCAAGCTCCCTAAAATATGTTGCCAGCCATCTCTCACCTACCATTTTCTCCTCTCCAGTTTTCTTTCTCCTTCTGGATAGGTTTATACACTTTTCTTGTTTTGCTATTACTTTATGGGGGTCTCAGGAGGGAGAAAAGGTAAACATGTTTGCTCAATCTGCCATATTTAACCAGAAGCGCCTAAATTATTTTTCACTATAATCTTAAGTGGTAAATCTTGCCACCAAACTTTGATCTAAATGTAATCTCATGGAATCTGAATTCTGAGACAGAAATTTATTGGAAAATTCCCTCTAGGTCAGCATGAGCTCCTTATTCCCATGGATTTGAGGATATCTGGTCTAATAAAAAAGCTGTCTGAATGATGATCTCCATCATGCTTGTAATGGTAATATGTTCCCTGTACTCCTTAGAAAACAGAGCCTAGGGCAAGGATTGAATGCTAATGTTTATTTGGGAGGTGCAATCCCAGGGCAGCCAGAGTGAAAGAAGAGGGAATTGAGGTGGAGAAAGGAGGGGCACAATGCGGGATGATGCATTACCTTCCTGCTAGGGTTGCCCACTCAGCTGTGCAGAATGACTCTCAACAGGCTATTCAGAGAAACTGGGCCTCGGGACAGTGGGTCAGAGGCAGGGAGAGGGGTTTATCTTCTCTGGCCCCCTCTTATCCACAGGGACTTAAGGCCCCAGACTCCCTATGGTATCATTCAGCCTCATTGGCAGCCACTTGGGAAGCCATGTCCTATGACCTGTGGGATATAGGGCTTTAGCCAAGCCAGAAGTGGGAAAAGGAGCCATAAACCCTCAGGAAACTGGTGAGGCTGACAGACTGAATGTAGAGTGGATATCATGTTTTTGTCTTTCCAGGATCCATCCCCCATCAGCCTGGCCCCCCTGATAAGTAAATAAGGGAGGTGGAGGTGGCTCAAGCAGTTGGGCACTCGCCTACCACATGGGAGGTCCCGGGTTTGGTTCCCAATGTCTCCTAAAGAAGACGAGCAAGACAGTGAGCTGACGTGACTGGCTGGTGTGGCAAGGTGATGCAACGAGCTGATGCAATGAAGAGACACAAGGAAACACAATGAAAGACACAACAAGCAGGGAGCAGAGGTGGCTCAAGTGATTGGGTGCCTCCTTCCCACATAGGAGGTCCTGGGTTTGGTTCCTGCACCTCCTAAAAAAAAAGATGAATAGACAGCAAGCACAAACAACGAGGGGCGGGGGGAGAAATAAATAAATAAAATAAATCTTGAAAAAAAAAAAAAAAGTAAATAAGACCCTCCCAACCCTCTCCCCTTCCTGCACAGGCAAGCAACTACTCTGCCCTCTCAGCTCCCCAAAGGAGAAATGGCCGTGCTGATAGTCTAACTGGGTGGGCACAGCATGGAAGCCAGGCCCTTCTGAGTCCTTCTCTACTAATTTTTAAAAAGTGGTATGGGGAGAGAGAGACCTCTCTACTCTCTCAGTACAAAGCTGTGAGGTACATGAGCCTGGGGCTTCTCGAGACTTCCACCACGAGGGGAGGCCCAACCAATAGAAGGAAGCCCATTGCAGAGCCAAGCGGCCCAGTTCTGATGGTGTTTCAAACCATGGCTCCGGGAATCCTAATTGTTGTCATCCCTGCCCCTCCCTTGCTTTTGTCCTGGAAGATGCTAAAGTCCCCCTGGGGTTTCAGTTAATTTGAGTGGGACTCTGTCACTTGCAGACAGAGGTTCCTGACAGATGGTTGTGACTGTGTTATAACTTCCATATTTTTGACCAGTAAAAATATCAACAAAGCCCGATTTACCTTTTATCCAATAAAGTCTTGAAATGAATGATTTTTTTAAAAATGTCCTAACATTAAAAATAATTCTCCATTAGATTGTATATATGGTAACAGAATAAAAAAAATTTTTTTTTTAATCCATGGAACTATACTACACAGTGAACCCTAAGTTAAACCATGAGCTATAGGTAATAACACAATTATAAAAATGTACTATCATCACTTGGAACAAATGTACCACACCAATGCAAGGTGTTAATAATAGGGTGGTATATGAGAATCTTGAATTTTATGCATGCTTGTTCTGTAAAGCCACAAGAAAGAAAAAAGATTCTCCACTTCAGCTTTCTTCCTGCTTAGCATGTTACAGGCTGACCTGTTAGCACTTTGATCTAGGACATAATTGGAAAAGTCAGGGTGGGGTCATATGAGTTCACAAATCAAATCTTTGCCAGGACCCAACAGCTTTTGCCCCTGTAACTTGGGAAGACCCCCTTACAGACCTGTGCTGATGGCAATAACTGAACTGATGGACATCCTTCACAGTACATTGGAGAGGGTCCAATCTGGGGGCCTGAAAAGCCCAGCAGATCACTGGTAGCAAGTCCGTGTTAGTATGTTGAAAGAGTTCTAGCTTTGTCCAATTATCACATGCAGAAAGCCTACAGCTCGTAGGCACCGTTTGTCAGCTGGGGCTGCTGGTGGCTGGGAACTAATCATTAAGACTGTCAAGGAGCAGAGAAGCCTTCTCCCAGCAGCCTTGCAGCCTCCAGTGTGGTGTAGATTTTTCTATTTCACTCGAATTTGCTCCTAATGATTGAACTATAGATTATTAGTGCTGAGAACCTCTGGGGTCCCAGAGTGACTGTGCCGGGCTCTATTCTGCCCTCCAAGCCTTCAGCACGTTTTCCAGAATGGCCAACAGTGCTCCAGCAGCTGCCCAAGCCACTAGGGCCAAGAGGGCACCGTGGGATCCAAACAGTGGCTCCTAATTAGCAATGGCAGGGGTATTGTCGGTGGCATTCGGTGCTCTCCCCTTCCCCAAATTACCAGAGAGGAGGAATAATAAGTGGCAAAACACAGTTCAGGGTTTCCTGGTGAGTGACAAGAGAGAAGGAAGAGAAAAGGAAAAGTGGCCAGGGCCATGTGGGGGCTATGCCATCTTCCCTTTGCAAAGTTATCCTAGGTGTGAACAGGGAATAAACACCAGGCAGCAGGCTCAGAGCCCGGCTTAGGGGTGTGCAGGGCCTGTGGCAATGCCCTTCATACACTAACCCAGGGGAGTAAGTGTAGCACAGCAACTGTTTGCTGGACAATTCCTCCAGGGGAGGCAATGAGCTGAATATTCTCTGTACATCTTCTCATTTAGTCTTCCGTGAAGCAGTTAGAATCCCCCTTTTACAGACAAGGAAACTGAGGCTTAGAGGGAGTGAATAACGTGCCTAAGACTCCATCTCTGGGCGAGGTCTAAAGGACTCCCACGGCGTGTGTTTTTGGCCAGTGCAGAGTCCTTTTTGCACATGTTGTCACCATTGGGTGAAAAGAAAATTAGTAGACATCTTTTTTACCCAGAGGAGGAGCTTGAGACTTGTGTAACATCAGAACCAGGGTTCAAATCCAGGGCTCATGCAGCCCCGTGTTACATTTTTAAGCTTTCCTTTTGGTGATATACATGACTAGACTTTTCCTTTCAATCACTGTTTACCCATGTAGTAGCTGTTTGTAAGCACTGTGCTGTGTTCATTTCCAAGGATTAATACAACCTTTTTTCCAATTCTGCACAAGTTAACCCTCAGCTTCCCATTCTCTAACCTCATTCTATTTTCTGGTTAACTGATTTTTAAAAATATCCTGGGCCAGCCGACATTGAGGTCATTCCCACAGTGGCTGAGTGGGGGTATTCAGGCCTACTATGTGCTTCCATTGTCTATTGAGTAAGTAGATCAATCTTTGTGCTCTCTCCTCTAATGTGGCTGATGAAGAGTTTGTCTTAGGAATAGAAGACTGGTCGGCTGTGCCATTTCCTGGTTCCCTTGTGCATGCTTTACCAGGATATTTAATCCATAGTTTCTTTGGAGGACTCCTTTAAATGCTCTTGACCATTTTATGGAGGTTAATTCAGCTAAAACCAGATAGCATCTGTAAATCCACAGAACCAGGTACACAAAAACATCAGTGTTTCAAGGTGAACCTAATAAGATTGACCCCTCTGGGCTGAGACATCCTTGTTGCCTTGGATGAGTACCACATAGGATACCCATCTGCCTTTCATCTGGGCCAAGAAGGTGCTAGAATCTCCACTTCAAATAGTAATAAATAAACATAAAGTAATATCTCTCTATGTTTTAGAGATAAAAATACAAATAGAAGTTCTAATGTTTTCTTCCTCCACACACGAATTATCCTGAGCATCTCCTAAGGTATTCTGTCAGAGAACAAAATTCTTTCCATGTCTCAGGCATAAATTGTTGACTTTTTGTTGATTGTCAACAGTTAAATGGCAAGTCCAACACAAAAGCTGCTCAGTCCAAATGGTGGTCATTGCAAAAAGGGAAATGTATTCTATTCGTTCCATATAAAGGGAATGAGACTTTGAGTTGGGGACTCTGGTTCTGGTATCATCAATGGCCCTGGCTTGGTTTTGACCCATGATAAGCGCTGTCACTGATCTTCCATCCGTGAGGTGAGGGTGCTGGACTTCAGTCAAGGGCCTTCCTGGCACCGAGGTGCCATTGTCCTGACCACAAGCTTGCTGCAGGCCTTTAATTCTAGGAGGAAACAGTAGATCCCCTTCAACCCTTGTCATCTATAGAGCTCAATCACTTAAAAAAAAAAATGTTCTGGGTGGTGGGATTAGGTATGGGTTTTATACTCGACTTTTAAATATTTTTCTAAATTTTCAATAATAAACATGATAGATATATTTGTCATGGAAAACATAAAAAAGTAAATGAAGATGCACAAATTAATCCTCAAAAAGGAAAATAAAATGGTATGTGGCATGCATGATAAGTCCCTGCTGCCCAGTTGACTGCAAAGCATCTCATTTCAACCTAAATCTTAGGTTGCCATAAAACATTTAGGCAGTCAAACCAGTTTCTTCTCACGGTTCAGTAGACTGAGGACATTAATTCTGAAATGTATTTATTTTAAGAAATCCAATAACAACAGAACAACTCAGTTGGTTCTTGGAGTTTGGTAAAGAAGTATTTATATTAAGGCAGTTTAGTAGCCTTGTCAATAGGCATTGACTCATCTGCTATCATTTTAAACTCACAAATAATAACCTTCGACCCACATGCTGCCAGATAGGTGTGTAATGAGAAAAAGGAAGAAAATCTATAAAGGACTTTATCTCCTGCAGCAAAAGTTTGAAAAGAAAACTGACATTACAAAGATGCTGAGAAGGAACGGAAGTCAGTTGTTCTGAACATACCATCCAGGTTTCCTGAACTGATGCTTGCTTGGGCTTGGCCATCTGAGTTATACACAGATATAAGTGAATAGAGAAGGACATCCATGGTGAGATGAAGTCTTTGTTTCAGTCAGCAAGGCCTGCGTGTCCTCTATAATGCCTACAGAGAGACCAAATGCCCAGAGAGTGCACCTACTCTGCCTTCTCCCACTCTTCCATCTCTCCCACCTATCTGCCTTTGACATATGAGTTGGAAGAATGTTCTTTCTGGTTGACCCCACCACAGAGGAGACCCTTTCTACCCATGGAGCCTTCATGAGCACCCATATGTTAGAATGTCTGAGACTCCGAACCAAATGGGACTGGTGGTTAGCATTTTAGGAAGTGATTGTCCACAGATGTGTACTTGACACTGCCTACTACAAAGTCCATGGTCACAACCAGTCCACAGAAGCTCTGTTATGCAGAACTTTTTGCAATGAGGGAAATGCTGTATTTTACACTGTCCAATATGGTAGCCACTAACAACATGAGGCCGCTGAGCACATGAAATGGGATACTGCAACTGAGGAACTGATTTTTAAAAAAATTTTACATCTTATTAAAATTAAAATTTAAATGGTCGCATAGCAATTCGCTATCATATTGGACATTGCAGGTCTAAAGTGTTTGTAACTTTTGACAGTGCTTGAAACAATTATCTAAGACAGTTTGTAAAACCATGTGATATTAGATTCTAGATGTATTTATAACTCAAATGGCTCATAATTTCAAATTTTAAATGATATTTAGAATCTATTTGGTTACTTTTGGTGCCCAGTGGTTTGAAATGAAACCATCTTTAGGTGTAGCTTCTATAGAAACATTCGATCTGTCTCTTTGCTATAATATGAACTGGGAGTTTAGAACATTTTAAAAATTCTAAATAAAGCACCTTCTTTTTCACTTATTTCTCAGCAATGACCTCTTCCTAAGTAATTTTTTTTTCTCAGAGAATGAATCTGAATAAATCATATTAAATGTCATAAGTATGCCCAAATAGACAATTCCTTGCCCCCCCCCGCAAGATGGCTCCCTCATCTTTCTGCCCACTGTGTCTGCTTGTTGTGTCTGCATGTTGTGTTTGCTTGTGTATACTCGTCTTCTTTAGGAGGCACCAGGAACCAAATCCAGGACCTCCCATGTGGGAGGTGGGTGCCCAACCACTTGTGCCACATCTGCTCCCTGCTTGTTGCATCAGCTTGTTGCATCAGCTCATTGCATCTGCTTGTCTTCATTAGGAGGCACCGGGAACCAAACCCAGGACCTCACACATGGGAGATGGGCGCCCAACTGCTTGATTTTTTAATGAAGATATAGCCATCACATATATTAACACAATTTTAAAACAACATTTGCTCTCTTGAGTTTTTGGAGGATGCACTGTATTTTCCTAAATTTACATTAATTTGGGAGAGAGAAGGAATATGACATAAAAGCTTCTCCATAAAAGCTAATGTTGACTTGTAGCACACGTGTAATAGGTGAGTTCATGTAATTACAAAAGTTTGCACTCATATAGTACTTTAGAGCTTTTAAATACTTTTGCATCATCATCTACTTTTATCCTGTGATATGTACAGAGTTATCATATATTATAACTCCATTTTATAGATGAGGTAACTGGTGCTCAATGAGATTAAAGGACTCGTCCATGTTCACAAAGCTATTAAGCATCAATGTAGGAATTTGAACCCTCTGTCTGACACGGTCCAGTGTTCTTTCCACTCTAAGGAAAGAGAAGTAATGATTTTCAGTCACAGACTATAGGAATTTAAAACCAAATTCTCTTAGTATATATTCCAAGAGTGCACAGGCATAGTGAAGGTGGACTGGTGGTTTCCCCCAAGGTTTCCTTTGTTTTTATAAAGCCTGATGAAAAGCTTGATTTTTAAAAGTAATGTGGAACAGACATGTATGTTTTATACTTTTAATGATTTGTCCTATGCCCTTTTAACAGCTCACATTCCAACATTTTCCTCTGGGATGCAGCACCAGAGAAAGCATCTCCTGAGATAAATATATGATTAAAACATACTTATTACCTTTCAAATAATGAAAGCCCTTTTTATGGAATAGTAACTGGTCATGGTAAACCAACCAGTAGCACCCAAGGAGCGCCAGCAAATGCCTCTGATTTAGGAGACAATAGTGCTGGGTCGGAAGGGCTGATTTAAGAATGAAGGGCGTTAACATTGAACAAAGTGGTGAGAGAAGTGCTGGTGAATAGTCATCAGTTAATAAATGTGACTTCCTGTCCTTCATCTCCCTCTTTAGACAGATGGTAATTGGTACTGAATTTGCTTGCTCATTCTTTACATTCCATTAATAAAAGCCTTTAACATTTTTAAAAAATCTTGAGTGTTAGATGGAATACTAATTTTTCTTTCATTCATTCCTAGGCACTCTCTTTAAGGCAAAGATTCTTACTAACATTAAAGAAATTGCAGTACCTGCAATAAGAATTTACACCTTCCCAATCCTAATCCTGGCCCTTCTGATAAATGCTAACATATGCCAAATGACATTCTCCTGAAAAATGAAGCAAATTATTGGAAAACATTGTATAATAAGAGATTAAAAAATAAAGCTCCATGCTTTAGGCTGAAATCCATGTGTTCATTACTTTAAAAATTCATTTCTATGTGAATGGGTGTTATTTATTTTTTTAAAATACATTGGTGCATTTTTTAAAAATTGGAGAAACTGGTTTTACAGAAAAATCATGCATAAAATAAAAGGCTCCTATCTACTATCTTATTGTCAACACCTTGCATTAGTGTGTGGTACATTGGTTACAATTGATTTTGTCTAAGAAACCGCTGCCCAACACAAGGTCCTGAAGATGCTTCCCTAGGTTTTCTTCTAGGAGTATTAAAGTTCTGGCTCTTATAGTTAGGTGTTTGATCCATTTTGAGTTGATTTTTGTAAATGAAGGTAAGAGTCCACCTTCATTCTTTTGCAAATGGAGATACAGCTTTCCCAGCACCATTTGGTTAAGAGACTATCCTTTACCAGTTGAGTGGCCTTTGCCCCCTTGCTAAAAATCTCTTAATCTCTCTCTCATTTTTGGAAGAAAGTCTCACCAGATATAAAATTCTTGGTTGCTATATTGTGTTAAATCTATTGCCAACTCAGGCCATGGACTATCAGTGGCCTCTTGATTACTGGAAACAGTAATTAGTGACCTTGAATCTAATCAGAGTAGAGAGCCAATTGCAAAAACCCCAGAACCAATTCAGAAATCTCATTTTAAAGATTCTGTTTCTCAAGAGCCACTCCTGGTACCAAGCTGCATTAGGGTTCTCTAGGGAAACAGAAACAACAGGAAATATCTATAGATATTATGAGATTTTATAAGATTGCCTCACATGACTGTGGGAATGCACATGTACAAATTCCACAAGGAAAAGAAGAAGTGATGATAAAATATAACAGTCTAATCAATCACACACACACACACACACACACACACACAAAAGCCAAAAAAAAACAAGAAATGTGGCCAGAGAGAAGAACCAAAGCCAGGTATATGGAGGCAGTGGGGAGCCATTGAAAGTGCTTGATTAGGGAGTGACGTGAAAAGAGCTCAGATTTGGACAGACGTTTTCTAAGGCCTACCTTGAAGTCAGAGGGTAGAGTTGCAGTGGCAGAGGAAGACAACAAACCTCAGGACCAAGGTCAGGCCTCCTGGACAGATGGATCAGAGCTGGGTGCAGGTGCCAGAGCCTGGACATCGCCCACAGGCTGATGTTACTACTCCAGCAAGTGCCCTGGTCAATTTCACTCCTACAGACCCAGCCTGAGGCTCTTGACTTAAGAGTGACTCTGAGGGTTTGAACTTGTATGGACACCAGAAAATCATGTTCTTAAAGATAATCCATTCTGTAGGTATAAATCTATTGTAAGCAGGACCTTTTGATTAGGTTACTGCAGTTAAGGTGTGGCCCAAGGTGTGTCTTAATTCTCTTACTGGAGTCCTTTATGAAATTCAGATGAGGAGAGAGAAAGCCACGGAAGCAAGAAGGTGGAAGCAACGAAACCTGGGAGAGAAGGGAGAGACCAGCAGATGCTGCCATGTGCCTTCCCACATGACAGAGGAGTCCAGGATCTCTGGCAGCCAGTCTTTAGGAAGAAGGTATGCATTAATGATGCCTTGATTTGGACACTTTCAAGGCCTCAGAACTGTAAGCTTGTATGCTAATAAAATCCCATTGTAAAAGCCAAAAAAAAAAAAAATCCACAAGGCAGGCCACAAGCAAGGAACTCTGATGAAGGTCCTCGTTGAATTCCCCAGGAGAAGTTGGCTAGCTAAAGTAGAGATGGGAATTCTTTCTCTTGACTGCTGAAATCACTTTTCCTTTTAAGGCCTTCAACTGATTGATTGGATGAGCCATCTCTCATTGATGAAGGCAATCTTCTCAGTTGACTGTAGATGTCATCAGCCATAGAGGCAATCAACTCACTGATGACTTAAGTCCACAAAATGTCCCCACAGTAACAATTAGGACAGTGCTTGCTTGACCTAGCAACTGGACCCCATTACCTGAACAATTTGATACATGAGCCTAACTATCACAGTTGGCAATTGTTTTCTTTCAGCACTTTAAGGATTTCAGCCCACTGCCTTCTTGCCTCCATGGTTTCTGATGAAAAATTGGCACTTAATCTATTTTGGACTCCCTTGGACGTAATACATTGCTTTTCTCTTGCAGCTTTCAGAACTCTCTCCTAGTCCCTTGCATTCAACAGTTTGATCACTATTGATGAGGTGTACTATTCTTCCATTTATCTTGTTTAATCCTCTTTGGGCTTCTTTGATGTGTATATTTGCATCTTTTGCTAAGTCTGGGAAGTGTTCTGTCATTATTTCTTTGAACATTCCTTTTGCCCATTTCTCTCTTTCTTCTCCTTCTGGAATTCCTATAATACATATATTAATAAGCCTGTGGCATCCCAGAGGTGTTCAGGGGTGTACTAGGCTATTTTTTTTTTTATACTTCTTTTTTCTTTCTGTTCCTTGACCTGACTCATTTCAACTGTCTTGTCTTTGAGTTTGCTGATTCTTTCTTCTGTCAGCTCCAATCTGCTTTTCACTCCTCCTGGGACTCTTCCACTACAGTAGTTCTGTTTGGTTCCTTTTTAAAATTTCTGTGTCTTTATTGAGATTCTCATATTGTTCATTTATTGTTTTCCTGATATCCTTTAGTTCTTTCTCTGTATTTTCCTTCATTTCCTTGAGATATGGAAGATCATTTTTAAAGTTTTTGTCTGATATGTCCACAGTCTAGTCTTCTTCATTGGTGTTTTCTGGATTTTTATCCTCTCCCTTTGGTTGGCCCATCATTTCCAGATTCTTTGTATGCCTTGTAATCTTTTGTTGCACACTATACATTTTAAAAAAAATTTATCTGCCCCCCCACCCCACCTGGGCTCGCTCTCTGCTCTCTGTGTCCATTCGCTGTGTGTTCTTCTGTGTCTGCTTGTCTTCTCATCTTCTCTTTAGGAGGCACTGGGAACCGATCCTGGGACCTCTGACGTGGGAGAGAGGCACCCAATCACTTGAACCACCTCAGCTCCCTGATTTGTTGTGTCTCTCATTGTCTTTCCTCTGTATCTCTTTTTGGTTGTTACATCATCTTGTTGTGTCAGTTCGTGATGCGGGCCAGCTCTCCGCGGTGCGGGCCAGCTCTCCGCAGCACGGGCCAGCTTCACCTTCACTAGGAGGCTCCGGAACTGAACCCAGGACCCCCCACATGGTAGACAGGAGTCCAATCGCTCGAGCCACATCCACTTCCCCACACTGTACATTTTAATATTTTAAAATGTTAACTCTGGGATTTTTCCGAGATATCTGCTTCTTGAGTTTGTAACCACCTGGTGATATGACAAAATTTTCTTGAGTGTCAGGAACTAACACCACCACGTAAACCATAATTTACCAACCTCTTCCTCCCACTCTTCTCCAGATACTGTACAGTGTTCTACTGGATTCCAGAGTTTCAAAATAGTTGATTCAGATACTTCCTGCCTGTTTGATAGTTGTTCTGGTGGAGGGACACACCTGATTCCTGGAGCTTCCTATTCTGCCATCCTCTCCTGGTATGGGTGATCTTTTTACACCTAATCATTAGTATTAATGGCTGAAGGATCATTTACTGGCTATAATTTCAAGATCATTAAAAAAATCTCGGGAAGCGGCTGTGGCTCAATCAGTAGGGCTCCCGTTTACCATATGGGAGGCCCCGGGTTTGGTTCCCGGGGCCTCCTGGTGAAGGCAAGCCCGCCCGCACGGCGTGGTTAGCTGACCCAGCGAGCACAAGCAGCAAGGGGGGGATAAATGAATAAATAAATAAAATCTTAAAAAAAAAAAAAAAAAAATCTCTCCTTTCATACCAGAAAATGTTAATTCCACACAAATGTCTCTTTGAGAAGATGGGGGGAGGCAATTATATACCAGAAAAAAAATACCCCATAACTTTTCCTCAGAGCAATAATGCAAATAAAAATGGACATATGCTGGGTCAAATGGAAGCCCCACCCCCTCCACACACCAATCTCTACTTCCAGATCTAAGGTTGGCCATCTTAGGAACAAATGATGCGCAAAAATTTGGATTCAGCCTCCCAGGTTGTGTAACAGCATGAGAAATCCCACTGGGAAAGAACCTACTCATTGGATCAAGGAGGTCAGGGGACAATGAGGAATATTCTAGACATTATATCTGGAACCAAACCTGACCTAAATTGCCTTTATAAGAGCAGAGAAAAAGATTATACTTAAATGGCTGGAGAGCAAACTGAAGAGAGCTGATTTTCATTTTGACAAGTCATTTGAGAAAGGAGTCTTTATAAGGCTAAAAAAAAAAAAAAAAAAAAAAAAGACTTAGTATTATTTGAAATTGACATAGATAAGCAGAAATCTTTAAAGATTTCTTTAAAGGAAGGCAGGTTGGTGACCTTGTAAATGGCTGGGAGGGAAATGCATGAGGGCTAGGAGTAATGTGGGGGAACTATGATCTACCAATTTTTAGATCTAGACAAAGAGATTGAGAAGTTGGAGTGGGCAATCATCTTTCAAGAAGATTTTGAGAAGTCTGGAAAAATGGGCACGTGAAATTCAGTATTCAATTTACTACTGCATACAACACAAGGTCATTGATTACAGAGGAACAGAAAAACATTTAAGTCATGATTGAGCGACTCTATTGGACATAATCAATGAATTAGGAGAAAAACTGTTGGCTGGCAGGGCTCTGCTTCAAAGACAGAGGGAGCACAGGGCGGCTTTCTTAAGGGAAGAACTTCTGGAGCTTCCCAGTTCATAAAGGAAACTGCAGCCTTTTAAAGGGCCTGCTCAAATCCCATTTAGACTATCATGCACAGCAGCACTCACCACTAAAAATAGGCCATTCGAGAGTTTGGGAAAGTGTGGAGGAGGAGGACAGCGGGGCGGGCAGGAGGAGAGGGCGTCTGAGGGCAGTCTTTGAGAGCTGAGTATGTTAAGATGTGAGAAGAGGTGATTTAATCAAGGCTCTGAGTATCTGATGGGCTCTTACAAAGAAGCCAGGGCAAGACCTATTCACACCGTGAGGATAAAGGATGCTACAGACTGTTAATTAAGGCTTAGGGGAGAGAATCAGTCGGCAAGGATTTTTTTTTGTAGGGTCATGGATAAGTGGGGGTAAAAGAAGGTGAGGTGAGGTTGAGAAAGCAAAGAAGGCATGAGATGTGCCTTGTTATAGTCCCTGACAGTAGCATCCTAGCAGCCTCTCCCCTGCACCCACACTTGCCATTTTCAGACTCCTCGGCATGGCCACTGAAGTCCCTTTTGCCCCCAGCGCCCTGAAGGGAGGCACATCAGCAGGGCACAAGGCGCTGCTCCCTCTGAATGCTGTCAAAGGACTTCACAGGCATGGGGAACAGTGAAGGGTGTGTGGATGCATGCATGTGGGTGCATGCAGTTGTGAGAGTGTGTGTTTGTACATGCATGAGAGGGTGTGTGTGTGTGTGCATGTGACTTAAATGTTGGTTGGTTCTGAAAACAAATAATTAAAATGGATTTTATTCTTTTTCTAAAGCGGGTACATCAATCCTCTCTCTCTCCCTCTCACATACACACTCTGTCTCTCTCACACACTCTCACACTCTCACAACACACTCTTTCACACTCTAATACACACACACATATATACTCTCACAAACTCTCTCACACACCCTCATGCTCTCTCACACATGCATACTCTTTCAAATACACTCTCACAATACACACTCACACAGTCTCGCACACAAACTCACATGCTCTCTCATCACACTCACACTCAAACACTGATACACACATGCTTACACTTTCTCACACACATGCACTCTCTCTCTACACTCACACGCTCTCTCAACACACACTCACCAATGGTGAATTAGTTCTGCCCCTCTTCAGCACCTATGGTTTGTACTGGTACTCTGAGGAGAAAACAAAGAATAAAAGACGCGGTGCCCCAGCCAGCCTCAGGCCCAGACCCTCTGCCACACTGCCATCCCGTGACAGCTGTCTGCCTGGGTGTCTCGGTGACTGACGCTAGGCCACCACCGCCCGTCCCCCACATGGCGCCAAGCGGACCCCTCTGCAGGCAGCCAGAGTCACAGTTTGCAGGGCCTCAGCTGCCACAGCAGCATCTGACACGGTGGTTGTCACCGTTCCCACTGGCATGGCCAGGGCTAGCTCCGCGCTGGGCCTTGAAGGAGTGAGAAGAGATTGAGGGAAGTGGAGAGAAAGGATCCAGAGGTCTCCTTTGAACCCAGGGAGGAACTTTATCTTGAAATCATGCCTGACTTGTGAAACGACAGAGCAGCTGGTTGACAGCCCCTCTCAGCATCGAGGAAGGCCCAGCTGCAGCGGCTGGCAGGCAGGGGGAAAGCGCCTGCATCTGAACAGGAGATACTGCTGGTGCTGCCAAGGTCAGGAAAACCACCGCTAATCATACCACTGCCAAAATCAGCTAAACCGTTCGCCCTGCCCTGGAAAGAACCTTGCCAGCTTGTGTGACAACAACAGATAGGGCAGAAATGCTGGACCAAGAATTAGCATTGGGACCTGGCAGTGTTTTGTGGCACTTGAAAAGCATGTGGCTGCAGGTGCATGTACACACACACACACACACGGGAGTGACTGACCAGCTGTGGCTGGACCCTCAGTACCCTCTTTTAAAAATTACCCAGAGTTGTAGATGTAGAATTATTGCTTATGTCATTTCTTAAGCAGTTATGCTCTTAATGCTTAAAAGAAGGCTAGCATTGTTTGCACAAAAAGTTGGTGATTCTCTCCCCCAAATAGTAATGAAATTACTTCTGTTGAGTAAACTTTTTATGTCATCTTATAATATAAGCTGAAAAAGTCCCTTTGTTTCTATTTATAAAAAAAGATGCTTTTCTATATGTACCCTTGATAAGAGATTTTGAAAAAATCATGTAAGATGATAAAAGCATTTGAGTGGTACAGTAGATGTAAAAAAAATTTCAGTTTAAAAGAATGTTTGTTTTTACATTAAATGTTTATTTGAAATCAAATGATTTTGTACATAAAGTTCAATAATATAAAAAAAATTTTTTTTTTTTAATTAAAAAATTACCCAGGAAGGACTCCCTCAATGATCAGCTTCCTGCTCCCTGGCTTTTTTCTTACAGATGTTATTTGGCATATCCTGGTATCCAGTGCTGACCTGTCTCAACATCCCAAATATTCACTCTCAGCAAATAAAATTCACTCTTAAAATTATTACTAGCATCAGCTAGTAGCTGTACCCCAAGCTTACCATGTCTGTCTGTTTCAACATCACCTTCTTCCCAGAGAAAAACAAAGCAGCTAGGGCTTTTGAACTTGGTCAAATGTGAAAACGTTTTTGTTTTTCTCAGAGAACTCTCTTAACATATTGTTCCCCACCAAGTAAAATTTTTCTTTTACAATGGATTCCCCTCTACCTCAAATATTTTGGGCAAAGTTAACAGCAAGGATAAAATCCTATGCACTTAGCTAGGGAGCAACTTAATTCATTTTCTAAATGCTTGTATTTTCTCTATTTAAGTTAAATATTGGAGTCAAGTCTACAAATATTTCAGGAGGAAGTGTCTATGATTAAAGAATATGATACTTTACCAAAATATAGTTTAAAGTTGAAAGCATTAGGAAGATATTTTCATACACAAAAGGTTTCAGAAACTAAGTTCACTTTCTGAAAAAAAAAATAATAAAAATCCATTCATGATAAAAATGCTTAACAAACCAGGAATAGAAAGAAATTTATTTCTGTTTAACTTGATAAAGGGCATCTATAAAAATATGTATGGCAAATGTCACACACTTATTACTAAAACACATTCCATTTAGGATTAATACAGACAAGGATACCATCCCTCTTTACTTCTATTCTATCTTTTACTGGAAATCTTAGCCAGTGTAATAAGAAAAGAAAAAGAAATAAAAGTTACAAAGATTGGAAAAGAAGGAATAAAAGTATTGTATTCACAGGTGATATAATTTTTTATGTGGAAAATTAAAATAGTTTACAGGTAAATTATTAGAATGAATAAGGGAATTGAGCAAATTTGAAGGACATGAAACTCTATAAAATGTTAGTGTATTTCTGCATACAAGCAATTAGAAGATGAAATTTACAATGGCAATAAAAATATAAAGCACCATATCAAACAAAAATCTTCTAAGCCATTGATGGAGAAAATTATAAAACTTTGTAGAAAGACATTAAAGGAGACCTAAATAAATTGAGGTACATATTGTGTTATAATATTGGACTCAATATCAATTTGCCAGATTGATCTAAGATTTAATGCATTTCCTGTCAAATCCAGGTGGCCTTTTCATGGAGCTTAATAAGTTCATCATAAAACTTACTGGAAGAGCAAAGGGACAAAAATACTCAAGACAGTCTTGAAGAGGACAAACAGAATACATTAAAAATAGCTGTTAACTGACACCATAAAGAAAGTGAAAAGACAAGCCACAACATGAGAGAAGATATATTAACACTATGTAACCAAAACAATTTTAAGTATCCAGAATATACAAATAACTCCTGTGAATAAGAAAAAGACAACCCAAAAGAAAAGTAGACAAATGTCATAATCAAGCATTTCATAGAAAAGTAACACAAATTTTTGGCTCATACACAACTGAAGGAAGGGACTTAACTGTGTTATTAATCAGAGAAAGGCAAATTATAACCACAGGCAGATATCTTCTCATACCCACCAGATTGGCTAAACTTTTAAAGTCTGACAGTACCGAGGTCTGACAGGACTGTAGAGCAAAGGGAACTCTCAGGTGCTGCTCTCAGGGAGTTTAAATAGATACAACTACTGTGGGAAACATGTTGGCATCACCTAGTAAAGTAGAAGGTGTGCCTGTCCTGCAACCCAGCAGCTCCAGTGCTAGGAATATGCTAGAGAAATTCTTGCACATGAGGTAGATCTGCAAGGTTCCCCACATTGTAATGGCCCCAGACTGGAAACAGTCTAAACATCAGACAACAAGAAAATGACTGAATGAATTGTGACATATCACACAGTCATTTAATGGAGTACTGTACAGAAGGGAAAACAAATGAACCATAGCCACATGCATCAGCATGGATGGTTTTCACAAACATAATGCAAAACAGAATACTGGTCTTCTTTAGTAAGCCAGAGATCCATTCAAAAGTAGGCAAAACGAATTAATATATTTTTAGAAAATCATATATATTTGGTAAAGCTTTGAAACAGAGGTTGGCAAACTCTGGCCCATGGACCAAATCTGGCCCACTGCCACTTTTAGTAAATAATGGGTTATTGAACATGGCCATGTCCATTTGTTTATGAATTGTCTATAATTGTTTTTGCATTACAACGGCAGAGTTGAGTAGCTGTGACAGAGGCCATATGGCCTGCAAAGCTGAAAATATTTAGTCTCTGTACCTTTATAGAAAAAGTTTGCTTATCTCTGCTTTACAGGAATGATTAACCCAAACTTCAGATTGGTGATTATCTCCAAAGGGGATAGAGGGGGATGTAGTCTTACAGGGGCTTCTAAGGTCCTGGGGTAAGGATTTATTTCTTAATGTAGACTGTGGGCACATAGATTTCCATTATTATTTCCTTTAAAGTTTCATAACTTCTTGTTTGTATGACATATTCTACAATATTTTAAAAATTTAAGGAGGGTGGGGAGAGAATTATTCTGATTGTGGAAGTCACCCCCTATGGGTTTTGATGACACTGGAATTCTATGATTTACATCCTGCATATATGTCTGGCACTGGCTCTGCCATCATCGTGTTTTGAGGCTAGAGAGAAATTCCCCTAACCTTTCTAAGCAGCAGGCTGCAGCCATAAGAAAAGATACAGGTTCTTTCCAGCTCTAAAATTCTCTGCCTTCCTAGAGGTACAAGATCAGTGTTCTTAGAGTCTGAAAAGATTACATTTACATCATCCAGTCTAACCAACCTCTCAGTGCAGGAATGCCCTTAACCGTATCTTAGACAAATAGCTGCCCCCCTCCCCGCCCCACGCTCTGGCAGACAGTAGGGAAGAAGGCCGGCATCACAAACGGGACCAGGTTCTTCCACCCCCTGCTCCCCAGTCTATCTCTTAAATTTCTGACCATTGCTTTAGCAGCCTAGCATCCGAAGGAACTTGAACATTCATCGCATCCAGACCCACCTGTGGTCATGAAGGTCTCTTGTGGATGCACCCAGAGTCCATGCCCTAACCCACATGACCCTTGGTCTCTGGCCAATGCCTGTGCTCTGATATGCTTTCTTATATTAGAATGAAATCTGCGCCATTCCAGCTTCTCCCATGGATTCCGTTTTGCTCTCCAGGACATAATAAGCCATAATATATTTTTTACAGTTCCCCTTTGTAAAATACAGTATCCAACTCACCTATAGAGATCCGGGATTAGCTTGTCATGATACCGGTCACACAGGTTGTTGAGGACTTGCTCGTGCTGCCCAAACAAGCGGATGTAGTTGGAGGCAGGGAAGGGCTCCTTGGAGAGGCATGTGATGGTTTCCACCATTTTGTACTTGTTAACATGAATTCTGAAGTAGTTCCCATTTTGAACATTACCTGTAACTATTTCTAAGCCCTGGTGGGGAGGTAGGAATCAGAAAAACATTAGAAACATTTCTGGACTTTGTCATAGCAATTTATTGTTCAGCTATACCAGATAGGTGATCTTGTCACTTGTTGCAAATAAAAGTAATGAATATTTACTAAACTCAATGGAAGGTAACAGTGTCCCAGAAACCACATACTTGGACTTAATGACCAAATGCTCCTCAGGATATTTTAAACTGTGATTATGTCACTCTGGGCTTCTAAATTAGTTGCTAGGCTATGACCAATTCCCTATTACTCAGTACTTCACACTGTTAATTCATGGAATTGGGTGTTCTCTCTTTGAGGTGCTCTAGGACCATTAATTTTCTCAGTTTTTCGCAGCATCTTTTTGAGAAAAACTTCCAGTCAAAAGTGCTCAGAAGGAATTTCAGTTATTTTTAAAGGTTACATAAACATAAGAAACAAGTAAAACAAGAGATTTGGTGAGGTTTGGTTATTTGGTCAGGGTCCCAGGCAGAAGGTTCATGTCTATGGGAAACACACATACGCGTGCTGCTAGCTACTTTTCAGTTTGTAGATTCCTGGCTTTCTGCCCCTTAGAAATGCTGGCTACAGTGCCATGTGGGCACAAAAAACAAGGGCCGCTGCTGCTCCAATACTTGTCACTACCCCTTCCTCTATTTCAGCCCCTGCTGGCTGCCGACCTACCAACCAGAGACACAAACTGGGAACCCTCGGTGGACAAACATGGGTTTTGTGGGTTTTGTCTGAACCTTCACTTTACATCCCTAGACTCTGAACTTAGGACATGGTAATGCTCAATAAGTCTTTCTCAAATGCATATAGACTTAAGCTTTTACTCCGAACTTGAGCGTGGCATTTAGAAACCCAACGCAGGTTGGACTGTACAGCCCAAACATTTACTCCATCCTGGAAATCGCCTGGGGACTTTATCTAAACAAGGACACATGGTTTAACTGAATTTTTAAATAAATTGAGGCAGCTGGTAGGTGTTTGGATTCCACACGGCCAAAGTCCCTGAAGGAGGAATTGGCCAATTTTACAGACACAAGGTGAGATTAACGGAGGGCACGGCAAGTACGCTGTGGCCAGCCCCAAGTACGGTGAGAAATTGGATATTTTGGGGTTGGGGAGAGGACAAATCCAGCTTAGGAAAGGCATTGAGGGATGGGGGCTCAAGGGAGATCTAAGTGGTCCATCACTCATAGAGATGGATGGATTCAGAGAGGAAATCTATCTCAAAAACAAAGTGTTAAAAAAAATCCCCAAACCCCAAACATTCACAAAACATTCAGTAAGCCATTATCTATCAAAACAGTGATACATCCACCCAATGGAATAAACATGTACCCAATAAAATTTATTGTTAACATATATTTAATTACAGGGAAACATATGTTCACAGTATATTTTATTTGATAAAAGTGGTTTATAAAATTGCATAATATTCCATTTTTTTGTTTCAAACATTTTAACAAAATGTTAATGATTATTTTCTGTGTTTGGGAGACTGGGCTGTTTTCATTGCTCCTCTTTTTTTGACTTGACTATCTTTAGTTTCTAATTTTTAAACAAGGAATATCTATCACTTCTGCAATGAGAAAAAGTTATTTTAAAACATTCTGGTTGGGCTGTGGCAAGTACAGTGCAACCTGGACAAACAAATTGAGAGAGAGGGAGGGAGGAAGGAAAAAAAGAAGAAAGGGAGGGAGGGAGGTAGAAAAGAAAGAAGGGGAAGGGAGGGAAGGAGTGAGGGAAGGAAAGTAGGAGCAGGCCGCAGAGAGGAGTCGCATGTGGAAGTGGGGGACTTGAACCGCTGGTAGCAGGGTGTCTGGCCTCTCTGTCTGATCATCCCACTCACCTGTTACCTCTTGCCACCAGCATTTCTCCAGTCCTAGATCTCCCCACTGCTTTTAAAATTCAGGGGTGTTTCCTCAAGTCTTGATGTCTCAATATAATGAATACCACCTGGTGGGGGGGGCACGTCTCATCACAGAATAATCCCCAGAATGAACTTTGCTTGAAGGTCCATGATAGTAAGTGTTATTTTATAATTAAAATACGCATAAATGGATATGATAATTAGGAATGCTGCCTCCATGTGCATTTCTAAGGTTAGATACAAGACTTTAAAGACCATTTGAGTTTGGCGCCAACAGCTTAAGGCTTAGTCCCCAGACCCAAGGCATAGGGGACTACTTCCTTCGCATTTAGAGCTACCTTGCTGCAAAAGTTGGAAAACCACCTTTGAGTGACTGAGGAAGGGCTGCTCCCTTGCCTTGGTAGCAGTGGGGTGGGGCTCTGGGAGAGGGAGTACTGGCAACAGCTCTGCCATAGTTTTTCTGCCAGGTTTCCTCAGAGCTCATTGGAGAACAAAGCAAGCAATCCCACAAAGTCCAGCAGTACCCACCCCCCTCCTCCTGCTTCTCCTTTTTAAAGTTTCTTTATGGTGAATAATTCAGAAAAGGGACTCCAGACATCAAAGAGGCACACCGTGAGATCCACCCATGTGGATGACAACATTTTAACTTTGCAAAGAGTTTCACTAAATACCCCACCTTCTGCATACTAGGACTTCATTGTGTTTGGGAGGGTTGCTGTGGATTTCAGCTATGTGGCAGAGGCTGAGCACCTGCAGACAAGAGCCACAGTCACGTAATTGTGAGTGTCTTGATAAGTTCTCCGCCGGCTTGCTGGCTGAGAGCAGGGAGGAGAGTCTGTGCCCTCAGAGGTCAGCCTGTTTGATGAGTTTGGTAACATCTGCATTGTGTTCAGTGATTTCTTCTGTTGTCATGGATCTGTTTTTCCCCCATTTGGTCTTATTTTTAAATTTAAAGATGGAATAACAATCATTGGGTCTCCTCTGTATATTCTGCCAGCTTACCCCGAAGTGTACAGTGCATTGTAGCCACGAGGGCTTAATGAGTTCAGAAAGCAGCCGTACTATAGAGGAAGTAATGACCAGTCAATGGCTTAATAAGCTGTGTTATGATAGCTCATATCCATTTTAATGAGATCTGGCACTACATTAGCATAACTGGGGGGGGGCAACCTGGGAGTTTGGAATGTATGTAAAATGTTTTCCACTGACATAAGAGGCAATTCACCATTAGAGTGGCTTCTTAAATACGAATCAGCCATGGGGGTGGGGGGTGGGGGTGGACCTACCTATATTCCCTAGGCCATTCCTAGTTACAGTTGCTGACAGATTAGGAAAATCACCTGAGGTCCAGAATGCTTTCTTCCTGCCCGTCCTCTTGGAAAGTCACTCTACTAAATGACAACTGAAGGCACCTTCTGGCCCTGCCACACCATGAGGGATTCTGGGGTAACAAAGATCATTTCACACGCTTTCCAATTCTGTGGGGTCTGCTTTCTTCCTTTATTCTAAGCATAAAAGGAATGGTTAGGAAATTTGGATCTTGAATTTCAGATTTTGATGGAGTAACTAGTTCTGGTGTTGCTTTTTTCCCCTTCTTTTTTCCTCTAATACCATTATCCTTATGAATTCCTTTATGATTTTGACAAAGGTTGGAAAATGGCTCTGAAATTTATGCCAAATGAAAGCCATGAGATTAATCAGACTTGATGTTCAAGAAATCAGGTTCCCAACTCTCACAATGAACACACAATTTTAAATTTAATGGTATCCAAAGCAGAATTTGTTGTGACAAATTTCTTTATTCCATGGTATATAAGCCAACAAAGCATGTGGACTGGAATCTGTAAATTAGTTTATTATGTAGACTATTTGGGGTCCCCTTTCTTCCTTTTGTCAGATTACCACTCAAAGAGCTCATGAATTGCTAAAGAATCTTCTTACGTAAACATTCCATTTGGTGAGTATTACAAAAATATGATGATTTGTCTGTACTGCATTTATAGTAAAAACAGTAATTTAGTTTCTCTAGTGAAATATTATTCAGTGGGCTCCTTTATTCATCAATTGGCCATTTTTAGGTGAATGCCTGACTGTTTTGGCAACAACTTTACATAATCAAATTAATTCTACCCCAAAAGATTGCCATGGAACAATCCTACTTTTTTTTTCTTGGAGAAGAAAATAGAAAAATCTGTTTAGATCTTCTGTACTAATTAAAAAGGAGGTCCACTTGGCAAAATGGTTAATTAAAGTCAGGGGTCCTGTTCAAATACTGTCATAGCACCAGCCAAATAATCTATTTAAGTTGCATTCTTATCAAAACTCTCATTATCTAAAAACTCCTTTGGCTCCTCCTCTGACTATTCACAGAGAGAGCCAGTGGTTCATAAATAAATGACATTGTTTGTATGAAATCATGCAGTGGCTTTGAAGACGACTGTTGGAGATCAAACTCAATATTTGCTAGTTCTTCTATATCTTAGGCTGAGGCTATTTATCAATGATGACCAAAGAGCTCAGCCTCTCAACACATCATCTGGGTTTTCTCTTGTTTGACTTTCCACGTTACCAATGTGGCGCATCTAATGTCCTGACTCATTGATGGCCACAACAATGTCCCCCATAGGGATACTCTTCCACAGTATGACCTTGACACTCTTCATATCAAGGGATGGGCTCTGTGCCTTCTCTCCTTGAATCTCGTGGGCCTGTGACAGCTCTAACAAACAGAACGTGGGGGAGGTGATGCAGTGTGACTTCTGAGGCTGGATTATAAAAGGCAATGCAGCCCTGAGCTGCCATGTATAAAGTCTGACTACTTTGAGGCCACCATACTGTGAGGAAGCCCAGGCCACACGGACAGCCCATGTGTGGATGCTCTGGGCAGCACTCCATGTCTTCAAGTCATCCCAGTCCAGGTGCTGGACATATGAATAAACAAGTCCTCAGGCAATCCAGACCATTGAGTCACCCCCAGCCTTCCCGTCTTCCCAGCTAAGGCTCAGGTGTTCTGGAGCAGAAAGAAGCCATTCCTGCTGTGATCTATCTGAATGGGTATTTTATGCCACTAAGTTTTACTGCACAGCAATAAAAACTGGAATGCCATTCACCATGATCCTTTTTTTTAATTGGTTAAGACAATTTTGCATCAGAGAAGTGTAGAGGGCACCTAAAAGAATCTGGGAGAGACCTAATGGAAATAAGTTTTAAACGCATAAGTTTTAAAAGTGGCTTTCCCTAGAAGAGCCACTTTTCATTATTTACCTGGCCACCCATTTTGTGCCAAGCAGTGTTACTTTATATACGATCCCTAATAATCCAGTGATTCAAAGAAGTTAAATAACTTGTTCAAGGTCCCATGGGAAGAAAATAGAAGAGCCAGGATTCTGATTTCCCAAGGGAGAAGTGTGAGAGGTCAATAGTCTGTGTGTCCCCTTTTGAGGAATTTTCTTGAACACCCCATCCAACAGCTTCTACTTACATCTCAGTCAGAACCTGCCACATGGAAAACCTTATTTTCAAGGAAACGTGGGAAATTTTAAGTTGTTTGCATTGCTGACCCTCAAAAATATTTAGAGTAAGTAAAAAGATGGGAACAGATGTTAGGTAGGTATCTACCAGCATCTGTGTCATTGACTAAAAGGCAGCATGACACAACAGGAAGGAAAGTCTCTGTTGACAACAAAACACCAGTTCGCATCCACCTCTTAGGGACTCTTACTTGAGGAGCTCTTCAGCTGAGGGTTGTTGCCCCTGTGGGCCTTCTGCCCTGTTGTTCAGGAAGAATGTCACCACCACAGGCTTCAGAGATAGTGGAGCACAATCCCCGGGGACTGGGGAGAGTTTGGCTACCACCTCACTCTTCTGAGGGGCCTGAGCCTGTGCCCCAGAGATTGGGGAGAGTGTGGCCGTCACCCCAGTGTTCTCAGAGGGTGGGGCCTAGAGTTCTGCTGCCACCCAGATGGTTGATGAGGGTGGAGCAGAGACCATGGCCACTGGGCAAGCCCTTGGAAAGGGTGGGGCTGCCACTCAGTCAGACCCTGAGGAGAAGAAACCAATGTTCTGTAGATGACTCTCAGACTTTGAAATCTAATGGAATTTGCCCTGCAGGCTTTCAGAACTGTTTGGGACCCATGACCCCTGTGTTCCTTCCAATTTCTCCCTATGGCAATAGGAACTTTATCCTGTGACTGTCCCTCCTTTGTATATAGGAAGCAGTTAACTTGTTTTGTAAGTTTCACGGGTCCACAGCCAGAAGGGTATTTTGGCATATGTACAGACTATATGCCTATATCTGATTTTGATGAGATTTTATGCTTAATATTGTTACTGAAATTATTTAAGTCTTTTAAAATATTGGAATAGAATGAATGTATTTTGCAAATGGAAAGAACATATATTTTGGGGGTCCAGAGGGTAGAGTGTGGCAATTTGAAGCTTTTGTGAACCCCAGAAAATCCTTTTCTTAAAGCTAATCCATTCCTGTGCTTGTAAATCTACTGCAGGGAGCGGATTGATTAAATTAGTTCAGTTATGGGTCTTTAATTAAATTGTGTGACCCAGGGTGTGTCTTAATCCTCTTACTGGAGTCCTTTATAAATGGAGGAATACAAAGCCACAGACACAGTAAAAAGCTGCACACAGAGAGAAGAATCTAGAAGCTGAGAGAAAAGGCCCTGGGAGCCAGAAGCTGAAATCAACAGAACACAAAAGCTAAGAAGAAGCCACTTTAGCCAGAAGCTGAAAGCAATGAGGACCAGAGGAATGGGGAGAGACAAGCAGATGTTATCACGTTCTTGATCGCCCACAGCTTAGGACTCGGGGAGAAAGGATCTCCTGAGGATGCCTTGGTTTGGACACTTTCAGGGCCTCAGAACCCTAAGTTTTTAACCTAATAAATCCCTATTGTAAAAGCCAATCCATTTCTGGTATAATGCTCCCAGCAACTTTTAGCAAACTAAAACACCCACCATTTTTTGTCCTTCCTGGTTGACTTTAGCCCAGGTGAACTCCCACCCCCATAGCTTCTGCTTTTCCTGCATGGCCCTTTTGGTGAAATTCAAGGAGAGCAAGAAAACAGCCATTCCAGATTCTAAGCAATATACTCCTGCATTGCCATGAAGGTGGCTATTTTAGTTACCTATTGCTAAATCACAAACTTAGAGGCTTAAAAAAGGAATATACTTTTATTATGTCACAGTGTCTGGGAGTCAGGAATTGGGAGTTTCTTAGTTGGGGCGGGGGGTGGTTTCTGTCTCAAGGTCTCTCTTAAGTATACAGTCAAGATGTTCACTGTGCTGCAGTCATCTTAGACTCAACGGGGACTAGAAGATCTGCTTCCAAGCTGGTGCACTCACATGACTGGCAAATTGATAATGGCTGTTGGCAGGAGGTCTCAGTTCCTTCCCACAAGGACCTCTCCAAAGGGCTGCTTGAATGACCTCAAAACATGGCAGCAAGTAATCCAAGAGGAACAAGGTGAAAGCTGTACTATCTTTCATGACTTGGCCTAAGAAGTCATACACTACCATTTCCACAATTTCCTGTTGGCTATGCAGGCCAGCCCTATTCAACGTGGGAGGGAATGACACAAGGGCATGGATGTCAGGGGTGAGAAGTATTGGGGACCATTTTGAGGGCTGGCTACAACAGTGGCTTTCCAATACTATGAACCACTAAACATTATGAATAAAGAATTTCACCCTCCTGTACATACAGTGTTATATTTGAAAGTAAAGCGAATTCAGAAATAATACTTACAAAATCAGGCTGAGCCATTTGTACTTCCAAGGGGGCTGGAATAGCAGGCTTGGCAATGTGCAGATAATGATAATGCCCAGGAAGAATGCCTCCTAAAGAAAATGACAAGTTTCCCACATTTTAAAGTAATTATTAATGAGGTGGGTAATGGAACTTATCTTTTCACCAAAGTACAAAAAAAGAGAGATGGTTACAATGGTGTATGCTCCTCAGACTTCCCCAATAATGTACTGCTAATAGCAAGGAGCACTCTGCGATGGGTGGGTGTTACTGAAACAAATCAATGTTAACGTCCCATTATATCCCAGAACATAGCCCCCAACCTTCCAGGAAGATGTGCCAAGCTGATCCTGTAGATCCTGTGACTGCCCACAACTCCTGGCACTCTAACCTATACCTGCCAAAGCCAGATCAAGCCGTTTAGAGGCCATACAGGTTGCAATGGTGTTCCTATTCCCCATGTGTAAATATTCCTATTCCTCCAATGTGTAAATATTTTAAAACTTGAACTGTATAAGGAAACTCAGCAAAGTTCTTTGTTTAACGATTTTTGAAAAGCATCGTTATCTAAGTCTTAATTTTTTTTAGCTTGGCCCTGATCAATCTCTCGTGTCTGACACTCACCCCTTCTCTTTCTTCCCCACACTACCACCTTTCTTGAGGCTGCATCCTGTGTGAGAACAAGGGCGGAACCTTGCCAAGGCCATTTAGTCAGGTAGAGAAAGGGAAGGACTGAAAGGTAGGTCTTTTGACTCTTTAGTCTGGTGTTCTGTTTGCTAGCTTTGGAGAGTACAGTTTTGTAAATTTGTGCATTTTTTTGGTAAAGAGTCCACAATATTCTAGGACATCATTCTCAAAGGTTTCTCTCATTTCCTGAAAGTGAAGGAACCCTGTGTTACTCTTAAAATTACCTCCTTAAGGGTCAACAAGTCTTAGGGGGTGAAAATGGATTGTTTTACAGCTGCAAAGGGCTTAGCTTATCTATCCAGATAGCAGGCTAAGGCAGGGGCTGGTTTGGGATGGTCTCCTCATCTCTCAACTTAAAGTCTAAATGGAATTTAGGAGTAAAATACCAGGACACACTGTCACTCACAGCTGTGAGTGAACCCCAGGCAACTTACTGATCTTCCCCTAGTCTCAGTTTCCTTACTTGTACAATGGGGACTACATTTATGATGTGGTCCATAATAAATGCTCAAAATGCAAAGGACTATAATAATAATAGCACCAGGTCCATAATAATAATAATGCTAGGTCCGTAATAAAAACTTAAAAGAGAGAGATCCCTCCTGTCTCTGTGGCAATCAGCTTAGGGACTGAAGAGCCTCCTCGCCAAGTCTAAAAAGAAACATGGGAGGGCTGGGCTGAACACAGACCCAGATTCAGCTGGCAGCTTCACCAAGGGGAAAAAGGTGACTGAGTCACATACCTTGGATCTTGGCTCCCTTGTACATGGGGATGAGTCGATCAAGATCAGCTGGCGGCTCGGTCACAGGCTCGAGGGTTGGATCAAAGAGACTGAGCATAGCTGCTGCAAGCTGAAAGCCAATTTCTTTGGAACTGAAGTTGCTGTGGGTCCACTCGTTTGAATAATATCGATTGGAGAATTTGGTGAGGGACCCGGCAGCTCTGATGGCAATGTCATTGGTGTGGAAGTTGGTATCAATCACAAGTCGGCCGTCATAGACAAGACATGCATCGTTGAATGCTTTAAAGGTTTCATAATCCACATTCTTTTCACAGAAGCTGAAGAACATCTGAAAAATGAACAATCACATTATTTCTCAGTTAACACACTTCATTTCACTTTCCTAAGAGTGTGAACAATCTTCAGAGCATTTTATTATTTAGGGAACATAAATTCTACTAAAAAGTTTGTCATAGGATGCTGGTGTAGCTCAAGTGGTTGAGCGCCAGCACAATACATACAAGGTCCCGGGTTCAAGCCCCGGTCCCGGTCCCTAAAAAAAGAAGTTTGTCATAATTGTGTGTGTGTGGGTGGGTGTGTATGAGAGACAGAGTTAAGGAGAAAGATTTTTGGTATGAACACATCAGATCATCCAATGCCACTCTATTTATAACTCAATTTAGACATCTAGTGGGAAGAAGGATGCCAAGTGATAGAGTAGCCACAAGAGGACATATTTTTTCCTGCAAGGAGGTTCACATTTATTGAGACCCCACTCTCCCTCATTCTCCAACATTTTGAATAGCACTTCCTCAGCTTCCTGCCATTTCCTCTTTCTGTGCCTGATACTCAGATCTCTCTAGGTTCATTCTTTGGGTGACCTCATCCAGTCTTGAGTCTTCCAATTGCCTCCTTCTTGGCCTTTTATGCCCAGCAGTATACCACAGAGAGAAGAGCACCACAGTGGAAACAATACCAGGTCTGGGCTCCTGATTTGGCTTCCCATCCTGATGCGGCAGACATCCACTCAATAACTAGTTAAGGAATGCCTACCACATGCAGGCACTGTGCTACGGAGGGGCCACAACACATGCTACTTAGAGGACATCTGTATGCTCCCCTCCATTCTCCACGCAAATTTCAATGTTTTCTCATGCTTTTCTGGACATCTTCTATACTCATGTTGAATGTCATTAAAGCAGTCCACAAAGCTGTTGTTAATGGAGTAGTTGAGAGAAATTCAATTATTTTAACCCTTACCTAAATATAGTTTGCCACCTGTATTAGTCAGCCAAAGGGGTGCTGGTGCAAAGTACCAGAATTCTGTTGGTTTTTATAAAGGGTATTGATTTGGGGTAGAAGCTTACAGTCACAAGGCCAGAAAGCATAAGTTACTTCCCTCACCAAAGTCTGTTGTCATGTGTTGGAGCAAGATGACTGCCGACATCTGCAAGGGTCCAGCCTTCCTCTTCCTCTTAAGGCTCTGTGGTCCCAGCTTCTTCCAATATCAGATGTAGGCTGGGATAAGTGTCGTCTCTCTCCCAGGGCTCATTTTTCTCCGGGATCAGCTACTTTGCTCTCTCCACAAGGCCAGCTGTAAACTCTCAGGTGAATGGCTTGTCTCTTTTCCTGGGGCCACTGCTGTGTCTATGGTTCCATCTCTATTCCTCTGTGTTCTCCTGTGTTTACTTCCCGGGGTTCCAGCAGCCAAAAAAACTCTAAACTCTCTCCTCTGCCATGTAATTTTCTCTGTGAGTCCCCACCCACCAAAGGGGCAGGGACTCAATGTCCTACTGATGTGGCCAATTAAAGCCCTAATCATAGTTTAATCAAGTAAAAGTGAAACCTCTGAAGTTAATACAATCCAATATGCCCACAGGAGCAGACCAGTTTATAAACATGATACAATATCTAATTTTGGAATTCATAAACAATATCAAACTACTATACCAACTTATTAAAAGCATGCTAAAAATGAACATATGACATTGGTCCCAAAATACCAGTGGCCACCTCCCTTACTTCCTTCACAGTCTACTTTACTCACCTCATCAGCTCCATGCTGTGTGGTCCTCAGCTGTTCTGGGCCACAGCTAGCCCAATTCCATATCCCCTCCCCACATCCACGTACAGGGAGCCATCAGATCCTGCACTGCCTAGTACAGTAGCCTCTAGCCACATGTGGCTATATAAATTTAAGTCTAAATTAATTAAAATTAAATAACATAAAAAATTCAGTTCCTCAGTCACAGTCGCTCATTTCAAGTGCTCAATAGCCACAAGTGATTGGTACCTACCATACTACATGGTACAGATATAAGCTATTTTCAGCATCAGAGAATGTTCTATTGGACAGCCTGGATTCAGATCAACCATTTCTATGGTATCTTTCTTTCTGTCTCTGGGGGAGCCCACATGGGTCTTCTCCCTTTCCCCTGTCTTTACTCACTCACTTACTTAATCCCATCCCTGTTAGTCACATCTCAGAGAGCTGTGTGCTTTCAAGTCTCTTTAAAAGTCTTTTTGTCTTATAACTCTTACCCAGTGACCACAGGAAAATATATTTCTCTGAGTCTTTCTTTGACTCTGATTATTTTTGTCTACTGAACCTCCCTCCTTTTTTTCCTTTCCCCCTCTCCTTCCCATCGTTTGTCCTTGATTCAATCAAAAATTGTCCTAACATATGAGTTATACATTTGCTACAGCTATATAAAAATATGGAAAGCCATTTCTCTTAATTGAAATTATACATGTAAAACAGTGGCATCAACTGCTTGAGCCCTTGAAAATGCCCAGAAGTACCTTTAGCATCCCCACAACAGTTTTTCTATCTACCCAGTTTGTTTTCTAATTAAACCTACTTTTGATTAAGCAGCACATTAAGTATACTAGTTTTTCTTTTCTTGGGTTTTAAAAATTACTACTGCTATGAAGAAGAAAAATCTGGCCACATTGATATTGTTCTGAATAAATATTTCAAGATAACTTATATTGATATTTCTGATTAGGGAGAGAAAAACTCCCTGGTTAGCTTGGAAGGTGGGTGAGAATCAGTGATCTGATAAACCTCACACATTCAGAAAAACACTTGATATGCCAAGTATGGTGCAAGGATTCAAGAATGTCATTGGAACTTAGAATCTAATTGTAGAAATGGATGTCAAAGAAGTCATCTCAAAGATAAGTAAAGGATTTCAGACTGTGATGAGTGTTGTGTAGGAGCCATGTATCTGGAAGCCTAACCTGGCTGGAGGTTGGACCATCTAATGGGGGTCAAGAAGTGCTATTACAAGGCAGACTGTGGTGAGACCTTCAAGTGGGACTCAGAACAGCAATTTCAGGGGAATTGTGCTTCTGGTATGGTGGCATAATGCTCTCAGACTAATCCTTCCACTAATAATAACCATAAACTCTGGTTAAAATATACAAAGACTACCTGAAAATTCTGATGAGTGTTTAAAAGGATGTAGATTATGTAGGGGAATAAAACTTGGGAACAATGACCAGCATGGGGGTGATTTCCTTTTTTTTTTTTTTTCTTTTTTGGTGGCTTTTTAAAATGAGGGTGGGCTGTAGTCACTTATGGGCTTAATAGAAGAAAAGAGATGATAGAGGAAAGAGTCAGTGAACTTAAGTTATATCAAATAGACATTATCCAATTTGAAGAACAGAGAGAGAGAGAGAGAGAGAGAGAGGGATATGAAGAGAGCCTTAAAGCCCCCAAGGGATAATATTTAAAAATTTAATAAATATGTAACTATTATCACAGAAGATGAGGAGAGAAGAATGGAGCAGAATAATATTTAAATAATATTTAAAGAAACAATGGTCCACACAATAACCAAAAGAATATAGAATTCTATCCTAGGGAGTTCTGCCACATTCTCTGACAGAACAGTAAGAATCCCCTAAGTACAGGGCTAGTGACTAGTGAAGGAAGATGGTCCATTAATGGGCCCTTGATAATGATAACTGTACTTATGAACCTTTACTTTCGAAATTGAAACTTAGCCTAGTATTATAGGGTGCCTAAGAGTTACCTCCTAAGTGCCTCCTTGTTGTTCAAATGTGGCCTCTCTCTAAGCCAAACTTATCATATAAATGCATTACCTTCCTCCCAGTGTAGGAATTGACTCCTGGGGATGAGCCTCCTGACCCTCCCTGGCACCAAGGGATAACTACCAAGCACCGACTAGTAATGCAATTGGAAAAAGACCTTGACCAAAAGGGGGAAAATGTAAAGACAAATAAGATTTTATGGCTAAGAGACTTCAAAGTGAGTTGGGAGGTCATTCCAGAGTGACTGCTTATGCATGTCTCAGCAGGATCTCATTGACTGCCAAAGTAAATACTACCTCAAAAATCAGGGTTCCTGAGGGTTCTGGAGACATCCAGACACTATAGGCAGGGCAGACAGCTCAGGAGTTTGGTGCCCTAACAAGTGGGCCCTACTTTGGAATTTATGTTGCCCAGTGTGACAGAGTTGGACTCAGTTGTGGTTTCCCTACACATGGCTCTTCTGCCCCTTCTACTTGAACCTATAGTTAGTACTAGAGTTGATATGTGTATGTCCAAGAGACTTAAATCTTTGGGCTATCCATGTGCCACCTGGGCCCTGAATCACAACAGAGTTGCAACACCTTCTCTCCAGTGCATTGGACTCACCCAGGACAATAACAGGAGATGATGATGGACAACAACCACCCCAAGGTACAGAGAGAATCTGCAACTGCAAGCAAGATAATTCCATCCATCTGCCCCATGGGATCTAAGCCCCCTCTCAATTAGAGGTGGAATGGGCATTACCACCCCATAATCCTCAGGATTGGGGAATGAACGATGGACTAGAGGAGACTTACTGGTATTCTACTATAGACTTACTGTGATTCTAGCAATGGAAGAACTTATATCATTGATGTAGAGGCAGTGGCCACTGGATGTTCTGAGGGGAGGGAGAGGGGAAAACAGGTGTAATATGGGGGCTTTTGGGGACTTGGGAATTGTCCTGAATGACATTGCAATGACAAATACAGGCCATTATATATCTTGCCATAACTTACAAAATTGTGCGGGAGAGAATGTAAACTACAAGGTAAACTGTAATCTATGCTTAGTGACAATGCTCCAAAATATGTTCATAAATTGTAACAAATGTACCACACCAGTGAAAGATGTTAATGTGGGAAAATGTGGGAGGGGTAGAAAGCAGGGCATATGGGAATCCCCTATATTTTTTTATGTAACATTTATGTAATTTAAGTATATTTTAAAATATATATATTTAAAAAAAAGAAACAATGGTCAAGAACTTTCTGAATTTACTGAACAACATAATTTATGATTCAAGAAGCTCAGGGAACCCAAACAAGATAAATTCAAGAAAAAACATGCCTAGAGACATAATAATTATGGGACTCCCCCCAGCATCAAACTGCTGAAAACCAAAGAGAAAGAGAAAGCATCTGGGGAAAATGGTACACTATATACAGGGGAACAATGATTTGAATTACTAAAGATTTTAATCAAAACTCACGGATGTCAGAATATGGTGAAACAACATATTAGTGGGCTAAAAGAAAGAAAAGAAAAACCTGTTAACTCAGAATTCTGTATCAGTGAAATATCCTTCAAGAATAAAGACAGGGAAGCGGCTGTGGCTCAATCAGTGGGGCTCCCGTTTGCCATATGGGAGGCCCCGGGTTCGGTTCCCGGGGCCTCCTGGTGAGGGCGGGCCCGCCCGCGCGGCGTGGTTGGCTGGCCCAGCGAGCACAAGCAGCGAGGGGGGGATAAATGAATAAATAAATAAAATCTTTAAAAAAAAAAAAAAAAAAAAAGAATAAAGACAAAATACATTTTCATATAGAGGAAAACTAAAAGAATTTATTACCAACAGACCTTTAATACAGGAAACGCTACAGGAATCCTTCAGGCTGAAGGGCAATTAGATCAGAGGGAAAAAACCTTCAGAAATAAAGAACAACTAAATTAGAAAATATTTGTGCAACAATAAAAGACTATTTTTCTTCTCAAGCTTTTTAAAAATATATGACTAGTTAAAATAAAATTACAATATTGTGTTATTGATTTTTCAATATGTACAGATTTAATACGTATGAAACCAATAATACAAAAAGGATGGCCAGATACGGGGAGAAGGGATCCATATGGTTGCAAGGTTTTTATATTTTATTTGAAATGGTAGAATTTTAATTCTAAATAGAATGTGGAAGAATACTGATGTTGTAATTCATAGAGCAACCACTAAAAATAAGATATAGCTAAAAAGGCAATAGATAAATTGAAATAGAATACTAAAACATTACTCTAATAATCCAAAGGAAATCAGGTAAGTAGGCAAACAGAGGAACAAAAAGCATAAGGGATAAAAGAAAAATAATAAAATGGTATAGATCTCAGCATATCAATAATTATATTAAATATTAATAGTCTAACTTCAATTAAAAGGCAGAGATAGCCAGAAAGGATGAAAAAAGCAAGATTCTATGTGACAGGCAGAATTTTTAAGGTGGTCCCCCACCTTAAGTGTGGATGTGCACTGAGAATATGACGAAATGGTTACTCCTATGATTAGGTTATGTTATATTGCACAGTTGACTTAAAGAAAGGGAGATTATCCCTGGTGCATCTGATCTGATCAGACAAACCCTCAAAAGAGACCAGAGTTTTCCTGAAGAAGGGGGTTCAAAGATGAGGGGGATTTGACATGAAGGAAATTATCCATTGCTGGCTTGATGATGGAAAACTCCATATAGCAAGGAATGTGGACAGCCTCTCGAAGTGAGAATATGGCTTAACCAGCAAAGAAATGGGAACTTTTTCCTACAGCTGCAAGGAACTGAATTCTATCACAACTAGATGAGCTTGGAAGACTCCATGCCTAGACTTCAGACTTATAGAATCGTGCACTAATAAATGGATATTGTTTTAGGCTGCTAAATTTGTGGTAATTTGTTATGTAGTTGTGATATACTGGATTATATAGCCCCAATTCAGACATGTTCTTAATCTTAATCCATATTGCTGTGGGTGTGAAACCATTGTAGATAGGATCTCTTGAAGAAGTTAATTTTTAGTTAAGTATGGCCCAGTTTAATGAGGTTGGGTCTTAATCCAGATTACTGGAGTCCTTTAGAATCAAAAGAAATTCAAACATAGTCAGAGAAAGCCACAGGAAGAAGCCAGAAGCCAGAAGTCAGGGGAACCCGGAAGAGAAAGGAAAGGACACCACCACGTGACAGGAAAGCCAAAAGGACACCACCACGTGACAGGAAAGCCAAGGAATCCCCAGGATTGCCAGCAAGCCAGGACCAAACTGAGAGAAAACATTGTCTTGCTAATGCCTTTATCTGGACTCAGAAATCATAAGCCAATAAATGCCAATTGTTTAAGCTAACCTATTGTGTGAATTTGGAATTTGTGATAGCAACTAAGGCAGACCTAAGTAGTAATAAAAATACAAATAACGGGGCTCTTTATAATACCTATAAGAGACACGCTTTAGACATAAAGACACAGATAAGTAGAAAGTAAATGGATGGAAAAATACATACCAGGCAAAAATCTAAACAGAAGAATGATGACATGGCTATGTTAATATCAGATATAGTAAACTTTAAGATAAGAAATGTTACCAGAGATAAATAGAGACAGTTAATCACATTAAAAGGCACAATTCATCTGGAAGACATAACAATTTTAAATGTTTGTGTACTTAATAACAGATACTCAAAAAGGACTGAACCAAAAAAAAAAAAAAATTAAATGACATAATTAAAGGGAGAAATAGAAAATTCCACAAAAGTAGGAGATTTTAGTATCTTTCTCACAGAAATTGATAGAACTCGACAAAGATACCTGTAAAGACATACAAGATTCGAATATCAATACCAACCACATTGAACTAATTGTTATTTATAGAAAAGATACCCAGAAAATTACAACTGCAGAATACCTATCATTTATATGTTTACAGAGATAGTCCATATGCTTGGCCATAAAACAGGTCTCAGTAAATTTGAAAGGCTTGAAAATCATAAAGAATATGTCCCTGACTGCAACAGTATTAAATTAGAAATCAGTAAAATACGATATCTAGGAAAACTTCAGATGTTTGGAAATGAAATAACATACTTCTTGATAATCCAAAGGTCAAAGAGAAATCACAAGGGAAATTAAAAAATATTTTGAATTGAATGATAATGACTAACTATGGTTAATTCCAGGAATGTAAGAATGGCTGAACACTTTAAAAAAATCAATTGATTGAATTCACCATGTTAATAGAATTAAAGAGAAAACAATAGGATCTTTTAAAATGATATGGAAAATTCACTTGACAAAGCTCAACAGCCATTCATGATAAGGCCTCTGATCAAACTAAGAATGAAAGTTTATTTCCTCAGTCTGATAAAATGCACCAAAGAAAAAGCCATAGCTAATTTCATATTTAATTGTGAGGAACAAAGTGAGGATGTCCACTTTTTCCACTGATTTATTCAATAGCATGCTGGAGGGCCTAACCAGTTGGAAAAAGAAAGTAAATGAAATAAAAGGACTATCTGAAAGAAAGAAATACAACTTTTCCTATTTGCAGATAATAAGTTCATGTATCTACAAAGCATCTACCAAAATAATGTCTCAGGTCAACTGCATTTTATATACTAGCAGCAAGCAATTGGAAAGTAATATAAAAATCCATTTATAATAGTTAAAAAACATAAGATACTTAGGTATAAATTTAACAAAAACATTTAACACCTCAATATTGAAAACTGTAAAGCCATTCTCAGAGAAATTAAAGGAAGAAATTTAAATATAAGGATTTATTCTATTCAATTAGGAGACTTGGTATTAAGATGTTCATTCCAAATTAATCTATAAATTAAAGGTAATTCCTATCAAAATTAGACAAGCTTTTTTGGGTAAAAATTGACAAGCTGATTCTAATATATGTGTATATGTGTGTATTTTACATACATAAAATATTTAAAAGCATATATGGAAATGCAAACAAGCTAGAATATCCAAACCCAGTTTTAAAAGAAAATAGTTGGGGAATTTATTTTACATTATTTATCTTATTTCAAGAGTTCCTATAAAGCCAGATAATCAAGATGGTTTAATATTGGCAAAAGATAGATAGATAGATCAAGGGAAAAGAAAAGAGATTCCAGAAACAGACTACACATATATAGGCAATAGATTTTCAACAACAGTGTCAAGGCAATTCAATGGGGAAAGGAAAGCCTTTTAGCTAATGGTGCTTAAACAATTGGATATCAGTATGGAAATATGAGCCTTAACCCTTACCTGACACTATACCCAAAAACTACATCAAAATTGATCATAAACCTATAGGTAAAATCTTTCAGAAGAAATACAGGAGAAAATATTTATAAACATGGAGTAAGAAAAGGATTTGTAGGTAGAATACAAAAAGCATTGAAAAAACGGACTTCAAATTTTTTAATTCTTGCTCTTTGAAAGGCATCTTTAAATGAAAAGGCAAGCCACGGACTGGGAGAAAATATTCACAATACATATATCAGATAAAAGATTTGAATTCAGAATCTTACAACTCAATAATATAAAGAAAAACAATCCAACTTTTTAAATTGGAAAAAAAAAATACAGACCTTTCACAAACGACAGGCTAATGGCCAATATGCACATGAAAAGATGCCCAACATCATTAACCATCAGGGAGGTGCAAATTTAAAACACAGTGATACGACATGTCACAGCCACTAGAACGGTTAAAATTAGAAAGACTGTGGAGCACTTGGAACTCATCATACATTGCTGGTGGAAACATAAAATGGTACAGCTTCTATGGAAATCACTTTGGCAGCTTCTTAAAAAGGCTAGTCATTCTCTAGGTATAGAGTTAAGAGACATGAGAATATATGTGTACACACAGATATGTACAAGAATGTTCACAGCAGGTAAAGGAATAAACAAAATGAGGTGTCTCAGTGGAACACTACTCAGCATCAAAAAGGAATGAACTATTGATCCATGGCACAATATGGATGAATCTCTAAAGTCATTACTATAATGAAAAATACCAAAACCAAAATAGTATGTATGATTTCAGGTATAGAAAGTTCTAGTTTTAATGTACTTTTAACACCATCTGTATTAGTTTCTTAGCGCTGCCATAAAGAAGTACCACAAATTGGGTGGCTTAAAACAACTGACATTTATTCACTCAAAATTCTGGAGGCTAGAAATCTGAAATCAAGCTGTCAGTTGGGCCACACTCCCTCTGATAGCGCTAGGAAAGATTCCTTCCTGGCCTCTTCCTGGTTTCTGGTGGTTACCAGAATCCTTGGCATTTCTTGGCTTGTGGCTGTATCATTCCCATCTCTGCTTCCATTTTCACATGGCCTTCTTCTCTGTGTGTCTCCTCTGTGTCTTCACATGGCCTTCTTATAAGGACACCAGTCATTGGATTTAGGGCCCAGAGTAACCTCATTTTAGTATAAGTACATCTGCCAAGACCCCATTTCCAAAGAAGTCATATTCACAGGTAGTAGGGGTTAGAACTTCAGTCTATCTTTTTGGGGACACAACTCAACCCATAATGCCATAATCAGTCAAGATAATGAGCAAATTCATCACACCACAAGTTTCCTCATGCCCTGCCAGAGACACTGCCCGAAGCAGAAAGACCGATAAGCACCCTGACTTCTCCCTTCTTCTCATGTCTAATCTGCCACTGCTGCCTACCATTGGCTGAACACAGATGAAAATCAGAGAGCCACCGAGCCTGGGAGATGGAGTCAGCAGAGGTCATTTTTCTTCTACAGAGCAGAGGCGAAGGTAGGAGAGTGGATCTAATAGCAAACAGGCCAGTGTCCAACCCTGATTTCCTTAGGAGATGTTTTAGCAGGAATGTGCATTGGATTGAGGCAGCTGAGAGCATTTGCAAGATGTTTTTGCCATGATTCTGATTCTAATCTGAACTGTGACATAAAGGCCAGATGGGACTGATAGAGAACCTGTATTTAATGGGATATTTGGGAAAGTTTTCTTAGGCCTTTGCTTCCTCCAAAGGTTATATAGTATAAACTTGGTACATCTTCCAGGAGCATCACTTTTGGGGGGGGGTATGGGTAAATACATTTTGTTTTTTCCTGTCTTAAATAGGTATGGTGACACACTTGTGGAAACATATCACTTTTATATTAAAATAAAATGGACTTTTTCTGTCTTTTTCTCTCCTCTATGCCTAGTGCTAAGGACAGAATGTGGTTCCTAGTAGGTGCTCAATAGTATTTGGGGAGTGAATGGATAAATAAATGCACTGAAGAGCAAGATGCAAAATTTCTATGGCTCTTTAGTATAAAATGAGAGATTCAAAAGAAAGCTTTTTGGTGGTTGTGGTGTGCTTGGAGCCCCTGTCGAGGCTCAGGGAGGTGGGGTCATAGCCATTCCTATACCCACAGGGTCAACTGGGTGAGAAGCCCTGGCTCAGGCTGACTCCTACTTCCAGGTAGCACATTGCTATGGCCCCTCACCCTCATTCCCACCTGGTTTTCCCACTGGATGTCAGCTGTCATTCTTTGTCATAACCACTGACACACACCCTTGACCTACACAGCCCCAATCCTCACAATGACATCAGCCCCCTTCTTGGGTGGGGTCTGCTGCTTCTCAGTTAGAACTGTCCCCTTCCCTTCCCCTCCCCAATGACTTCTACTAATCTTCTGAGCTGGCCACTCTGAGGATGTTGGTTATAAATTGGGCTGTTATGCTCCCCAGAAGAAAAGTACTATCTCTACTCCATGAGGAAAGCCCCATCATTGCTGTTCAGGAGGTGGGGATTGGTATCCCAGCCCCACCACTGACTTGGAGCCACAGTATTCTCATCAGTAGAATGGGGATGCTTCCGTTTCCAGAGCTATTGGAATGAGCTGAGAGACTTAATGCAAGCATGCAGCCTAGTGTCTGGTAGGTAGCAAGCTCTCAGGAAATATTAGCACCTTTCAAATCTTTGACCATCCCTCCACCAAGAGGTGGAGTCTAATTACTCTTCTGGCCTTAGGGACTTACCTGTAGCTAACAGAATGCCATGGATGTGACACTGCTTGGCTTCTAAGGCTAGATCACTATAAGTGATACAGCTTCCAACACACTCTCCTTCCACTTGCTCTTAGAACCAAGCTGCCATGCTGTGAGGATGCCCAGCCCTTTGAGGGGGCCAGTTCTGAGTCTTCCAGTCAAAATAAATCTCAACTGAAGTTGAGCTGGTGTCAAGAGCCAGATGCGTGAGTGACTCCAGCCCCAGCCACTGTCTGACTGCGGCTGTATACATAGGAGACCCTGAGTGAGAATCGCCTGGCTGAGCCCAGTCACCCCCAGAATAAGGAGAGCTAATAACTATAAATGACTGTTGTTTTAGGCCACTAAGTTCAGGGTTGCTTTGTTACACGGCAATAGATAACCCGGACAGTTAAAAAACAAAACTCAGCAATTGTGATGAAAAAGTCATGATCCTTTAGACTCCTAGTCTACTGACAGATGACGTCTTTCCCTGCCCCAAAAGCCAAGCTTCCAGGGGATACTTACAGAGCACTGCAGCCGGAAAGGCTTGGTGGGTGTGGTGAAGGAGGCGCTTTGGATGGGGTCTGGGTACTTGCCATCGTTCCACTGCGCCAGTAGGGCATCTTGGTAAAAGTGAACTCCCGCCTCTCGAAGCGCATTTTCCACTGCGCTTTCCACCAAGTAGTTGTTGATGCAGGTGATGGTGGCAGTGGAAGGGGGGTGCACGAGGTGGATGCTGGAGCCTCTCACACCAATGTGTAAAAGCATTTCCACCGTGGTGTAGATGTCAATTGTATTCCCATAGACAATGACATTCCCTAGAAAAGGAGGGGGAAATGCTAGATATATAGTTGTTGTTGTTGTTGTTTTTAAACCCTTATTAGTCAAATGCTAATAATGCCGCTAAATTGTTCCCTACAACAATTTTCAGCTCTTATTTTTCAGCTGCAGGGAAGCCAGTGGTGTTACCTAGCAACCGTGGCCAAGATAATTTAGTAAAGAATTGGCACAAAACATCCCACAAAGTAGTCAAGTACTTTTAAAGCAGAAGTAGGACATTCATTTATGTTCCTGTAATTTGAAAGTTGAAATTATGCTGAATGAAACTGTCTAGAATAAAACCTTGTATCTTGCTTTTGTTCCCTCTTTGCTACACTTATTAAAGACACAAAATTACTAGTTTGCAATATATACAAGTTCTTCCCAAGAGATGAAAGAACAATTGTTACAAATATTCATGCATATAATGTTACTGATGATATTTTAATGTTTAAATGTTGAACTTGGTTGATTTCAAGGAAAATTTTCCTTCTCTGAGTGCTAAAGGCTAGAACATTCTTCTTTTCAAAAGATGATTTTATACAGATTCAAATTTTGATTTTTAGAATTTAAAATGTCAAGAGGGACCAAAAGGTGTTATTTCAGTGAATAAAAATAAAATCACAAAATAATCTTGAAAGATTTCCCTGGTATAATAGCATTTTGATGGTAATAGCCTAGCATCGAGAAAGTTCTCCCATACTCCTTGTTTCTACAAGGGCACTGATGCCAGAAAGCAGGGTTCTTCCTTCTTGCCTTCGTTAGGATACTCCAGTCTTGTGGCTATGATTCCCTCCTTACTTAGATGCTCAGAGGCAACATTCCTCAGTGAGCTGCATTTCCTTGGCTGAAAGAGCCAACCTTTTGCTTAAATTATTGAGGCTTCTACCTGCTGCGAACCATGGCTGTCTGGCAAAACAAAGGTTAGCCTGCCAGGAAAGCCAGACCTTGAAACTAAAATTGCCGAAGGTCTGAGGTCTTCTGCCCTTCTGAAATATGCATACCAAAACAATATTCGTTCTCAGTTACATGAATGTAAGTGTTTAAGTCCCACAAAGCTAGGAGTCCAATATGTCTCCAGTCTCCTTCATGTTAGCTTTTGAGATGGGCTTTTTCATTACAGGCTCACAGACAACTGGGCCAGGCAATGCTGCTGAAGGTTTGGAAAGCCATATTATTCAGGAAGGGTTGCCCACAGATTGTAGGCAGCTGGAAAGAGTGATACTTTTCAATTTAAAGGGTAATACATTTTATAAAATGTCTACTTTTTAAATTATACATTTATTTATAGATATTCTAGTTTTTAAATAGTTTAGCTGTCAAGTTTAATTCAAAACAAAATTCTCTAACATAAATATGAAACTTTGGTTATTGTATCAGAGAGCTTGGCCACAATGATGCTGCATAACAAACCACCCCAAAACTCATGCCAAACAATAATACTTATGCATTTCTCACACACACATCTGTGGGTTGGCTGATGTCAGCTGATCTGGACTGGGCTTTGCTCTAAGTGGTGGATGTGTTCTGGGCTGCATGCCATGTCTTTGATACTCCTTGGGCCTACAGCTACCAAAGGCATATTCGTATTTGTGGAAAAGGCAGGAGCACAAGAGGGCAAGCCCAGCTGCTGAAGCACATTTCAAGCTTCCGCTTGCATCACATCCACTAACATTCCTTTGGGCAAAACAAGGCACTAGGCCATGCCCATGGTCAAGGGGTTGGGGTCTTATACTCTGCCCTCAGAGAGACGAGGAGGGGGATGAGTATTTGCTAAACAATAGTTCAAACCATCACGGTAACATAGGGCATATGTTAAATGCTTTAATGATTTCATCTAAATTTTTTCACTTAAATGTGTTTTATGTGTTATTAAATTATATTTCTCTTACTGCCCATAACATATGGTAGAATCTCATTATAATATAATTTGTTACATATTTCCACAAATATAGCAAGACATGATGAAAACCCAGTGTAGCAAAGTTGGCCTATTATTCTTCACTAGTTCATTTTCTTGCCTTTTAAATATTTCTGATCTGTAGAAGGTAACTTTTTCCATTATCCTCATGCAATTCTGAGTTCTTTCCACATCACTTCTCATTCTTACTTTGTAAAGGATTTTTAGATTCAATTTCATATTTATTGCATGACTCCTATATTTTAAGTGGGAAGCTTGGCATGTTTACACACATCCTTTATTATTATTATTAATATTACTACTACTAACAATAACATTGAGCTGAAACAAACTTGGCCTCACTCAAATGCCCATAAATGTGTTTTCATCAGCTAAGAGCAACAATATAAGCATGGAGATAATTCATAGATTTTTTTTGGTCCCCCAGAGAAAACAAGTAGATAGAAACTTTAATTATTGATTTTGGGACAAATGAACCTATTTATATTTATCAGAGTAACGTTATTACCATTTATGGAATGAAACTAGTGCTTTTGAACCACCACGGCCTTCTTATAATCGTGACTGGGTCTCAGCAAATGGCCCAGCCTCTTGCCAGAGGAGACCCCCAGGAGGCCTGTGGGTAATCCCCTCTTTCCTTCCCAGCATTTGCCATGGCCTATACTCTGAGGCTCACTTGGGAGAATGCTGCCTTTGGACTCTGAGCTCCATGTTCACCCTTTCTACCATGCTGTCCCTGGAGTCTTACCTACAACAGGTGTGACATAAGGTTTATTGACTGGATGCATAGATGAACATTTGAGGTTCATCAAATTGCTGACTTTAAGCCTTCTTCCTTGCTAACTGGGTCATGATCTCATTGTAGCCAGATTTTCGTACTACATATTGGTACTTGATATTCACTATTAGGTTGGCACTATTGGAAATATCCAACCAAGATATGGGTGGTATACCTGAGATTTGTAAGCTACAAACACATTCCCTTAACAATGTTAGATCTGGTGATTAGGTTTCCAGTCTAGCTCATAAAGTCCTACATAATCCCAAATGTAGATAAAATTGTGTGCATCTATATATTTTATAACATATAATATCCCTGCTATATAGGCGATGTTGAGTAAACAGAAGGACACATTTGTGGAGATGATGAAGGGGACCTCTGGGAGTTTTTAGAGCCTGAAAATATTTTTCTTTATGATATAAATTTGACTTCAGATCATTTGACTTTCCTATTTTTTATATGGCAGTTAACAGTTGTACAACTATTAGGCTGAAATAGGTCAGTTTTTGCCGACTCAAGGAGGGAAAATGGGGAAGAAAATGGAGAGAGAAAAGAAGAGGGGCAGAGAGAGAAGAAGAGACAGAGTCAGACAGAGCCTTGGAGGAATAGATGTTCCCCCATTGCTGGGTAAGAGTTAGAAGGAAGTAAGAGTGTAAAGGGAGGAAAAGAAAGTGCCTGCTTAGGGTAGGATTAAGGGCTGCAAGTGAATCATGAACTGGGAAGGAGAAATAACATGCTGGCTTTGCCCAAGGGAGACACTGGGGCTGACATGCTAGAGTGTGTGTAGTGGGAGGAATGGGGGTGCTGTTGATGCAGCCGAGCCCAGTGACTGCACAGACTGGGTGAGGCAGTCCCCAGGTGATAAGTGACCCATGTCATATGTTCATTTCTAGCATACTTTTAATAATCCAACAAACATCATTTAGTTAAAGATGAATTTAACGGATATATTCTCACAACTTAGATGCTTTATAACTCATGGGGTCCTTGCAGATATTTGAAGGAAGTAACACGTTATAGGAGCGACTTTGCATAAACGGAGTAGCACACATTTTCTTTTGAAGTTTCTATACATACATGGAAGAAATTGAGTGGGAAAGCTGAATATTTCCTGTGCATATCATAGAAATTTGCCAATTTGCAAAGACTGTGAAAGGCATTTGTTTTTGTTTTGTTTTTGCATTGGACTGTTTGTTTTTGTCAGCTTCTGGCACTCAAGGAAATCTCTGTCATATCACTAGCTGGACACAAACTTAAGGAACAGACAGCTCAGAGACTAAATTACAGAGTTAACACATTAAAATATTAAAATGTACGATATGCAACAAAAGATTACAAGACTAACAAAGATATAGGAAATGGCCAATCCAAAGGAACAAGATAAAACATCAAGAACCATCAATGAAGTAAACAAGATTTTGAACATAACAATCACCTTTTGAAAAATGATCTTCAGTATGTTCAAAAAGTTAAAAGAAAAACATGGAGACAAAACTAAAAATCAGTAAAATGGTATATGAACAAAATGAGAATCTCAAAAAATAGAAATTTTAAAAAGGAACAAAACAGAAATACTGGAGTTTAAGAATATAATAACTGAAAATTTGAAAAAATCCTAGAAAGGTTCAAGAGCAGATTGGTGCCAGCAAAAGAAAGATCAGTAATCTCAATGATAAGGCAATTGCAATTATTCAGGCTGAGGAACAGAAAGAAAAAGGAATGAAGAAAAGGGAACAGAGCCTAAGAGACCTGTAGGACACCATCAAAGATACTATTACACACAATATGGAAATCCCAGAAGGAGAAGAAAGAGAGAAAGGGGCAGAAGGAACATTCAAAGAAATAATGGCAGAAATATCTCCCAAATTTGATGAAAAACATGAATATACACATTCAAGAATCCCAGTGAACCCCAAAAAGGATAAATCTGCAGAGAACCAAGCCCAGACACATTATATTCAAACTGTGAAATGCCAAGGACAAGGAAGGCGTTCTGAAAGCAAGAGAAAACAACACGTTACATACAAAGGAGCCCAAAAAGATTAAATGCCAATTTCTCATCAGAAACCATGGAGGCAAGAAGGCAGTGGGATGAAATATTTAAAGAGCTGAAAGAAAATAGTTGCCATACAAAAAAATTTATATCTGGCAAGACTGCCTTTCAAAAGTGAGGGAGAGGTTAAGACATTCCCAGACACACAAAACCTGAGGGAGCTTAGCACTACTAAACCTGCCTTACAAGCAATGCAAAAAGGGAGTTCTTCAGATTGAAAGGAAAGGACACCAGACAGTAGATTGAGGAAGCATAAAGAAATAGCACTGGAAAAAGTAACCATATGGGTAATTATAAACACCAGTACTATTGTATTGCACTTTTTATATGTAACTAAACTTTTTACTTCCCACAGTTTCTAAAATGCAAATGCATAAAAAGTAATGATAAATCTATAGTATTAAATGCAAAATATATAAAGATATAATTTTTAACAAGTACAACAAAAAGGTGGGGGGAAAGAGGGTTATAGGAACATAACATATACTATTGAGATAAAGTAGGTATCAAATTAAACCAAAATACCTGAAACATATACAGAGAAGTATATAGGAAGGGACTTGAAATGGTTTGCTATAAAAATCAAATAAATATGAAAGAGTAGGCAATAATGGAAGAATGGAGGGGCAAGAAAGATATAAGACTTACAAAAAACCAAATAGCAAAATGAAAGAAAAAAGTCTTGCATTATCATTAGTTACCTTAAATGTAAATGGATTAAACTCTCCAGTCAAAAGCCTGAGATTGGCAGAATGCATAAAAAAGCATGACCCAACTATATGCTGTTTACAAGAGACTCACCTTAAATTCAAAGACACAAAAGGGTTGAAAGTGAAATGATGGAAAAAATATTCTGTGCATATAGTAAGCAAAAGAGAGCTGAGGTAGCTACACTAATATCCAATAAAATACTTTAAGTAAAAAAACTGTTAAAAGTGACAAAGAAGGACACTAAAGGGGTCAATTCAACAAGAATATATAACAATTATAAATATATATGCACCTAACAGCAGAGCCTCAAAATATATAAAGCAAATGTTGACAGAATGGAAGGGAGGAATAGTCGGTCTATATCAGTTGTAGGAGACTTCAAAACACCATTTTCAATAATGGATAGAACATCTATTTCAGTAAGGAAATAGAGGACTTGAATGATACTCTAAACCAACCAGACCTACTACATGCATAGAACATTTCACCCAACAACAGAATACACAGTCTTCTCTAGTGTGCATGGTCATTCTCCAGGATATACCATATGTTATATTACAAAACAAGTCTCAATAAATTTAAAAATATTGAAATCATACATTATATCTTCTCTGGCCACAGTGGAATCAATAACAGAGGGAGAACTGGAAAACTCACAAATTTGTGGAAATTAAACAATACACTCAAACATCCAATAGGTCAAAGAAGCAATAACAAGGGAAATTAGGAAATATCTTGGAGAGAATGAAAATGAAAATACAACATACCAAACCTAGTTCTAAATGCTTATAGTAAAAAAGGAGAAAGATCTCAAATCAGAGACCTCTCCTCACACCTTGAAGGATCTAGGAAAAGAAGAGCATACTTAACCCAAAAGAAGCAGAATGAAGGAAATAACAAATATTAGGGCATAGATAAATGAAATAGGAACAGTAGGAAATTTCCTCAACATGATAAAGGGCAAATATGAAAAACCCCAAACTAACATCATACTCAATAATGAAAAACTGAAAACTTTCCCCCTAAAATCAGGAATAAGACAAGGATGTCATTGTCTTCACTATAATTCAACATTGTACTTAAGAGTTCTAGCCAGAGCAATTAGGCAAGAAGAAATAAAAGGCATCCAAATTGGAAAGGAAAAAGTAAAACTTTCCCTATTTGTAGATAATATGATATTATATACAAAAAATTCTGAAAAATCCACAGCAAAGCTACTGGAAATAATAAATGAATTCAGCAAAGTGGTGGGGTACAAGAACAACATTCAACAATCAGTGGTGTTTCTTTTCACTAGTAATGAACAATATGAAGAGGACATCAAGAAAACAATACCATTTACAATAGCAACTAATAGAATCAAATAGCTGGGAATAAATTTAACCAAGGATGTAAAGGACCTATATATGGAAAACTACAAACATTGCTGATAGAAAATTTGAAAGTACTCATTTAAATGGGAGGGCATTCCATGTTTATGGATTGGAAGACTAAATATTGTTAAGATATCAATTCTACCCAAAGTGATTTACAGAGTCAATGCAATCCCCCCCCAAATTCCAACAGCCTTCTTTGCACAAGTGGAAAAGTCGATCATCAAATTCATATGAAAAGGTATGGGGCCTTGAAAAAGAACAAAGTTAGGGGGACTTAAACTTCAGATTTTAAAATTTATTACAAAGCTACAATAATAAAAACAGTATGTTACTGTTATAAGGACAGGCATACAGACCAATGGAACTGAACTGACAGTCCAGAAATAAACTCTCTCATTTATGGCCAATTGATTTTTTACAAAGGTACCAAGTCCACTCTATGGGGAAAGAATAGTCTCTTCAACAAATGGTGCTGGGAAAACTAGATATCCATGTGCAAAAGAATAAATGTGGACCCCTACCTCATACCAAATACAAAAATTAACTCAAAATGGATCAAGTATCTAGAGATAAGAACCCAAACTATAAAACTCTTAGATGAAAGCATAGGGAACCATCTTCAAGACCTTGTGTTAGGCAATAGTTTCTTAGTCTTTACACCAAAAGCAAGTGGAACAAAAGGAAAAAAAAATAGATAAATGGGACTTCAAAGTGAAAAACTTTTGTGCATCAAAGGAATTTATCAAGAAAATAAAAAGGCAACTTACAGAATGGGAGAAACTATTTGGAAACCACTGTAATATGCAGAATATATAAAGAACTCGTACAATTCAACAACAAAAAAGACAAAGAAACCTATTAAGAAATGGGCAAGAGACTTAAAATATACATTTCTCCAAAGAAGATGTACAAGTGGCCAAAAACCACATGAAAAGATGTTTAAAGTCATTTGTCATCAGGGAAATGCAAATGAAAACCACAATTATATATTACCTCATGCCCATTAGAATGGCAACTATGAGAAAAACAGAAAATAAGTGTTTGAAAGGATGTGAAGAAATAGAAACTCTTGTACACTGTTGGTGGGAATGTAAAGTGGTGCAGCCACTGTAGGAAACAGTTTGGCAGTTCCTCAGAAAGTTAAGTATAAGAATTACCATACAGTCTCACAATCCTACTTCTAGGCTTATACCCAAAAGAACTGAAAGCAGGGACACAAACAGATATTTTCACACTGATGTTCACAGTGGCATTATTGCCAAAAGGTGGAAGCAACCCAACTGTACATCAATGGATAAGTGGATAAACAAAATGTTGTATGTACACACAATGGAATATTATTCAGCCATAAACAGGAATGAAATTCTGATACATGCAACAATGTGCATGAACCTTGTAGACATCATGTTGAGTAAAATAAGCCCAACACAAAAGGGCAACTATTATATGATTCTACTTATATGAAATAATTAGTATATGCAAATTCATAATGCTTATTTGGTACAGAATTTCTGTTTGTGGTGATGGAAAAGTTTTGGTAATGGCTGGCACAACATTGTGAATGTAATTAACACCACTGAATTGTATAATTGAAAGCAGATAAAATGGGAAATTTTAGATTATATGTCTGTTACCAGAATAAAATAAAATAAAAAAATCCCACAGAACTGTACAACACAAGAGTGAATGCTGATGTAAACTATGGGGTCTGGCTAATATTATAATTATAATAATATTGTTTTATCAGTTGTAAGAAAGATACCACACTAGTGCAAAATGTTAATAACAGTGATAACTCTGTGGGAGGGGCAGTATTTGGAACTCTGTACTATCTGCATGGTTTTTCTGTAAACCTACAAGTGCTCTAATTAAAAAAAGAAAGAAAAGAAAACATACTGTTAATTCTTTTAGTCATAGATTTGCCCCAAAGAGCAATGGAATTTTTAAAAAATTTTAGTAGATGCTTTTTAAAATTCTGTTGAATGAATGCTCTGCAGCCATTTAATCACCGTGCTCAATACTGTAAAAATGAAGGATTCTCCAAGAAGAAAAAAACTTGAAAAACAGAAAAAATACGTATTTCTTGATCTGGCCATTCAATCAGATCTTAAGGCAATAAGAAATAAATTTGAGAGAGTGGAGGTGGTTCAAGCGATTAGACACCTCCCTCCCACATCAGAGGTCCAGGGTTCGACTCCCAGTGCCTCCTAAAGAAACAAGGAAGATGAACAGACTCAGCAAGTGAAAAACAACAAGCGGGTGGAGAGAAATAAATAAATAAATAAGAAATAAATTTGGAAATTATGGGCACAGATATTAATATGAATTTCATTTATAGTCATTAGATTTTAAGGCTAGAGAAAAGAAGAATCATATACTAATTTTACAGTTGATGCATTTCTAATGGTTTCTACATATATTTACTTATTTCATTGTATTTTAAGGAAGAATTATGTTTCCTTTTTCCACTTCAAAAGAGACATCCTGCCATTATGTATCATTCCTCAAAATTGGTCCATAAAATAGGTTTTCTTTTCTCCAGAAAACCAAGCACAGAGAGGTTAAGTAACAAGTGATTAGGTGGCTCAAGCAGGACTCAGACACTGTGAGTGGTTTCAGAGCCAGTGCTTAAACCGATGGATATGTAACCTGTTCCTTAAAAGAAAAAAAATACTAGTTGGCATTTTATCTGGATAAATACCTTTGGCAAATAACCAGATAATGAAAGAATTTTAAACAGTATCATAGACTATTAATAAATTATGAAATAAACACTTACTTAAAAACATGTTATGTCCACAAGCAGACTAAAAATTACTCTTTTTGTTTTTTGTAAGTCAAAGCATAAGATGTCTGTGACCTGAGTCTGACCTGTCACATTTTGTTCTGCCAGATAAAAAGGGCAGAATAGATTAGATATAACATAACAAAGGCTTTGTTCTGTGATTCATGCACTGGAATTTTAATGTTATACTTTTCCTACAGACATGCTTTTAATAAGGCAATAAACTCTATTTTGCCAAAGACAAAAATAACTGCTCCATTTCAGGCCATTAAGGCATTATTATTATTATTATTATTATTATTATTATTATTATTACTTTATTTCCCTCCCACCTTTTCATTTTCGTGGTTTCCCACGAGGTAATAGCAGATGAATTTCAATTAGTTTCAATTAACGCCATAAACCGATGTAATGGATTAGGTTGCTGGGTTCTAGCAGACAGCCCAGCAGAGAGCTCCAGGTTTTGCGTGCAGATGAAAGCAGCATTTGGGCCTGTGACGTCAGCTGTTCTCCCTGATGCTGGAGCAGCTCTAATAGTTTAGGTAATTGACATCCATAAATCCATCTGACTCTAGAGCCCAGAAAACGATTTCCTTCAGACCGCCTAATTCCATCGCAGAGGAAGGCGTGATGAAATCGCCATGGTGGTGGGCTTCAGGCTTTGCAAGCAGGGTCTGTGTGTATTTACCATGGGTAGAAATTCAGAGAGGCAATTACCTCCTAGTAACCATTCTGCTTCCCAGCATGGGCCTAGAACAATCTCTGGAATGTCGTCGGAGACCAAGCCCCTCCCCTCAAGTCCATGTGCTTCAGGAAAGATAGCCCTTCTCTGGGCTCCAGGCCTGGCCAAGGAGTGCTGCAATTCCCCGGATTCAGGGTGTGGTTTGAGGGGTGGACAACTGGAGCCAGCGAGACCCCAGGAACAATGAGACTCTTCCTCAGACTCTTGGGAGAGCAGCATTGTCCTCAACTACACCCTCACCCCACCGGAACTATTCAGAAAGGGGGGGAATTAGCACTGAGGGGGCAAAAAATAAATGACTATGAAAAAAGTCCACATTCCTTCTGGTGTTTAAGGTGAGTAAAGAGAAAGCAAGGACCGAGGAGCCCAGGGATAGTAACGGATAGCCCCAGCAGAGTTTTCAGAGAGCAGCAAAGCAGTCCTTATTTTCCATGGCTTGCTTGTCTCCTAGTTTCTGGCTTCAAATTTGACAATCCCACTGCTGACTGAAATCCGACAGGACCACCAGAACGCAGTAAAGGGACAAGTGTGTTGCTTTCCTGTGGCCAGCTGTTACCCACACCCAGGGCCAGTCCCACTGCCACCTGGTTCCTCGGATTCTCTCTCATCCGCTCTTACTAGGTCACTTTCTCTCTGCTGGAATCGATACTGTCAATGGATTACTAAAATGAGGTTTTGTGTACATCATCTCCTGCCTGAGCATCCTTCTTCACTGCTTCCCCTTTCCCTAAAAACTGGGCAGTTAAACTCAGGCTTTGGCTTGGCACTTGGGGTCCTCCTCAGTGTCTCCTACATGCTCCTCGGCCTTCATCTCCCACTGCTGTCCCTCACAAACTCTCCACCCAAAGTTGTTGGCCCTTGTCCTTTGGACAATTCAAACTCCCCCAGCCTCTGTCCATTTACTCTCTTACCCTTCTTTAAGGCTAAGAGCAAACCCTCCTTTCTAGAAGCTCCAGTGTCTCTCTGTGTGACCGATTGGCCCTTGGTGGATTCTGACCACCATCCTTTTGTGCAGACCGTTAGCTTCTGCTGTGCTCTCACTGTGGTAACAGGGGCTGGGGCTTACACTCTGGGGAGTAGCACAGTGCTTTGCCTGTGAGCAGCAGTGCAGTAATGCTAATAACAGCCTATTTTTATTGGACGTGATCTCCTGAGTATGAAATGTCATATCTCATTTATCTCACTTAAGCCTCATTGCAACTGATATGAAGAAGATATTCTCCTGAATCTGAGGCCCAGAGGGGTTGAGAAATTTGCTCAGGCAAATGGAAGACCCTGGATTTGAACCTAAATCCAGAACCTGACAATCTGATATATACAGTTATTCAGGATGAACACCTTAGCTTATCTCATTTGGCCAATATGTGACTACTCTCGGGAATTTTTAAAGAATGTCATCAATTTCACCCCAGAGTCCTCCTGTTTTCATCTCAATTGGCCATCAATTTCCAGGTTTTGTTGAATGCAAAATATTTTGATAGGACTTACCACAGTAGGGGGCCGAGCGGGGCAGTAGAGGGAGAATTACATTCTGAATTGTCTTCCCTTCAACTCACAGAAACATTCATTGAGCATCAGCTACACACCAGGCCCTGTACTGGGTACAAGTAACTGAGATAAATCAGAGCCATAATTATCAAAGAAATGGCCTGGAGCTCCAGCAAAGTATGGTACCCTAGATATCTCAGAAACAATGCTGCACTATTTTCTTTTAAAAAAAAACACAGTGTAAGAAGGGTCTTGAAGGCACAATGATGAAACTCAAGTTCACACCCAAAGTCTTAGGAAAACAGAGAACATAAATGCTACTCGGTGATTTGGCTTGGATGTCTATTTTGAGGACCACTCTCTCTTAGATAAATGCTTTGCAGCTCACCAGGGAAGCCTGGGACATATCTGGGAGGCACCACCTTGGAGCTCTCCTTTCCAGTTGGACCCTTGGTGGGTTCCACTTTTTGCTGAGTTTCCCTGGAAGCTCTGTAGGTATAATTCTGCCTGTTGTTGTTTCTTGTCCTTTGGGTGTGGATGGGCTTTCTGCCACCTCATAAGGTGACTGTCCTAGGTCCCCTTGTTCTGGGATTTGTACTGCACTGTGAGGGATGGGGAGGGAAGGGAGCACAGAGAGTTGAAGAAAAGGACCAGAAAATAAGGGCAATAAGATCTGAACGGGACTAATTTATGTCTGAATATGACTCTTAATTATGGAAAAGCTACAAAGAGAAAGAGTTTCCTTAGGCAAGAGGTTAACATTTTTCCTTCTAACTTTTCTTTCAGGAGGTATCATTTGAAAAGGGTCATTATACAGGGTTAAATTAACTTGGCAATGTTGGGTTTCCCAGGAGGGGTCCCAGAGTCCCGTACCAGCAGTCTGGGTGTTGAGAGCACTTCAGAGGTGCCCTGGGGAGTCTTGGGTGTCACTAAGCACCGGACCTGGGGAAAATAACCTACATTTAATACACAAAATTAATTTCTATATACCTCTTACCCTGGCTGTGCAGTGGACAAAGGCAGGCACCCAGAGGAGTTTATTTGTGTATGTGGGTGCCTCGCTTAAATCTTGAAAAATTCTTTCCCTTTAAATTGGCACAAGAGCGTGATCATCTTTGACAACTAGTCAAGTCAGCAAGATGGCGCTGAAGCTCTTGCAATGTCTGAGAATCAAGAGGATGAAAGAGAAGGCACCGGAAGGAGATCACATAGTGTGTCTTGCTTTGAGATTTCTAAATTTGCCGCCATCAACATTCAACCTTAAGAACTGGCATTGCCACCTTCAAAGGCCCTTGTCTTGGTCAAAATGCTCCTTACTCTGAATACTCAAAGCAGCCAATAGTTGATCACAGTCAAGACACTGCACTCTAACAGGACTGGTTGTAGTACTAAGACTTTTGTATTGAACTGTTGGCTTTCCTGCTTTCAGAGAGATTCAGTTACATGTTGAGGTTTGTGCTTCACAAGATGAAAATGATTTGCCACAAATTCTATGGATTAAAGCAGAGTTCTGCAATCTACAGCTCACTGCCTATTTTTTATAAGTAAGTTTTATTGAAACACTGCCACACTCATTTATTTGTGTTTTGTCTATGGCTGCTTTCTTGCTACAGTGGCAGAGTTGAGCAGCTGTGACAAGGACTGTCTGACCTGAAAATCTAAAACACTTACTATATGAACAGAATATAGTTTGCTGAGCCCTGAATTAGAGAATTCTCTAACTCTGTATAGATCATGGGGCAATGATAAAGAAAGGCTAAAATGTTATACAGGTTTAAACATATATAGATGCAAAATTGAAAATAATGCCAAGTTCTAGAACAAATACAAAAATACATTATGACTAGTTTAGAACTGGGTCCCTTGTATATGTTTATATATCCCATCTCTGCCTTAAGGTTCCAGGCCCATTTGGTTTTATGGGTGACCCACATCAAACCCTCAGTTTACACGATGTATTTCAGACCCCAGAAAAATATGGAAAACTTTGAAAATTCTTTATGAGGCTGGTATTCCCTTGCTTCTAAACATCTGATGAAGAAAGCATAAAAAAGAAAACTATAGGCTAATCTCATTTAAAAATTTAGACACAAACAGCCTATAAACTGTTAGCAAAACTAATCCAACAATGTATCAAATAGCACTTGATATCCATTTTTTATTTGTAATGTAGTAAATTAATAACTTTTTCATGTAGTAAATGCAGTAACTTGACAAAAATTTAATATCTGAATCTTCCACTAAAAATCATTTTTAAAAATTATTGGTAAATATATTTAATATATTTAATTTTACACACTGAATCAAAGGTTTGGGTTGGAATACCAGCTCTGTCATAAGGTAGCTGTGAACTTGACCAAGTCAATGACTCACACTGAGCTTTAGATAAAATGAAGGGGCTGCACTAAATCATCTGTAAAACTTGACTTCCAGGTTTCAGGCCCTACTCTGGTTGTTTTACTATTCAAACAATTTCAATGACATCCAAGTAATAGAGAGAAAGCTGCTTGAGAAAACACTTTTGAGTGGCAGAGGCATTTGGACACATATTTTACTTTGCCATTTTGACTCAAGAAGTGGCAGGCAACTCAAATTGTCTGTTTATGGGAAGGACTGTACAGGCTACACTAAGAAAAAGAACAATAGATAGTGAAAAGAAGGAAAGAGCACTTCTGATGTAGACCTTTCTTTTTCTTCCTAGGTCTTTTCAGCCTCACAAAAAGGAGACATATTTTCCATATAATTGCTAAACATGCTTGCTTATTAAATTTTTCCTTAATTAGTTAATGATTTTAGCCATGCTTTGCTCTTCGGATATTCATTTTGTGTAATAAAATAATTATAGATAATTAAACTATCTCAAGCCCTTTTCTTGCCCCCAGCAAAGAGGCTGGGTATCCAAAAATGACAACAAGCTGTAAATTAATCTGGAAAACAAAGCATGACAGATGAATGATTTGGTTGGAATTAATTAGGCACTAATTATATACAAGAACTAGATGAAGAATGACTCATTATAAAAAATAAAGACACACAGGATGAGCATCCTTACCTTCAGTAGTGATGGAGTTGTTTTTTATCCAAGTCAGTGCCTTAAAGCAATCTTCTTCATCATTGAGAGTGAAATGATTGCAAGGAACTTTACCCGTGTATTGCGGCTTACTATTGTTTGGAATTTCTCTGTTTGTCAGGTGTTTTGTAATATCAGCCCCTGTAGGGCATGGGACCTGAGGTGAGTTAGAGAGAAATGTTTATTTCAGTGATAACAGGTAAAATGCCGACACATTTATAAAAAAGCAAAATGTAAACATAGCAATGTACAGTCAAGGTATGTCTTTTTCTGTCCCCAGATTTCTTGAGGAAGAAAAACAACAGATGAATGACCACTTAGAGAGTTCTCTAAAGGAGTTGCTCTGAGTATCTAATGCTGCATAACAAGCTGTCCCAAAACTCAGCAGTGTAAAACCACCACTTATTTTGCTCACAGATACTGTAGGTCAATAGTTCAGACAGGGCAAGGGGCAGGACAGTTCATCTCTGTTACACAATCTCTCGGGCCTCAGCTGGGAAGACCCAAAGGCTGGGGGTGACTTCGTGGTTGGGGGGCTGGAATCATCTGGAGGTGTCTTCATTCATGCATCTCACAGTTCATGCTGGCCGTCGAATGGGATCTTAGCTGGGGGCTGTTGGCCTGAACACCCCCAAGTGGCTTCTCCTTGTGGGTTGGGCTGCCTCCCAAAATGGTGGCTGGATTCCAAGGGCAAGTGCACTGAGAGAGAGAGAGCACCAGTAGAGAGCTCCATGCTCTTTTCTAGCCTAGCACTGGAAGTCAGGAAGTATCTCTTCCACTATATGCTATCCATTGAGGCAGTCATAAAGGTCTGCCCAGGATCAAGGCAAGAGGATGTAGACTCTTCTTCATGCAGCAATGGAAGAGTACTTGGGACTGGATTTGTTGTGGCTGTTCTTGGTAAAAAACAAGCTGCCATTGAAGCAATTATATCAGAGATTGAAATTCAATTGCATAGAGGATTGAGACAGAAAAATAAATGAAGAAAGTGGACCATTATTTACTTATGAAACATATAGAATTATTCTTCACTTAGTCCAAGAAATATACCCCCCCCCAAACAAAGAGCCCTTCCAGTTAACTTCTGTTCTTCTACCTTTGACACAGACATGGGTGAAAACAGAAATGCTTCTCTACTATAAGGAAAATAAGTGAAGACACAATAATGAGCAATGACTGACACTCATCCTCGATGTCAAGGATACTGTGGTCCATATTCTGTCTGAAGAGGACAGCCATCACTCAGCTCCATCTGGATGGTGCCGTGATAGAATACAGGTTCAATGTGGTTTTTAAATATTTATTTATTTATTTATTTATTTATCCCCACCCCCTTGTCCCCCCATCATTGTTGTTTTGCGCTTGCTGTCTGCTCTCTATGTCCATTCTCTGTGTGTTCTTCTCATGTCTGCATGCCTTTTTATTTTCATTTTTCTCTTTAGGAGGCACTGGGAACCTATCCTGTGACCTCCAGTGTGGCACTCAATTGCTTGAGCCACCTTATCTCTCTGTTCTGCTGCATCTCTCACTGTCTCTCCTCTGCTTACGTCATCTTGCTGCCCAGCTCTCCGCTGTGCAGGCCATCAGCTGTCCACAGGCGCAGGCCGTCAGCTCTCTGTGGCACAGGCCAGCTTGCCTTCACCAGGAGGGCCCAGGAATCAAACCTGGGGCCTCCCATATGGTAGACAGGAGCCCAATCGCTTGAGCCACAAATGCTTCCCTCAATGTGGTTTTATGTGGATTTCAATTTTTTTATTATTTTGGTCCAAATTGGAATCAAACACACACACACACATCATTGTGAAGGCCAAATAAAATGAGTGTGCCCAGCAGGTCAGCACTTTACACTTCTGAGTTTTTATTTGGCTGCCTGGTGGGAATTTTGTGGAGGTAAAAGAGGTAGGATCCAGGATATGAGATTTAAAGGTGATGCAATCACTCTTTTGGAAGACCTACATCACTGTCTTGCATATTTGTGGTATAAAGCCTAAGGGCTGTGAGGAAGGAATAATTCTACGGTTCTGATGGGCAAAAAGTTCACTCACTTGCAGTGGAGACTGATATAGGTGCAGGGAAGTTGTTTCTCTCTAGACAAACACAGAGACTGCCTTGTTCTACTGAGCAGCCCTGAGTGTGGGCTGATGCTTGAATGACTGGGGCTTGTCTCAAACCCAGCAGATGGTCGGGAAATTTTCTATTATATCCTTCCTCAATAGAAATGGTAAAGTCTTGGCTCTTTACTGTGATTTATTTAATTCAATTTCAAACTAGATGGCATTAAACAAACAAAAAAAAGAAACCAGGGACAAATTTTAAAGCAGAGTGTCCTTTCTCCTAGAGGCCCTAATAAAATTATATTTATTGAAAAGGAACAATTCAAGAAACAGTGGTCATTTACTGCAAGTAAAATTGTGGAGGTAAAAATGTTCTTATTAGCAATATTTGTTCAGCAATATCACACTAAAATTTTGATATTATTATATTCACCATTTTTGTAAAGCAGCCCACTGAGGGCATTAGTGAATGTTTTAAAGTGCACAATACTGAATACTGTACTTTGGAGTCTTCAGAAATCTCACTGGAACTATAAGCATTGTAGTATAAAAGAAAATGAAATTTTGGTAGCATTATACCTGTTCAGCAAGTTATATTTTAATGAATCAGAAAAAGTCTTTGACAGAAAATGTCAGGGCTAAAGGACAAATTGAGAGCTGTTCAATTTATAGAATGTTCAATGAGCTATTGCTCCAAATAGTGGGTGCTCAGATGAAGCAAAGGAAGAGGAAAAAAAGGAGTAAGGTCCAAATTGAAAGCAAGCTCACTATAGTTCTGAGATGTAACTCATTCTGATAACCCATAGAATTCTCAGACACACCTACAGGCATGAAGATGTTTTTGTACATTACTAAACTATAGGAATTAGAGAGATTAAAGAAAACTTAATGGGATCATGTATTTTTCCTACTCGCATAATGGCATTTTCAAAAAATAGGCACAACTGAAGCTCAGATTTTAAAACCTAAGGCTGATTAATCTGTCTGCACAGAATTTAATAGAATTCAATAAACCTAGAAAGATTTAGGTAAAAACTGATATGTCATCAAAATAAGGAAAAGAATTACCTTTGCAACCATTCCCTCGGATGAACAGGGATCATATTGTGCCTGAATCAGGGGCTGGTGGGAGCCCCTTGACCTTCACCATCCACTCACTAAGTCATTCACACATCATGTTGTGGCCGGAAACTGTTGGCTGCCTACCCAATATCCTGTCTCCCTTTCTTTCGTAGTAACAGACTCCTGGGAAATATGCCTGGCTGAAAAAACTACATTTCCCAAATACTAAGAGGTGGTCAAGAAATAGAAACAGGTTTCCTTAGGTGGAATAACCTGAAAACTAGTTTTCTCTAGTCCTGTGTCTTCCTGCTTCTTACACATGAGATGGCCGGAGCCCCAGCAGCCATCTTGGGATACTGAGAATGGAAACTAAATATTAAAGATAGAAGAACAAAAGACAGAAGGGGAAGCGGATGTGGCTCAAGCAGTTGGGCACCTGTGTACCACATGGGAGGTCCTGAGTTTTGTTCCTGGTGCCTCCTAAAGAAGACGAGCAAGACTGTGAGCTGACGTGATGGGCTGGTGCAGTGAGATGATGCAAAATGATGATGCAATGAGATGATGTAATGAGATAATGCAATGAGGAGACACAATGAGAGACACAACAAGCAGGGAGTGGATGTGGCTCAAATGATTGGGCACCTCCCTCCCACATGGGAAGTCCCAGGTTTGGAAAAAAAAGACAGAAGGGGCCTGGATTCCTTATAACACCAGCGAGCCACCTTACTAGACCTGAATTGCTTTCTTCTTTCATTTTTTTTAATGAGAGAAGGAAATAAATTTCTTTTTCTAAACTGCTTATTTGACTCTAGCTATGAACCATAAGCTCTATAATCTCCATGTTATAAGGACTCTTAAAAACCATCAAAATTCATGCACCACATCAACCAGAGAGGAAGGGAGTGAGGAAGAAGGGAAAAAAGGAAAGAGGGAGAAAGTCAGAGAAAGCCAGAAGGAGAGACAGAGAGAAAGAAAGAGAGACAGACACACACACAGAGATTGAGGTAGTTTAGACCTCGTGCTCTGGAGCCAGACTCCCCGGGCTCAAGTTCTGATCTGCTGCTTCCTACCTGTGTGACCTTGCACAAATTACCCGAGTTTCTATAAAATGAAGATGAACATGGCTCTGGCCTCAGAAAGCTGGTATAAGGATTCCATCAGTTAACACACGCCTGGCATCATGCATCAGGTCTTCTGAACACCCTGATGGGGCAGGGAGTTTGACAGCACACTCGTGTCTCCTGGGGCAACCCATTTTTGGAGGAGACTTTAAAAGTAGTAGAACGTTGTTTCTTAGGACAAACAAGCACTGGCTTCCCATCGCTTCTACTGGGTTTGCTCTCCAGGGCCAGGATGTACAAATCTAATTTATTTTCTGCATGAAAACCCTTCAATCTAGGCTAAACCTCTGGTGCGAATTTGAGCTCCTCAATGTGCTTCTGCTTGTTCTTTCACCTCTTAACTATGGCTCCAAGAAACAAATTGAGTACTCTGGGCTGCTTCTGTTTTTGTGACACATCTTTGACCCCCTCCTGCTCAGCACAGAAGGGGCGCATGACCTCCATACTGTCGTCACCAGTTGTATCCTCTGTCATTGTAAAGTTGCTCTGCTTAAGGAATGCTCCTTTCTCCAGGTAATTCTGCTTTGGGTATCAATATTGCTTCTTCTTAACAGATGTTTGAATTGGCCTGGCATCGTCTTCTACTGGTGCACTTTTATCTATCTTTTTAAAATTTTAAACTCTTGTGTCATTTTGTTTGTGTCTCTCTCGTGTTCTGAAATTAATGTAAAAGCAAAGTCTTGGTCCTTTACAGGGTGATCCTAAGCCATTCCTCTCCTGGTATGGCAGTTGTATGGTTTTCCTTATGTCATTCTGGTTTTGTTGTTTCACTTTTAAGCATTGGGGCTGTTTCCTTGGTTTTCCCCTCTTTGGTTCAGTGAACAATGTTTTCTCCCATTTTATCTTCTCCAGTGTTTGGAAGGTAAATTTCTCTTTGCTGTTCTTTACCTTATTTCCTTTCAACTTATTTCCTCAAGACTTAAACATTATCTTTGAGTTGGCCCTTTTAAGACAACTCTTAGTCCTCCCTTGCCTCCCCTCTCTCTATTTTCAACAACTTGCTGGTCTCTAACTGATTTAGATTAAGATTCATTATTTTCTATTTTGCATTTATTCTCAGAATTACAAACATTATTTAGATATACCTTTTTCAATTGTTTGCAGTGCTTGCCATCTGCCCTTTTAGACTATTGTGAAGTTCTAAATTTTCCTTCTGTCTCACTTAGAGCACACATTAAAGTAAAGAACGTGGAAGATAATTCTCCTGAGTCTTTGCACAATAAAAGAATGGCTTTCTGCTCTCTTCAAATATGAGAGACTTGGGAGGGCATATGATTACTGAATCATCATATTTTCTTCAGAATTCAGTGTGGTGAGTTCATTTTCTTTTGACATTTAGCACTGGAGAGGAAAATGTTGATGCCTTCCTTATTTTTATTCTTTTTCTGTGGGGCCATGGTGGTGGTGGTAGCAGTATCCTATTATTTTCTTTTGGAACCTGTTCTTTACCTACGTGGCAGCTCAGGACTCAGGAGCATCAGTTTTCCCCAATGAGGTAGGAGCGATGTGGCCTTTTGGCTGCAGCCTTGGGAGTTAGACCACATGACTACCTTTGTCCTCTGTAGGTCAAGGTAGTAGGAGCTGGCCTGGACTCAAAGGGAGGAGACACAGACCCCATCTCCCTGAGGGAAGAAGTGGAAAGCATTGGCAGACAGGTTTTAAAAAGGCCACTTTTCTGTGACCTTATTTTCCCCCTTTAATCATCCTCAAACAAAGTGAGGTCTTGCCATACTGAGTGGTGTCAGGTGGCACAGGGCGCCTTTATCTGTTGGTAGGAAGCACACTGATGTGAACAGCTCTCTTTCCCACTCCGTGTTTGTGGCAGGCTCAGCCTCGGCCTGCGCTGGTCTAGACGCCATACTTTTATTTCCCAGTCTGTGACGTGATGAACTTCTCTGGAGACCACATCACATTGCTGACCATGTCAAGCTGACCATAAACTAACGTCCCCCAGTCTTTCTCTAGCTCAGTTGAATGTATTTGTCTCACATGTTGGCTTCTAGCAGTCACCACTCTTTGATGTGCCTCTATCTTTGAATGGTCAATGCCAAACCCCTCTGATTTCAGTTTGACACATTTTAATTCTCCTATTTGCCATTACCTGCATTCAGGCCTGAGGCAGGCATCTCTCTTTCTCCACCAGTTGTGGGGAGGGGCTCGGTGAACTCAGTTGTTAACTCTCTCAGTGTGGTTTTTCAGGGCTGGTATTTGCTCAACATTAAACATAACAAAAAACTGATAGAAGGTGTGGGGAAGGGAGTTAGAGGGTACGGCAAAGTTGACTATCTAAATCTTCATCTCTCAAAATGGAGAGGTCACAGATCAAGGGAAAAACTTCTACAGACATATTATTTGGCGTTATGGGGGTAACCGTTGAAGAACTAAGAATGGAAATGCTTCAGATGATTGCCTCAGGCTAGAGGGCTTGGGAACAGAGAGGGTTGGGGGAGAGGCCAGTGCTTCTCCTGCGCAATCCTGCAATGCAATGTAATGTTTTACTTTGTGCTGCATTTTCTGATTTAAAAAATTTAAGTGATTTGATGTCTTTGGACATCAAAAATACTGCAAAATATTTTAGAGTGATGCTTACAATTTAAAAAATCTGATTAGAGGTTAAGGTTTGTAATTATATTTTATAACAGGCTGTCTTCTTAAATTGGGTCTAAGCTTTATTTTTCATTTTAATTATTTTTTTAAAAATCACAAAATTGAGACAAAACCATGAGATAGTTGAGAAAAAAATACGAAAAGAAATAAGAACCAGAAGGCTCCCCCAACTCCCTGCCCAGTGAATTTAGCTGCCCTTTCTGTATCACTTTATGTACCTTTAATTTTTATGTCCTTCTGGAAAAATTAAATGGGAACTCCCTTTCCCACTTCTTCATTTCCATTTTCCTATTGTAAAAAGGGCAAGAGCTTAATGTGCCACAAACTAAACCTGCAGGGGCAGCTGGACACACATGGGCTGGTGCCTGAGTCTCTGGACGCTTGGCCAGGTCTTCCACCACATTTTCCAAAGGAGGCAACCCCAGGCAGCAGCTGGAACCCATGAGGCAGGTAATGGGGAGATACACTGAAGGCTGAAACAGGGGATGGTGTTGTCTGTGGGTTTAATGTTTTCAAAAGTAAGAGGAATACCTAAATAGCAAAATGAAAATATGCCTCCTGTTTATTTTTACCCTTTAACCCAAACAACAACAAAAAAATTCACTACCCTTTGAGAATTGGACTGCTCTTAAAAAAAAAAAAAAAAAGATAAGTAGTATTTTAAGACAAGTCATTCAGAATTCTGAACACCTGGAGAATATCTACAGTGCGATAAGAATCCTGGCACTTCAGAGTGTGAAGGGCCCTCAGGGACTGAGCTGAGCCTTGCTACTCCAGGTGTGGTCCACCTGGGAGCTTGTTAGCCCAGCAGGGTCTCAGACCCCGCCCAGACCTGTTGCAGCCCCATCTGCTTTAACAAGCTGCTCAGGGGATCTGTGGGCACGTTACAGTTTGAGAAGTGCCATAGATGAGGTGTTTGAGGTCAAGAACGTTCAAGTCTTGAACGTTCAGTGGTTCTCAGCCTTGGCTTAGAATCATCTGGAAGCTATATATTTTTTCTTTTTTAAAAATACTGATAACTGGATCTTAACCCAGGGTAAGTAAAATAGGACCTCCAGGGTTGGGACTTAGGCATGGCATATTTTTTAAGTGCCCCAGGTGATCTTAGTGTGCAGCCAAGTCTGAAGCCACCAATTAAGCGATGTGCCAGGTTGCACAGCACAGACCATCTTTTTCCTACCACGCACCTCCTCCTCCTGGCATCACAACGTAAAGACCTGCAGGCCCAGCTCAGAATCGAATCCACAACCAGTCGCAGGAGGGTCTAACTAAGTACTAGATAACACACGGCCGTGCCTGGGGAGGAAGGGGTGGGGATGTCATCAAAGTGGACTTTTTATTGACTGTCACCAGGAACAAAACCACACGGAGGCCTTTCCAGGTTCCTCAGCAAAAATATAATTAAAGGACCCCATCCTTGAATTACAAGATATATCTCGTTTCATTGAGCAGATGCCCTATTTTTATGGACCACATGAAACTCTCATGTGGATCACAAAAGGGGAATATTACAATTTGCTGCCCTAACATATCTAACAGCTTCAGCTGCCTCCAGCAATGCTTTATTAAAATGTGGCTTGAGGTTTAACCAGGATAAAAGGTATGGTCACTGGATCATCAACCAACTGGAATTGCTAGCCTTTTAACAGAGGCAAAATAAAATAAGTGTTGACAGAAGGCATGTATGTTTGAAATACTTTTGCGTGAGTCCATTGCCATCATCAACCGTTAGCCCCTGGAGGCATAAATTAATTTACCCCAAACACATGCCTGGTGGTGTCTGGAGTTGGCTTTGGTGAGTAGACAGTGTGAGACTTTTGGACCACAGCTTAAAGAATGACATTTCTCCAACTTGCTGTGATTTTTACCCTTGAGCAGAATGTTTTTCCTGGAATGAGTTTCTGGGAGGATTTTAGGATGAAATCCTGGTCATGTGTGTGGCCTGATGATGGCTTTTTATGAATATAGAACGGCAGATGTCTGGGCGAGAAGGGATATTCAGTAAACACATTAATCGTTAATCGTGGAGAGGGTCAGACAGGTGCTATGCTGCCTGGGGGCCCAGTCTCACCTGGTACTGCTGACCGGTACAGAGAATGAGGTGGTCGTACAGCACGATTTCTTCCTCGGAAACCACAACGTGCTTGGCAGCTCGGTCTATGCCTGTCATCCGACCAACCACGACATTCACCCAGGAGCAAAGTGACATTAGTGCATAATCTTTATCATTAAAACAGTGGCTGCAGAGAGAGGAGATCCATAAGTGACATTTGAGCAGCTGACAGCGGGCATTAATTAGACATCTGGTGAGCTGGTCCAAGTTCCCCAGTGGGTCAAGTGTGTGTTCCTGCTGTGAGTTTACCAGGACCGATACTAAGAGATTTTTCGTTAGGAAACAGTGACAATTTGACAACTTCCCATGGAAGCTAAATTGTTCTGCCTGACTTGGACCAGTCCACAAGAGGGAAGGGGTGTGTGTATGTGTAAAGCCATTAATATATACTCTTTCTTCTGCTTCTGTTTCACGGTGGCTGTACATTTTCTTTGGCTGTCTAATTGTCATATTGACCATGGACTCAGAAGGAATGAGGAGCGGAGCAGGTGTAGCTGAGTGGCTGAGTGCCTGCTTCACATGTACGAGGTCCTGGGTTCAATCCCTGGTACCTCCTTTAAAAAAAAGAAAAAGAATGAGGAAGGAGAAAGTGGCATTGTTGAGGGTTCTCAAAGGCAGGAGTCAAAGTCCTAGGACTTCGAGAACCCTTTCTGTCTGCTAATACTTCCCAATAAATGACACATTCTTATAATTTGTGTATGGATTTGTGCCAAGACAACAAAACTCATTTTCTTTTGAGAAGATACCTGCTGGCGAATTGCGTACATAATGAGTGCAATAGCTGGAGACTTTTGGGGTTCCCTCTGCATGCAGTGACTTGTGGAGAACCTGGTTCTTGTATGACCTGCAGGTTCAGGGCTGATGTTAATGCTGCAGCTTTGAAGCCCTGATGGCCGCATGGGTTTTCACTTTCTGAGTTTCATTTGGATTTGAGCACTCTGCCATAATGTGAGAAGAGCGGCTTTCTTGTGGCTTTGGGTTCATTTAAAGAGTTTTGTGAGTTGTTTCCAGAATTTTCTGAAAGATCTGGTTTTGTGTGACTTCTTAGTGGTCCTGTTCTGAAGGCTGAGAGTGTGAGGTGACAGAGTGATAGGTGTTCCGATAAAAATTTGGGCTGCACCATCCTTGCCACAGAGAACTGTGCCCTGGTCTGCGACCCTGCCCTGTGGCCGACAGGACTGGATGCCGCGTCCCCTTTCTGTACTTCTGCCTCCTCCTCTCTAAAAGTGCGGTAATCAGCCTTCCTGACATGCCTCGACCATTGTAAGGAATGAACATAAGAATGTAGGAGACGCTGCTTTGTCAAGTGGGATGCATACATGAGGGGTATTATTCTAAATAATAATAATGATACATAATCCTGTTTACTATCCTTGGAGGCAAACAGAGCTCTGAAGTGGTAATGGGAGAACATTTTTTTCTTTTTGATCCGCACATAGGTCTGCTCTTGGCACACAAAGAGAATTCTAGTAATGGTTGCACATTAGACCCTGTTATAGGGTCTGTGAAAGAGAATGGCACTCTGGGCTTTGTGTCTCTCCATGAAACAACACTTAAAAACAGGAAAATTTCGTCTTACTAAGAAAGGAAAATCAGGGGGCTGGACTGTGGCAGGGAAATAATAGGTGCTGAGATGAGATTCCCTTTTGAAAACCATTTTGATAGTTGTACAGGAAAACAGAAACTTCATTGATTCTGTACATTTGTCAGAGACCCACAAAGGATTGTTCCTGTTTGTTATACAGTCCCTTTTATATTAGAAATAGGCCTCCAAGTCGTCCAAGATGAGGAAAAATTAAACATAGTTAGTGCACAGGGATTAGTCTTAGGAGGATTTACTCAAAAGCTCTCCAGGGAAATCTGGGGAAGGCTAAGACAATGTTATTTTTAATGACATTAGGGCGGTAGTGTTTGACAATGTCAGAATGCATACTGCAGAGTTAAAATTTGAAGCTCTGTCCAGTGGGAACGGGCACTTGGAACTACTGGTTTTTAGGAGTCTTTACTCCGAAGCAAAAAGAAGCAGCGAAGAATGTGGGGGTCTTGCTTTCACAGTCTGTTACTACACTGAATGACATTTCTCAGTTTAAAATATCACTGCATAAGTGACTACTGTCCATTTTTCCCTACTCAACAATAATTCTGGATCTTCCTTAATTTGCCCACCAGGTGCATGAAACTATACATTGGAGACTGTGATATTTTTCCAAAAGCACTTCCTCAGCAGAGTTTATGGGCATTGACATTCTAACATAGCACAAGCTGCCTCATGGCTTGGCAACAAAGAAAACACCCCCACTGGGGGTTCTCTCGAAAACAGAGAAGGACCCGAAGAAGACGCATCAACAAAACGTCATGTCTCCAGTGAGCTTGCCTTCATAGAAAATCCCAAGATGAATAATAAGGGGGAGAAAGGAAAAGAGCAGAAATGCAGGATGGGGAAATTTCTGGAGGAGGGCACCCAAACCTAGACTTTGCCCAAAGTCCAGGTGCAAAAATTAGAAGCAAACTCGACGGGAATAAACACAAATATGGTAGAGACCTGTGCTTTGTGGAGCTAGAACTCTTCAAACTAGAAGGAACTTTAGAGGTTTTCATAGTGGATTTACTGTGACACTCCGAAGAAGGAGCATCACAATTAACTTTCAATTATTCAGGGTTGATTGTCCAATTAGTGGATTGCTCCTGCTTCCTGTTTCTCTTCCCCTCCCACTGCCTTCCCTTCTGCTGCAGCCCAGGGACGTCATTAGCACCTCCACCAGAGGCTGGACAGGGCTGGGGGGTGGCGGGTGGGGGAGGGAAAAAAACTGGCTCTTCAAAATAATAGTAAATCAAAATTTTACTGGTATGGAAAAGCTCAAAATCTGTATTTAGAATGAGGAATTTAAATTTTTAAATTTGTGGATGTCATTTGCACTTGTTATTTTTAAGTGCCATGACCAGAGATAATTTCCCGTACTGGGGCATGAGTACCATCTGAAAGGCAACATCCAGCTTGGGGTTCAAACTGTGGTTTCTAAGAACTATGATAATATCCAAATAGTCACCTATCTAGAAGGCACCACCTGGCTGTTTTGTTTAGTCCGCCTACAACTTAACTAAGAGAACTTTTGCAAGTATTTTTGGAGGGTAACTTTTATCTAGTCAACATTATTAATTGAGCACCTGCTGTGTGCCAAGCATCCCAGGTGCTGGGGATACTTCAGTGAACAAAGAGGCAAAAAGTTCTGCCCCTGCAGAGTTTACATTGTAGTTGAGAAATTTGGTATATAAAGAATAAGCATAACGTTAAAAGTCAAATTATATAACATTTAGAAGGATTTCTGTAGCAAGGAAAAAATAGAGCAGGGTAAAGGGAGATTGGAGTGTGTTGGGAGTGTTGTTTGCAAATGAATGGTGCCATCAGGCTCAGCCTCATTGAAAAGATGGCCTTTAAGCAAAGACTTGAAGAGAGAAATTCAAAGATCCCAAGGTGGGGACTTGCCTGGTGTGTCTCAGTAACATCTAGGCTGCTGGCATGGCTGAAGTGGAGAGAACAAGGGCAAAACTAGTAAAAGATGAGGTCAGAAAAGTCAGTGGACAGGGTAAGATTTTTGTCAGATTCTAGAACTTTCTGCTATGATGGGATGTTCTGCAGCTGTGCTGTCCAATATGATAGTCATGAATGTGACTAGTGACTGGTGTGACAGAGAAACTGAGGTTTGAGCTCTCATTTTATTTTAGTTAATTTAAATTTAAATATAAACGGCCACATGTGTCTAGTGGCTACCATATTGGACAATGCAATTCTAGGCCATAAGGGGTTCACATGATCTGATTCACATTTTTGCAGCATTGCTCTGGCCATTGGGTTGAGAATGGAGAGAGGCAAGGACAGAAGCAGGGGACCTCAGGTGACTTTCCAGCCAAACACACAGGCTGCCTATGCAGTATCAGACCATCAGAAAGTTGTTTACCAGCTTTTCTTTCCTATAACACACCTAAAACGGGGATTGACTGAAACTTGTATCAAGCTGACTGCATTAAATTCCTCTTTAGACATTTGTCAATAAAACCCACATTTCCAGGGAATCATGCAATTCAGAAAGAGGGAAAGTAAGGAAGGGGGACATGCATGTGTTGATCTTCTACTCTTGGCCAGAACTGGGTGTTGTACTAATTTTCACAAAAATCTGGCAAGGCTGGCTTATCATACACCTTGTACAATCAAAGGAACCAAAGCTCAGAAAATTAATTTCCCATACCCTTAGTGGTAGGGCAGGATCTGAATCCAAACTTCCTGGTTCAAAACATATACCCTTTCTATTGCACCATAATGATCCTTTGAGAAATCAAAGTTTACACTCTGATAAAAGCATTAGGTTAAAATGACCCTGATTCTGCTGGCAAGGAAGCTGTGAATTTTCTCACAGTTTGAAAAAGTAAAGCAAGTCTTCTCAACAGACAAAAGATTCTGAAATGAACCCCCTCAGAGGGAACAATTTACTTCCTCTTCATTGGAAAAATTGGGAGACTATTTCAAGAAGCAGGGAGTCTAATAGTTCTTGTACCCAGGATTTGCTTCAGGAAATTAAAATTAATGGAAGCTGTGAGATAATGAAATGGTATTTTCTAGGACGGATGTTGTCAGTTAGTGATTATACTAGGATAAGAACAATAAAGCTTGCTCAGAATGGCATAGAAGGTCTCTACCTAATCAGCCCCTGGTTACAGATGGCCTTGGTGAGCGTGAGACCCCAACCCAGTGAAGTGCCCCCTGTCCTGTACCTCCCAACTATGAACCTTTGGGGAGTTGCCTGGCCTTGTGCAAACACAGTCACCAAGTTCCACTGCCCTGGAGTGTTGTGCAGAACCCAAAAATAGGAGTGGCTGAATCAGGGGACTCCATCCCATTCATTTGGGACAGAACAGACATTTTCCCACAAATACGAAATGGTAGCCCAAGCCTGCCCATCTTAGCCGTTCACTTGTTAATGGGTTTATACGTGTGTCTCCTAAGTAACATGCAAACTCCAGTTGAAAAGCTCACCACTTTTCCCTTTCCAATATGAAATCTATTATTTTGCATAAAAACACAAATTAGGACATTTAGGTCTCAGAATGAAAAAGCAAATAGAATTCATACTCGCTTGCTAAAAACCTCCTTTGCTCAGTTCCCAGAAGGTTTTTTCCTGGGAGTCCATGGGTTGAAATCAGGGTAAGATTATTGAACTTCAGATGAGGGCTAAAAAGAAAGAAAAAAGAGGGATGGGAGGATGTTAAGCGCTATTCAGTGAAATTTTTTTATAATTCAGTTTAATCTTATTTCACGTTTTATCTGAGTGCTGAATTTTTATTTGAACCTAGCAGCTCTTTTTGCACAAACCTTCAAATAGAACCAGCCATTTACATGAAAAAAAGGAAGATGTCCCTGGAGCTGCTAATGGCAGAAACTTTCACAAGCTACATGCTGTGTAATGACAGACTCTATTTAATTTGTTTTATTTTTATTTCTTTTTGCTTCTCAAAGTAAAAGAAAAATAAAATCCAAAAATTGGGAGGAGGGAGGTAAATGTAGCATAAGTTCACGTAAAGTTTGAATTCCAGACTACTTTTAAGAAACTGCTTGGGATCCCAAGCAGCTGAGGCTGAACTTGAATGCTTACCATCAAGCATTTTACAGGTATTATTTTCTCAGGTAATCCTCACAGTGACACAATGAGGTAAGTAACATCGCTATTTCTATTTTATTATGGGGAATTGAGGCAATGTGATTCTGCCAAGAGCAGGCACCTAGCAAGATCCAGAGGTGGGGTTTGAACCCAGGGCCATGGCTCCAGCATCTTCTTGCCTCCATTCCCTCTGCTGCCCAGGAAACCTCAAACTGTTCAAAGGGACCCAAAGATCATCTAATTCCTGTCCATCAACATTAACTTTATTACTCTCAGGTACAGAGAGTTACTCAAATCAGGATATCAAAGTCTCACCTAGCAGAAAATTCTGGAGGCGTCCCTTTAAGAGCAACAGGGCCTTATGTGAGCTTCAGACTTTCTAGGGGCCAAGGCATTATCATAAAGATTAATCTTCAAGACAATTTGTGCTTGGGGCGGGGGAGTGGTGAGCAGGATTTTATTCTGTTTCATACATAAGGAAATCAAGACTAGAAATGGTAAGTAATTTGTTCAAGGTCACGAAGCTCATAAACAGCGGGACCAGAAATGAGATCTGTGTCTTCCAACCCCGAGAAGGGTCCCTTTATTGCTTGCCCACGTTGCCCCCCTTGAGCCCCTCCTGGGAGTGGTTTCAAGTAGTGTGCCCAGGACAAGTAAGTGGAGGCTTCTAAAGAACTTACATGCTTAATACTCGTTCTGTGTTTTCCTGTGCTTAAAAATACTCCTGCTGCAAATTTGCTCTCCATTTAGAGTCAGCAGAATTTTATGAGTGGGCTGATCTTTTCAGAGAGTTCAGGTTGATGAGAAATATATTTTTTCCCTAAAAATCTCTTCTTAGTTCAAACCTCCCCTTAAACCAAACAAATGCCAAGAAAAGAAGCTTCCACCATGTTAGAGGAAAACACCTGCCCTTCTTTGCCATGAGTAAGCTGGAAATTTTCCAAATGTGGAGATGCTATCAATTTATGGACAATCTGCTAAGTACCATTAAAAGCAGGAGACTTTTGGCGATGGCATAGGCCGATAAGGCAATAAACTCAACTGCATCTGACATTTAAAAATAGCTAAATATTATGAAAGGTTTTGCTTTAAAGTCTCTAAGGAGTCTAAAGTCATTTAAGAATGAATATTCTTATTTGATATGAAGAAAATTGAGCACATCTTATCCTCTAATAATAAGAATATAAATTGTAAATATGTTCAAATAACATAAAGGTCACAATTAGCCCAGGCTACGACAGCTGCCAGTCTACAAATGCATATTGATGGTGGGCCTTTGATACAGTACCATTTAATGTAAAACACTAATAATGCTAATCCATGTTTATATACGCATTTAGTTAAAACTGACTTGGCCTTGGACCTTATGTGATGGAAGTGTGGTTTATGTTGTAATAATACATTGTATTTTCACAATGTGGAGAAAAGGCTGAGAGATTATGCAGCTGTATCTTTTACTACAAAAACAATCCCTTTAGTACTTAGTAATTTGAATTATCTATCAACATGGATCTAATGAGTCATAAATTGCCAAAATACCACATTGTATAATCCTGAACTATGCTACTGTGCAAATAAAAACCTCTCCAAAAATAGTTTTTTGTTTTTGTTTTTTTTTGGTGACATTATCTGTAGTAAACAGTACAGAGATTTGGATAGTTGGGGGGACATTTTCTGGATTTTTATATATAAAGGAATAATTTTTCCACTCCTTTGTTTAGCCCTAGCAAAGTTCTTTTTGCATTCTACACTGTCCTTTACCTTAATCTTCAAGTTCCCTACCTGAACACTTCTTGCTCTCTTTACAATCCCCGTTTCTTCATTCTCAATGAACATGTTTCCCACATCATAAAGAAAATAGAGACCAGCTGAGCAGTTTGGCATTGTTTATGAATTCCAAAAATAGATATTGGATTATGTTTGTAAACTGATCTGTACTCAGGTGTGATTAAATTATGATTAGGGCTTTGATTGGGCCATCTCAGCAGGACGTTGAATCCCCACCCCCTTGGTGGGCAAAGACTCACAGAGAAGAGAGTTAGAGTTTGTGAATTGGAGCTTTGGGAAGTAAATATGCAGGAGAAGAACACTGAGAAGCAGATATGCGAGGAAACAGAGAAGGCTCCAGTAGACGTAGACACGGCAAAGGCCCCGGGAAGAGAGATAAGCCATTCTCCTGATAGTTTGCAGCTGCAGAGACCAGAGGAGCAGAGCAGCTAAGCCTGGAGAGAAACAAGCCCTGGGAAGAAGAGGAACCCAGGAAGCCTGAATTCTTGGCATACATCCGCAGCCATCTTGCTCCAACATGTGGCAACAGACTTTGGTGAGGGAAGTAATTTATGCTTTATAGCCTGGTAACTGTAAGCTTCTACCCCAAATAAAAACCCTTTATAAAAACCAACAGATTTCTGGTATTTTGCATCAGCACCCCTTTGGCTGACTAATACACCAGCCATCAGGCAAACATACCCCATTTCCCTTCTTGTTCCCCACAGATGCATCCTCAGGAACTTCCATAACCCATGATTCAGAAGAGAGTTTTTTCCCCCATAAGCCCAGTCTCCTCTCCTGTGTCTCCCCATCCCAACAAATTTAGCTGACATCTAGACTTAAAGAAACCCGAAAGTGACCAATCTAGTTCTGGTAAGGCAGATCCATGAAGTCAACAGGGACCAGGGTCCTCCCGCTTCCCTGATTTTACATGTGGGCTTCTATTCTCAAGGTCATCTCAAGTCCAAGATGGCTCCTGGGGCTCCAGCCATCACATCCCATCCCAGGCTGAAGGAGGGAGGAATGAGTAAAAAGGGTGGCCTATTAAGGAAACTTCCTGAAAGTCCCACATGACATTTCTGCTCACATTGCTAGAATTCAATGGTGGCCACATGTAGTAGCAAGGGAGGATGGAAAACATAGTTTTTCAAAGAAGTACATGGCCTGGGATTCTGTTGCAATGCACAAAGTGCAGAATGAATACTGAGTGGCAACTGAAAGTCTCTATTCCTGTTGACTCATGAAGGCAGGGTGGGCTGGAGATGGAGAAAGATCCACAGACCAGGAAGAAAATAGAGGGCACTGAATGAAGGCACAGGGGTACAGGAACCAGTAAGGGTGGCGGGTCATCCACGGATAGCCACAGCGGGATGCCATTACCAATCCTCAGCCTGGAGGAGCAAAGGATGGAGGAGATGGTGAGGGATGGGGCCACAGAGAAGCCACACCTAGGAGCTCTAGTCAGAGAACACACTGTCTGAGACAACACTTGTCTAAAGTCCTTTCTTACCAGCTCCCCCTTCTTAACCTATCCATCCCCATCCAAGCTCCCCAGTCTTCAAACCCATCTTCCTGGGTGTGGTCATCCACCACCATGACTTTATCTTCTGTATTTACACTATTGCTTTCTTGTGAGCTAGAAGACTAATTTCCAAAGGGCTGTTAGTCCTAACGGGGGTATCGCATGGACATCCCAAACCCAATGTATGTCCAAAACAAAACTCATCTGTATCCCCAACAAATGCTTCCTTGATCTCAGTCATGGCCAACTAAATACCTCTTGAGCTAGGAATTTTGGAGTCAACCTCAGACTCCTACACTCTTCCTCACTTCCAACAATTGGCCATCATGTCCACTGAATTTCATCTCATCCATATCTCTTGAACTTTCCCTGCCCCCACCATTTCTATCACTTAGTTCGCTATCTTGCCTAGAGAATAGAAATAGTCTCAGGGTGAGTCTCTTTGGTGTGAAGCTCTCTTTTTTCTACTCATCTTCCACACAGCTACCAGAACTCTCTTTTTAAATCAAATCAAATCTCAATGGTTTCTGGCCTTTAAAGCTCCATCTTTGCTCACTAATTGGGTAGCAACAGAGCAGAGGCAATCCTGGTCTAGCAAATCAGATTGCCTCAGCTGGACTCCTGGCTTTACCACTTTACAGCTTTTTGACCATGGGCAAGTCATTTAACTTCTCTGTCACTCAGTTTCCTAACGTGAAAAAACTGGAATAAGGGATCTAATACATCATAGGATTACTGTGGGGAGTAAATGAAATAATACCTGTAAAATGCTTAGAATGTTGCCTGGTGCTTCGTAGGTTTTCAATGAATGTGAACTATTATTTTTATTACCCAAACGATTAAGTCTAAATCCCAAGCATGGTATATTAGGCCCTTATGATAGGGCCTAACCTCCCTCCCTAACCTTCTTTGTACCAACTTTCTTGCTACTATGTGAATGTTCCCTGCCTCTTTCATGTCTTTGTATGAGAATACCACTGACATTACCATTTTTCCCCTCCAACCTCATATTTTTCCTGTGATATTTCTCTCTGTAATCTAATTTAGGAACATTCAAATATTTAAATTCATAAATACACACCAATCTAAGATTTTTTTGGGTCTAAAATCCAGGAAGTTTAGAATGTACAATTCTAAGAGATTTAAGCTATGCTGAGGATGGAATGCGGAAATGGAATGTTTATGATGTTTAATTTGATTGCCTATGAATATTCAAAAAGTTCCTGGAAATAGAACAGTGGGTCACAGAGTAGACCTTGGGATTAGGTACTCATTAGATGAAATGGCAAGAACAGCAGAACAGCAGAGAACCTGACTCTCAGATGGAATGGCATTGACTTAATGTATATAAACAATATCTAACATCATTGGGAGCCCTTTGCTTGGAAATCAAAGGTCACCATGTTGTGGAAAGAAAAAAAGTTCAAGTTAAGTGCTCAAGCCAATGAAACATTAAACAAGTGCACCTGCATTTTCACAGCAAATAATTCCAGTGGGGATTTCATGTTGCTGTGGATACGCAGGGAGGAACAGCTGAAAGATACTTGTAAAGCAGGGAGGGATTAGAGTATCCAGGGAAATAAGTAAAAGGTATTGCGTTTCATTCCATGCTTCAGGAGGACAGCTACAAAATTAGTGCTAAACATCCTCATCCTTCAAATAAAGACAGTTGCCTTGCCAATTTATTGTGAACATGATAAAAGAAACACAAAACTTTTTATGTTGTTTATCCTTCTGGGCGCCGGAAACCTGTCAACCTGCCAAATGAGTGCTCATTATTTTTTATTTTTTGTGTTTTTGCCGATTTTTTTTTGGCATGGCATAGGCAACCAAAGCAAGTGATTTAATTAACTGCTTTCATTAATGCTTTTATTTGAACAAATAGACAATGTAGAGAGAAAATAATTACCCCACATGGATCTAAATGTTTCCATTTAATTTATTCAAACCGCTGCTTTTTGGATTGTTCAAAACAGTGACAAAAACATTTGCCAAATGACAATGAATCTGGGGTTCAAGACAGATAATTAACCTAACTGCATATTTTACTAGTCAGATTTAAATCAACCTTAATGATACCACGTCATGTCACAAAATTAATAATAAAATTCCATAGATGGGGTTTAAATGTTGGAAGTTATGCGAAATTTCAATATTGAAAGAAAAATATAGGGCAAAACAAATCAAAACAAGACTTTTTTATAGGTATAAAATAGCTAAAGAGAACCTACCAGTTTTTCCCTGAAAACGTTTAAACTTTTTTTTTTTCTGTTTCAATCATTAAAGAGGCTTTCCAATAATGTCCTTGGCTATTTATTTCATTTTCTGTTCTGTTAGCAAAAATAACATGGCAGCTGAGGTCACAGATACTAAGTGGTCAGTAATGGCACACTCCAACCTCCAGGGGGGAGGTCAAAGAGGGGCGCAGGATATGTGTAGGATTCTGTCACCACTAGGAGGGGGTGGAGTGGTCACCGGGCAAGGCAAAGGTTACAATTCTCCCCGACTCTACTTCTCTCTTCTTGTGGGTGCTATCTTATCTGGCTCCATCTTGGGTGGTGAGTCAGAGCTCCTCTATCCTTAGAAGCACCAGGAGGACCAGGATAGGGTGGTCCTGGAGAAAGGAGACAGGGAAACAGCTCTTAAGCCTGTAGTGAGTCCAAGCTTATGTCCTAGGGCAAGGGGAGCTCAGCTCACCAGGGAAGGAACCCGGCTTGGGCTCTGAAACCAATACTGGACCCAACTAATAAGGTATAGTCTCTGTCTAGAGTTATCTTGCTGCTCTGTGGATTCCTTGGGGACTGCCCAGGGAGGAGTGACAGCCATGGTGAGGGGTTGGGGGGAGGGCTTGGTGATTCAGGATCTTGGATGAAAAACTTATGTATCTCTGAACATAATAAAACACAAATCCTTACTGAGAAAGTGAGATTAGGTGTAATGCCTGAAATGTCAATTGAAAGAATAAGAATGAAATTTGGAGATTCTGGCAAAATGGACAGAAATGAAATTAGATGACTTCTGCTTTGTAATTTAGGGGAAATGATTAAAGATGGTTTCACCTATACACATACGAAATAAAAACATTTTATGTTTGGGGAGCGGATGTGGCTCAAGCAGTTGAGTGCCCGCCTCCCACATGGAAGGTCCCAGGTTCGGTTCCTGTGCCTCCTGAAAAAAAACAAAAACAAACAACAAGCAAAACAAATGAAAAAACCAACTCAGGGAAGCTGATGTGGCTCAGTGGTTGAGCGCTGGCTCCCACATATGAGGTCCCAGGTTCAATCCCCAGCCCTGGTACCTCAAAACCAAAATAAAACAAAAATTATATGTTTATGCTTTGAGCATATGCTGATATACACTGAGCATATATGAGATGTAAATACCAAGATGGCGACTAAATATATAGAAGACGAGTCAGAGAGCCCTTGCACACCAGAGATGACAAAATACAAGGCAATGATCAATCAGACTGGAATACCCAAGTGTTATGGTAACTCAAAACTGAGTGAGATCATGGCTGGTGGGTGGCAGATGAGGAAGAGATTTATGCTTTGGGCAAATGTTGGTTATTAGGAAGGCTTTATTACCACCATATGGGCAGGTTTCCTCATGCACGGCAGATAGTCTTGGGGCTTCATTCTTAATGATGATAGTTTAAGCATGGAGCTCTGTGAAATGCTTTCTACAAGGTCCAATTTAGCATGTAAATACTGTGAGCATGTATGGGGTAATGACTTTAGCTATATACTGTTAATTATAACTCAATAATTATGCCTGGTAAGCCCTAAGGTAATGATGTGATTTAGAAGTCATATGGTTTGTTGAGAATTAGAAAATGTGGTTTGGAAAAAAGCCCATAAAAACAGGTTAGTCACAACGAGCAATTATAGGGGAAAAGAGGTTTCCTTATAGATAAGATTGCCATTTTGAGGAAATGTCTAGTTAAATGGTTCCTAAGCCCAGTTGCATGTTAGAATCACCTGGGAGTTTGTTAAAAACACATATTCCTGGGTCCCACCCAAGCCCTACTGAATCATAGATCCAGGAATGGAGGCCCAGGAAACTATTTTACACACACACACACACACACACTCCCCTCTACCTGCAAGGGCTCTGATGTACAGAACTGTTAGTCTAGAACTTTCACAATCTTTTGCCTACAGAAATATTTACTACACATTAACACCAATGTCTAGGAAGAATGATTCACATTTTTCCCTACCACAAGTTCTTAAAATAAAAGGGGAAATTCAGAGCCCAAATGCCTTACTATATTAAGAGTGATAGGAAAATTATGATTAGCCCTTTGACAGGACCGGTCTTTAGAAAACTGCAGTTAGAGGTAAAATGTGGTCTCCAGAAGCCCCTGCTCAGTAGGTGACCTTGCCTGGTCTCAGTCTCACACATGGCTCATAGAACTGCCACTCCCCAGAGAGGAAGCTGTCATCTCCATGGAAGGATTCCCATACTGGCCTTTTCAGGAGTCCAGGTTCTTTCTGGGCATCCCCTCCTAATTTCCTCCTAATATCAAATGGCCTCAGAGGGCCCTCCTTATTGCCTCGGTGCACTTGGAGACACTTCTGTTTGTACTGGGATAATAGAATTCAATGGGTGGGCAATTCCCCTGAGCTGTGTGTGCCTAGCTGAGAGTGTGGTGTCCTGTGTGTTTTGGGGAGTAAGGCTGCACATGAGAAATGTGGGCGTGGTAGGACCAAGACGGCAGGGTCAAGATAGCACTGATGGCATTGAAGACCCCCCTGGAGGGCTTGTTAACAAGTGGCTTGCTGCCCCCCCCCCCCCCCCCCCCCCGAGAGTTTCTAATGCAGTAGGCCTGGGGTGGGGTGCATGAATCTATATTTCTAACAAGTTCCCATGCCCATCCTGGTGTTCCAGAGATGACTACTTTGAGCACTTTGAGAATCACTGTTTTAGGGGTGGAAAGTGAGAGGCTCCTAGGGGTTTGGGTGTTCAAGAAAGAGTTGAATACGTTTCCATGGAGGAAGTATTATGCTCCATATTTGAGAGACATGATTAAAGGCTGAAAGTCTTGCCTTGGTCTTGTTTTTTGTTTTTTGTTTTAAATACAGCGGCACTCCTAGACTTGAGGTCTGAAATATGACTGATAGGATAAACTTGAGGTTAGTGATAAAGATCCCTAAGCATGTCAAGATTAAGGTTTGGGTAGAAAGCACAACTCCAGTCTTCTCTAGAGTCAAGCAGTTTTGCAAAATAGAAATATCACAGAAAGTTCCATTGCTTGCTTGGTCTTCCTGATGGTTTGAGCAGAGGAGGTGGCCACTGCATCCAAAGCCCAAGGGAATGTCTTTGCCAGATGAGGAACTCTTCCAAGGATCCAGGAAAAGCTCTGATTGACCCCTAATCCTTAGGGAAGGAGGCAAGACTCTCTCTCCCCAATCACTTCCCTTACTGGCAAGTCAATGCTCAGCTTCCATCAGAGATGAAATTTACATATTTTATGTAATTACAAATATCATCAGTGGGGAGGTGTCCATCTAACAAGTATTGGGTACTAGGCATTTTGCTCAATGCTTTACATATATTACCTGATTTTACCTTAGTACCAACGTAGAGAATGAGGGATTCCAGAATTTGTTGCCAGTAGTACAGGTGAAGAAACAGGTTCACAGAAGTTGGACAATTTCCTGGCCTCAATCAGTCAGTAACGCCGGCACTGACTCTCTTTACTACACTCTAACTCGGAGGTTCTCAAACTTGAGTGAGCGTCACCCTTCCCTAGTGGGTGTGTTAAGATAGAGTCCCAGTCTCCACCCCGGGGCTCCTGACTCAGTCCATATGGGTGGGGCCTAAGTACAGGTTCCCAGGAGCTGCTGAAGGTCTGGTCCACAGACCACATTGTGAAAACTACGGATCTAACCTTTTCTCCATCCCAAACCAAAAATAAATTATATGCCAAAACAGGTCCCCAAATGCCATTTTTTTTCCCAGCAAACAATTCTGGTGGAGCAGCACACCCGGGGGGGTGGGGGGTGGGCTCCTTAGAGCTGCAAGAATGCCCAGGAAGAGAGGCAGCCCTGAGTCATCCTGGCACAGTCTTCTGACCTAACTCCTGCCTTTTCTGTGGCTGTGTGTGCCCACAGACTTTATGACAGATCAGCTGAAAAATGTTAACAAGAAAGAAGGGAACAAATGAAGGGAACTAGCTGGGTACTCTAGCAGATGCTGCTGGGCCCCCCACATCACCTCAGCCTACCTGGTCACCTGCAGATGGGTCTCCTGCCTCTCTCCACCTGATGGCATTCTCTGACTTTGGTGACCCCAGGGACTGCCGTAAAAAGGGAGGGAAAGAAGCTGGTGGCAAATACCCTGGCATCCTCACCATGCAGGAGGGTCATTCTTAGCTGAGCAGGACCCTTGTGCGCTCTCTCCACCCCCCTCACCTCCCTGCCCCTTCTTTCTGGTAGTTTCTGAGCACCACTCCCAAATAAACTACTTGCAGTCAAATTATCTGTGGGCTTTTGAAGAAACACAAGCCCAGGTGGCACCAATATTATCCTTTGACACTTAACTGAATGCAGTGATGAAGAATGCGGAGGCATAGATGTAGCTCACATCTGCGTATATGTCTGTGCTCTGTGTCATCATGAGAATGCAAGCAGTGAGTCATCATTAGGTCAATAACATGCTTAACCCAAAGAATCACTAGGATCCCATAAAGAAGGACAAAGAATGACAATAAGCTGATCCCCCACAAGGCCTAATATTGCTCTAAGAGGCTCACCTGCCTTGATTTTGTTCCGGGCACCTCTAAAGTGGGTTTTAGGAGCTAAGCAAAGTTCCACAGAAATGAGCAGGAGTGGATCATTTCAGTAAATAAAGATACTTTGATTTCACGTTAGTTACATTTAGAGATTGGAATCAGGCTAGGAAACCCAGGGGTGGCCAGCAAACACCAGGGAGAGCCTGGGTCACTCTTCTCTGATGGAGTGCCATGGCATTCCATCAGGGGAGGCTGAGCCTGACACAGCACTGTGCCCCCCAATCTCCGCCTGTATGTCCGTCTCTGACAGAGCCCGTCGTGACACCAACAGAGCAATATGGCAATATGGGTGCTGCCCGTTTATCTCTGCCACGAGGTGCCATCTGCTCCCCAGGCACACTGAGCTGTGGGCCCTGGCCCCACATTACATTTGCCCTGGTGTGCAAAGGGCAACTATAGGGACACATGTCCATCAGAGCATGTGGCAGAGACCAATGTCCAGAACGATGGCAGTCACCAGGCTTTTCACTGAGGTTTGGCTCTGAGATGGGCAAAAAGGCAGTAACTCTTTAATTGACGACAGGCCACACTGAAGATTTCGGATGTCCTCAGACAAATGTAAAGATAAAAAGCCTAACGAGGCTGCAAGCACTCGGCTGGCCACTGCCAAGCCCTGCAACTGGGCAGGACGTTGTGTGGCACTGCCTGATAATGGGGTGGGCATTTGGCCACATCTGCAGCTCTAAAAAACAGGCCCTACTATTTCCAGGCTATTCTTAGTTTCCCCATTACATGCAACCTGAGACAGGATCAGTGTCTGGCTGGGAAATCAGAGAGGGCACCATTGTGAGGTTGTTTGGTAGTTGTTTGGGAGTGGAAGCCTCCTTCCCTGGGGTTCCCCATCACCCACCAGCACCTTGGGTGAGTGGAAATGTCCCTTTCTCCAGTCACGTAGGGGGTCATCAGAGTGACACTCAGTGCCACTTTCAGTCATTGTCATCCTGTGATTCATTTATGCATTTCTCTAGTGCCTTTACAGAATCTTCAAGAGAGTCTTTTACTTCAGAAATAGAATTAGGAAGGATTTTAAAAGAATGGATTAAAAGGAGCTGCTCCATAGTTAGAAGTAAATAATATGATACACAGAAGCAGAGAGACACTTGCTGAAACAGAATAAAATTGTAACTGCTTCGGCATGGTGGGTCGGTGCCTAGGAGATATAGTGTAGAAGCTTTTCTTCTTAATAATGCAGGAAAAAACATATATCTACTTGGGATACTGTCTGGGCTGGGGCCTGAGGCTCTGCATTTCTAACAAGCTCCCAGGTGGTGCTGGTCCATGGCCTCTACCTTGAGCAACAAGGATGTGCAAGAGGCCTGGGTCCTGCCCTATTTTTGGTATAGAGTTACCATTAGTTCTCTAAATGACTTTGGAGTATCTCTGTGGACAGCCTGGAATATTTGAAGCATTTCATTTGGGGAGTTCAGCACGGCTAGACTTGGTACCCACAGTGACTTTCTAAGCTTTGCTGGAAGGAAAGAGTTCTCTTCTATTAATAGAAGATCTGAGCTGGATAGTATACACATAACAGGTATACAGCCCAAACAAAGAGCTTTCAATTCCAAAGAGCCAGAACAGCCAAACGAACCCTACCTATCAATCACGAATGCCATCATTTTAAAACAATTCAGGACCATCCCTTAACTTTCTCGGGCACATAAGGACATGCATAAATATATGACAAAATGTCTTAAGATCCGCCCTTTCTCCTCCAATTCACTGCCTTCCACACCATAGAATGAGCCGGAGTTTCCTTCTTCCAAGAAACCCCCCCCAGCCCCACCCAGCTCTGTCCTGTTGTCCTTCCTTTTCTCTGCTCCCGATTCTCCCCACAAAGGCCCATGTGGCAGGGCAGATGTGGGGAAAGAAGGCTGGTGCCAGCCTGCCTGGAGCCCCCACAGGCTGAGCAGGGAGGCTCTGGGTCAGAATATGATCCCTCCTAGGCAACCCTTGCTTCAACCCAGAAGACAAATGAGCGAGACAGAGGGGTGGGGAGGAAAGAGCAAGTGGATACCAGCTGAGCCTCACCCCCACCTCCACCCCCGCCCCAAGCTCCTGCATCTCAGCCCTCCACTGCCAGCCAGCCAGAGGCCCTGGGAGGGCTGGTGGAGATGGCTGAGAGCACCAAGAACAGGGTGCCCACTCCTCAGTCCAAGTCGCCAGGCCTGGGAGGACAGGAGAGTTGCAAGGGAAGGAAAAGGCTGGGGCTGGGCGTGTGTCCCTAAGAAGACACTTGTCACACATGTCACTGGGCACTGGTGGGTCCAGAGGCCATGCCCTCCCTTGTAAGGACAAGAAGACACAGGCATGACAGGCCTAACAACCCCAGACAGAGGCGCGTCCATGCAGATGCAATGTGCATAAGGAGTAGCTGAGGACGAGAGGTATACTGCTCTAAAAAAATCAGAATCACGACACCACCCTCAAAATTCCCTACTCAGGGGAAGCTTCCATTCTAGTGTCCATGCCTATGCAACTCACCTGACCTCCCCCAGTACCACCATAGCACTTGGGGGAAGAAGGATACAACATTTGCAAAGAATTAACAAGGAATACTTGGGGTGTACTTTGAAGAGAAGACCAAATGTATTTTGGAATTTTTTGCCTGTAAAACATTTAAGAACTAGAGTTGTGTCTGTATGTCATGAGATGAGAGGATTACCAGACTTTCTGGAAAAAGAGATTGCTGCATTGGGCCCCAAGTGGATGTCCCAGGAACTCTGGGTTCCCTGTTGATTTTGATAATGCAGCCCAAGAGCATAAGGCATGGGTGCTTATTTCTAAATCTTGCCTCCAAAATGTGGGTCAGTGTTTGATAAAAACTGTATTTTTTCCATTTTTTTCAAGCTCAAATGAAATCATTTATAAAATTTCACTGAAATGGCAGTTACCCTGGTAAAGTAAAATATGCAGTAGGTTACTATGGTGATTGCTAATTTAAAATAATTAGGGGAAATAAGGAGAAAACTATTTCCTCTTAAGGATTAGAGGTAGGTAAACTGATAGCAGTCTATTTTTAGTGCAGGCATCTGTGTAACTATGATAAAGAATTACGAGTACTTTACAATGCTTTAAGAAGGTCTGATGCGGGGAATTTAATCAACTATGTACATACATCAAAATTTATACTTGTCTTTATTAAATCTAAGTGAGTTGACTCTACAAAAAGAAAATTACACGTATGTATCTTAATGCAATAATTTTAAACAAATATAATGACTAAGCGTAGAGCTAAACTAAGATTTAAGACCTTCTTAGAAGAACTTCTTGACTAGGCTTCACAATTCTGACCTGATGATTCATCATTGAAACGTGAATGCATAAAACTTGCTGCTTAGAAGTCTCAGACCCATCAGATCAAGAAAAACACTCAAACGACAGTGTGGCACACACAGAAAAATGAACATTCCTAGGTGCTTCATGTTAAGTTCTTCCAATGCAATATTGCTGTAAACCCACGGACCCCTTTGCCAGTCAGTTGAAAACCATGGACCCCTTACTAAGTCCACACTATACTGTGTATTATTTAATAAATATATCACACCCGTGCCAACATGTCCCCACAAGAATAACGTTTTTTTGAATTTCAATTCAAGTTCATGGACCCCTTGTTAAGAACCCATGCTGTAAACTGACCACAACGTTTGAAGCTTGTGAGCTCTGTTGCTGAGTTCAGTAATGACATGCTCATTCTTTCTGGCTTTCTAAAGGTATGTTCCCAATAATTGAACAAACTGGCTAGAGAGTGAAAAACTAAGTTCTTTTCTCTATCTGGTTAATGTGCTATCAAATGAGGGAAATAGTCATTTTGGGTTAGTTCAGTCTCCCTACGTGAACCAGGCACAAGTTGGGTTAGTTCAGTCTCCCTATGTGAACCAGGCACAAGTACCTTCCTGCGGGCATTTCCTCCATCTCTTTTCCTTGGCAAATCCCTCCTAAGGCCCCATCCCACTTTTTCTGGGCCAGCAATGACTCCCATGGAGTCACTGTGGGGCTGCTGCTTCCCACTCCCCACTTACCTCTTAGCGCCTGCATTTTTGAATAGTAGCTAAAGTTTCTGGTGTGATTCTGAGCAAAAAAAATTTGAAAAGAACTGGACTCTTTTAATTCAGGGATCTGTGATCCCTACAGGACAGAGTCTTTAAAACAAAAAAAAATCTATGAGACTTAAAAAGAAAATAAATGCAGAAACCGAGCCTAAGAGAAGTTGGGCAACACACCCAGGATTCCATGCCAGGTGATGCTGGGCCATGAGCCCAAGTTCTCTACTCTAAACTTGGGCCTTTCCTGTTAAAGAAGTGCTGAAACTCAGACAGGCAACTTGGCTTTTATGTTGTTGATTTGTGTGTTATCAATGGCTGTTTTCAGACTATCACAGCAGAGCTGATTAGCTGCAACACAGACAGATGGCCTGCAAAATATACATTATCTGACCCTTTCCAGAAAATACTTTGCCAACCCTTCTTCTTCCCTTTCCTTGCCAGATCATAAGAATCATCTGAAGCATTTGTTAAAGGTGTAGATTCCCAGGCCCTGAACCAGACATGCAGATCCAGAAAGGCCAGGGGAGGGGCCCAGTAATCTGCATTTTAACAGGTGCTCCATGTAATCAGGTTGCTTTGGGAACCAGTTTTTCACTTTATGCATCATAAATAGGCTTTCCAAAAAGGCAGCTTGGCTTGCACATTTTTCCAACCTTCCAAGCACCCTGCCTTTTGGGTGCCAGGCAATAGGGCAAATTCCCACAGGGAAGACCAAGGCTTGAATGGCTCTCTGGATTGCTGGTTTCCCTTAATCATCGAAGCATTCTACCAAGTTTCATTTCTAAGTCCAACCTCTTGGTGGGTGGGTCCCAAGAATTTCCAGCTTCTCTCGAGGGGTCCCCTTCAGGTGTGGGAAGGGTTTCTTTTTAAAGAAAACTATAAAGTAAAACAACTTACCAAAATACCAATGTTTCTAGGAAGGAAATTCCAACATTGGAGGCACCCACCACAACAATCTTGGCATTGACAGTTATTTTCGGTTCCAACGTTAGTTTTCTGTTTGTGTGGTTCAAGGCATAACTCAACTGGAAAAAAATACAAAGAGAAAGAGGGGCTTGAGGATAACGCGGTTGAGTCTGTACCCCTAAATTGGCAATTATGGAGCCAAAGTCAGTAGAATGACATCCTCACCAATGTACCACACTTAGTTAAACTCTATTTAAATCAGCATAAACTCATCCTCAAGGTCAGAGATTTCCAATCTAGTAGTCCAAGCCTATTTGTTATTTTCTTAAAACTTTAAGATACTAGGAGTTGGGAGTCCATTGTGGGTAAAGCCTGCAATCATTGGCCCTGAAGAGACATGTGACCAAATTTGGTGGAATCAGAAATAAGCCCAGGACTTTTGTTATGATGCTTGGAGAAGAGAGCCTTTTTGCCTTCTGGATGGTAAGGAGTATAGACATGAAGTCTGAAATAGATACAGTCATCATGCCACCAAGAGGGAAACCATCCTGGAATGAAGCCCCCAGAGAACCACGGAGAAATAGAGCAGGAATTACATCCAAACTCTACCTGAAGCTTGTGCTACCTGTGGACTCCTCAGTTATCTGAGCAATAAATGTTGGTCAGTTACTGCCACAATAGTGCTGCATAACAAACCACTCCAGAACTCACGGGCTTAAAACAATAATCATTTCTTGCTCATGCAATTCCAGATTAGCTGGAAGTAGATTGATTTAGGCTAGAGTCTGCTGGGTCTGGCTCCAAGCTGCAGATTCCAGATCTGTCTCACATCACTCTCATCTTTTTTGGCCTAGAAGGTTATTTGGAGGGTGATCTTCTCATGGAAATTGTAGAAGTACAAGAGGGGTGAGTGAAAATAAACAATACTTCTTAAACCTTGGCTCATAACATTGCCCAAGGCAAGACATGTGGCCAAGCCCAACATCCATGAGGTGGGGAAATATACTCCCCTCTTCTGGGAGGAACCTCAAAGTCACACAGCAAAGGGCAGTGACATGGGCAGGAGGAAGGGCCGAGAAGAATGATGCAGCCCATCACATTCCCCTGATTATTTAGATCTGCTTATTTCTTTTATATACAACTGAAAGCTTCCCAAACTAATATACTTTCTAAATGAAACTAACGACTATTCCCATTGGGTGAAAAAAGCATATGTTCTTCAAATAAATGTCAGCTCTGCTTTGCGCTATGAGAACTTCCCAATGAGGAGTGCTGTGTGAAAACTAGTGTGTACTGGTGCACATGATCAACTTCCATGGCAAACAGGCCAATAGCAAATTTACTCCAACCAGCCTTGGGTTTGGCGGGTTAGAGTAAAGCAGGTAGAAAGCATATATACTGACATGGTGGCATCCAATCATGAGTCTAATAAACAGACTGAAAATGCAAGCGCGGATAGTCTGTCGAGAAGATTCCTTCCGGAAAGAGGTTAAGTTCAGTTATTCCCTTCTGCTGTCCAAAAGTGTGTGCTACCATTGAAACATGGGCAGGAATGAAATTCCCTGGTAAAGAATTATACCCCATTTATGAAACGGCTCCCTGTAGCAGTGATACCAAAGGCAGCCCCGGAACAGAACAGAATGGCTTTTGTTCCCCCACACAATAGCTTTAACACCACCAGCTGCTAGGCCACAGAAATTACCTTTCTAGCTACTATATACGCAACGTGGCCTCTGGGCATTGAGAGTTGGGTCCACGGATCAGGACCGATAGGGGGTGTCTCAGGAGTGTGACTGAGCATCACAAGGCTTTACAGTAAACACAATTTTGTGCTTAGGTTTTAAATAAAAACATATTCCTCATCAGGTATGATTAAGTCTCTGACCTGAAAACAAAACATCTTTTTTTCTTTTATTAGGAGAGGGAAGTTTTTAAATGCCTTAAAAAAAAAAAAAAAGTCTTCCCAGCGTGGAAACCACTTTGTAATAAATGTAAATGAACACTACCTTCTGCTGCTTAATTTTGTCCATTGGCGGGAAATGCTAATGGACATTTCCCGCCAATTTTTGAACAAAGCAGAATATGTCCTTCATTTTTGAACAAAGCAGAATATGTCCTTCCTTTATGTTCCTTCCAACCACAGGATTTCATGGAAAAGGAAACCAGGTGAAACAAGCCAGTTTTCCTTTTCTTGGTCTGAACATTGACCAAAAATGCCCTGTACACTGGAAATCCTGTTTGGGGCCAGGTTTCCTTAATAGTAAAGTAAAAATAAAAGCCCAACCTATGGACTTATATTGTACAGATGGAAGTTAAATGTGCCTTGTAATAATAGATTATTTCAAAGATAAAACAGATGCCACTTTGATCTAGTAGTTACCTAAATACTAGATCAGTAATGATAACAATGGAAAGTCAGATTCTTAACTTCCATCTCCTTTCAAGACATTTCTAATTCTATTTTTTAAAAATGAAACTATGTTAGCATTTCAGACAAGAAGATGATTTTAAAGGTAGAGATCAACATGTATCCTGGAAAGAAGGAACAAACCATATATCATGGTGTATAAGCTGACCTTTTAAGCCTAAAGAAATAGTCCTTAAAATCGATGTTGACTCTCATGATGAGTTAAAAATGCAAACTTTAAATTCCTCCCCTAAGGAAGGAAAGGATAGAATGATAGTATGGGATGGGATAGCCCTGTTAGAAAATTCTAGAGCTAAGCTTGGGGGGGGGGGGAGAATGGAGGATTTGGAGGGAAACAGACAATAATTGGAGGTCTGGAGGGGAGAAGGGTTGAGATGACAACATAGGGAAACAAAATGAGCAAATGTTTAAGTTTTAACTGATTTTCCAATAATTTTCTATGAGCTTCTGAAGTAGAGGGCTGTACCTCTGAGTCTCTGAATCACTGGAAGGGCTTGAGGTTGTTTTTATTTATTTATTTGCATTGCTTACTGCCCTCCAACTAGACTGTTGGCTCCTTGAGATCAGGAACTGTGTCTTTGCTTTGTTTTTTGCTTAGTTTGTTTTGTTTGAACAATTCCTGCCATATATTTTTGGACATTCAATAAATGATGAAAGCATAGATATTTTAATTTTACATTTCATAAGCCCTTTTTTAAAGGGTATTGGCATAATTTCTACTGCTTCAAAATTATTTTAGTTAGTTCTTTTCCATTAGTTAAATGGCCAGGTGAATTATTTAGATACGAGTAGAACTACTTAGGATTAAATTTGGCTCTTAAAGCAAAAATGACATTGGTGAATGTGTTCAGTTGAGTTTATGCAATGATTTGCGTGCATTTATCAAAAAACCTTAACTACATAGTTTAGAGTTTTATGCATATGTTTGTTATCTGTGCTGTAGGCATTTAAAAAAAATTGGTGAAAATATAATTCCATGTGATATATGTACACCTGAGTTCTGTGTTCCCACATCTGGTTTGGTTTCTCTTCTGTACTTAGAATGAGTTAGAATGGCTACGAAAGCATTCTTGAAATTCAATTTCAATAATAGATCCAAACTGAGAAGTTACTAAACTACAGATGGGCCAGTAAACTACCAAGTGTTCAGAATAAATATAAATAATTCTAAATAATAAATGCAAAGTCACACTAAAATGTAACAGGACAATGTCTGTGGTGAAGTTTTTCTGATGATACCGATCCTTTTGGAGCCTACAGTCAATCTCAGCCATCATTAGACTTAGCATCCCGGGCCTGGTGGCAAGGTTCGGCCTTGTTTTCTTAATTCTGCTACTGGTTGGAATCCTGAGCCTCTTTTCTTTAAACATCATTTTCCTCGGGTGCAAAAATGGAAGTAAATTACACAAACCTCTGCCTTCCTCAGCAGGCAAACATGGGAACTATTCATTTTAAAAATATCTACAAATACTTTGAGCTTTTCAGGCAAAGATGGTACATGAGGTAAAATTGCACATCCTCTCCCATCTGCCATATGAAAGGCAAATCTCTGAAAAACACATTTTAAAAGGGCATATCAATGAGCTCAATTTTCAGCTCCACACCCATGTGTGTGTGTGTGTATTTTTTTTTTTACAGAAAAGCTCCCAAAGACTTCAAAGGGAGCTCTGTCCATACAAGGAAATGGGAGATGGAGATTCAAACCCCTTGGGAATAAAATTTCTAAAATCCTTAATAAGCATACTTTTGCTTTCTAAATGTAATTGTTTTCTTATACTTTTTCATTCTCTCTTTTCTCTTTGAGAAGCCCTCTGTTTTCCCAATATGATCAAAACAAATGATGGCAGATTGACAGGGCTATAAATATGGGTGCCAAAGTTCACAGATTGGCCTCTTTGAGGGCAAGGCATTTCAATATTTACCAAATAAATAAAGAGTGGAGACGAAGACTTTAAAAAGAACCAAACAGTTGGAAATCTCTTCCGCAGGTAGAATTTCAAAAAACTTGCTAAAATTATTAAACCAGTTATTTCAAAAGCAACAATGCCAAACGCCAACACTGCTGCCGTGGCCCAGTGCAGATAGTTTGTCGAGAAGATGCCGGGATTTTGAGGCTTGTTTCATGAAGGGTCCTTTTGGTTGGGGGAGGGGAAGTCCTTGACACTTTTTTTTTTTTTTTGGTAGCTCAGGCACCCCAGAAAGATGCAAACTGTTCTACCTCTGGTATCTGCTTAGAGTGATGATGACTGGACACTTTTCCGGCTTGCTTTCTTAACATTGGAAAGAGCAGACTCAAATTGTATCCCATGGAATCAAAGAGCCATCTATGGTAATTGCACGATATGCCCACTGTTGTGCTTCCACCGTTGCCCAAGTCATACTCTAGGTGCTCATTAAATGTTTGCGCAGGGAACGAAGCACTAATTTTGTGTCTGCAAAATTATTAGTAATGCCACCCATAAAGAATTGTAACCTCTGTAAGGAACAATGATGTTCCTCCTTTTATCCCAGGCTAGATAGATTCTTGTGGCATGATCCCACATGGATTGAATCCCCACTGAAGCAGAAGGGTTCCTGTGTCAATTAGGGTTGTCTTTGGCTGCATACAACAGCCAATAGCTTAAAAAAGATGGAAGGTAATTTCTCTCTTAGGCAAAAGAAATCTGGAGATATGTAGTCCAGGGCTGCTGAGGCAGTGCCATAAACTCATCAAAGACCCAGGCTTTTTTTTATTTGTCCAACTCTCCATCTTAGTTCAAGGCTTCCATCCTCAAGGAATGTACAGGATGGCTGCTGGGGATCCAGACTTCACATCCTCACTTCAGGCAGCAGGAAAGAGAAGGAGGGAAAGCCAAAAAGGGGCCTTCCTCCCAAGTGAGTCTGTCCCAGAATTCCCATTCCAACAACTTATACTTCCATCTGAATGACCAAAATGTAGCTACCCAGTTATGTCAGATGCAAAAGAGGTTGGGAAATATATTCTCCTAGTTGGGTGCACTGTTGTCTTGAATGAAATTGGGGACCCTACTGCTAAGACCAAAGGGAAGAAGGGATATTGGGGTAACTAGTGGTCTTGGCCATAGTTCATAAAGCTTTTGCATTTTTTCTCATATTTCTCTTATCAACTCCAACTGTTCCAATCCCTCCTACACCCATATTCTCCATCTGGCTATTAACATTATTTTATAAATTTTTAAAAAGATAAAATTATTGTGACCCTATTCACTTAAGACTATTCTCGTATCTTTTTATTAGAAAAAAGACTTTTGGAAATTGAGTTTGGTGACTTTACTGCACGTCATCAATTTCAGGATGCACATTTTCTGCACATGTTAACATATCTGAAATCAGCCGTGAAGTCAATGGCATCTCAACAGTCGGGGTCTGGCAGGTGGCAGGAGTGACATGGTTATCCTGATGCGCCTGTGGGTGGCTTAGTCCTGGCTGGTCATCTTGTCATCACTTCAAAAGAGTTCTGTGCATGATGTGTACAATATGTGCTGAGTTTAACTGCCGCTGACAATGTCTTCCACAAGACTGCAGCATGCTTTGGCATTGAAATGAACACTTATTGTGTACCTATAAAGGCCCAGAAACTGCGCAGCAGGGTGCAAATTTGATATTAGTGAAGCAAATATTAGTTCTTGGAGGAACGGTGGTCATTCCATATTTTCTTGCAATGCAACAATTGAGTATTTTACAGGAGCTAATAAAGGATGATAGAGATCCACAAGTAGATGAAGCTGTTACATTTTGTGACTGAGACACATGCAAACGTTTTTTTTTTTTCCCCATCACACAGCAAACAATGCAATTGAAGGGAACATAAATTGCCTCCTCTCTTTGAATAGATGAAAGAAATTTCCAAGCAGGAAGACCAACGGGACTGATTTCTAAGCTGTTCAGGTCTCTCATTAAGACATCGTGTCACAGTTTAATTGGCTGCATTTTTTTCTTAGTAGTACACATAAAATAGGGGTACATCTTGCAATTGATGGTATCATAGATTTGCTACACTTGTTTTCAATTAAATAGCAGCACTGAACAAGAAGCTCATTTGATAATTAAAAATAGTATCTCCTTTGTGTAATACATGAATGCTGGCAAAGAAGATCCAACTGCTGGCTTTTCAGAGACGCTGACATTCTTGAAACCCCAATACAGGGCCCAGCAGTGGGCACCGTGATAACCCCAAATCTTTCATGTCTCTCCTTTCCCACCTCGAGTAGTGTCAAGTGTTTAAAGATGTCCTCTGAGCTTCTCTGCAACATACAAATTGAATCCCATCTGTTATGTTTTCAGCTACTGGAATGCCAGGTATGATCTTAAAGACAATGTCGGCCACAGGCTGAAGAAATTACTTCCTTGGGGTGAGCACCCAGGGAAAGGCAGGAACGAAGCAAATCCAGAATCAGTGATCCGACCAGCATTGTTCTAGAACCACAAATTATCAAATTACTCCTGCCCTACATATGTAACTCTTTAAGAAAACCTTGCTGACTTAACATCTAGCTGCCTGGCCACTGTCAACTTCTACATCCCCAGGAAAGAACCACTTGTAAAGAAATAAAATGAGGGTGCATGGCTCCAAGGTGTTGGGAACACACAAATTCAAAATTTATGCAAGGCATTCTTCCTGGTTGTAAAATAATGCCCTTCAGAAATGATGACATTTTCATACAGGTATCTGAGGACAAAAATTGTCCTCTATATATTAAATTCATATATACATATATATACATTTTATAATATAAAAGTTGACTATGAATGTCTTAATATTTAGGTAAGAAATTAGATTTAAAAATGGGTTGATCTGTGATAAATTTGTTCTCTTGAGAATTTTTTTAAATGAACAAAGTTGTATTTTTGGTTGTTTTTCCTTTCCTAAAAAAATAATAAGCAACTTACAAATATATAGCAAAGAATTACTATGTCACAGAGTCATTTCTCTAACTAGAGAAGCAACTCTGGAAAAAAAAAATGTTTGGATGTAACCAATATTCTAAGAGCAAGGCTAATCTAACTTGTCGGTGGAGATGGTAGCTGGATGTTGATCCTGAGGGCATTGGAATACCCTCCCCAATATTCTGATGCCTGAAATTCTATGATCAAAACTTTAGCATAGAGCTAAATTCAACTATTTCAATTCATCTAACATACTGAGCATCTACCATATGCCATACACTGGCCTAGTTGCTGGGTTATGAATGAGGCAGAGGCCCTGTTTTCAAGGAATTCTCACAGGAGATAGACATGAAAACAAATAAAATGCAGTGCATTGCAATAAGACACAGTTTATTGCTGTGTAACAAAACAATCCAATATTTAGTGGGTTGAAAGGACAAGAATTCATTTCACTCATGATTCTGTGGGTCAGCATTTTAAGCTGTGCTCACCTGGGAAGTTCTTGATTGAACCGGGCAACTGTGGGGTCAGCTGGGGTCTGGTCTAGGATGGCAGGGAGGTCAAGGAAGGCTTGTTGGAGAAAGTGACAGCTACGCTGGATTTAGAAGGACAAATGGGAGCTTTCCAGGTAGACAAGGGAGTGAACAACTTTCTGGATGAGAAGAAAAGCCAGTGAAAGAGGCTGGAAAGGTGACACATCCCTTGAAGTACACATAGGGTTCTAGGAATGGATTTTCAGATGATATCATGAAAGCAAACATTGGAAAGGAGAAGGCAGAGTGGCCCTGCATGGGCAACATAGGAAGCAGACACAGAAGGGAATATAAGGAGAGAAGGAGGGGTCAGGAGAGAAGGCTGGGGTGAAGAGCTGATGAGCAACTGTGTCCCTGACACCATCTTCCAACAGGCCAATATGACTTAGTAAATCTCCAGAACTTTCTATTCCTCCGGGAATAAGCAGTTTGCTTAGTTCAGGTAAGTGGCTGTTTGCACTGTGGTTCAGTTATCTGGTTCATTTGCTAAGAAAATGATGGCAGTGGGAAAAAATAACTCATTTTCCCAAGAACTTTTGTCCAAGTGAGTGGCTGTCCCAAATATACAACTTTTCATCTTGCTATCTCCCCGCTCTTCATTTTTGCTCGTGAATATTTTAATAACATACATGTCTGGTAACCAAGCTAACATACCTGACAAGATCTTTTATTTCTAACGTGCATCTTTCTGTACACTTTTAGTCTTTCAGTTAGGCTCATTATTCTGTTGACATCCAATTGTCCCTCTGATTTAGTCTGAAGACATTAAACATATCCCTTTCATCTCAATGCAAACAAGAGTTTGTATTCTCATTCGCAATGACTTTAAAATTCTGCACACCCAAAGGTTCTCCCAGCTGTTGTAAAAAGCAATACACAATGATAGTTTTGAAAGAATAAGCCTTTCTGAAAATTCCTATGGAGCTTTCTGCGGCTAACAACAAAGTTCAAAGGAATTTGAGAATAAATGGAATAGTCTCTTGGTTCAAGTAAAGGACTTGGAGGGAAGAATAAAACAAATCGAGCTTTTTTAAAAATTGATATGAAAAGAGAGCTTGGTAGCCAGTTAAAGCAGAAACCTCAACAGGAAGGAAGCTGAACAACAAGAAATAGGAGTGGACACTGCTTAACAAAAGTAGAGAGACATTTTAATAAAACCTGTGTGGCTCATTTCAGGAATCCAGATATTCCAGAGAAAACAAAGGTCTGGGTCCTCCTGTAAATTCTTATGGAAAGAAGAGAACATTACATGAAAGGAGTTGGTACAGGGAATTTCCACTTTTTCTTTTTCCTCCCCAATTACTGATGATTTTGACAGCACTTAAAAACAACAACACTAATTCCATGCTCTCAATGGAAACTTTTCCCAAACAGTAAGTATTTAAAATACCTGAAGTTATGGCAGGGGATGGGGTGTGAGGGACACACACACACACAAACAGAAAAAGCAGCAACAACAATCCTGCTGTAATTAATTAGCACCAACGATCTGCCAGGCCCTGACGGACGTGAAGGGAGGTTTGCTCCTGGTGAGAGTCACGCCGTGTGATGGCAGCTGTGGCCTTCAGGGTGTCTGAGACTCCAGAGGCAAAATCGAGCAAGAGTCCAAAATGTTCCCTTTTGCTCACTGTGTATTTTCAAGCACCAACAATTTTCAAAACAAAACAAAACAAAAACCCTAAAATCCCCTTTGGAGGGATGGAAGGGAATAGCTGAGCCTATTGTACTGGCACTAACACCTGTACATCATTGACATCAAGCTTCGGTGCAAAGATAGGTCACCGTACTTTTAATTTCGCACATGCTTGTCAGTGGTAAACAGCCCCAGCGTTCCTGTTAATGACACCATCTGGCGCCTCCTGTAACTGTGTAGCGTTCAGCTTCCAAACAAGATGTAATGGCAGCAACACATGAAACCCACTGACATTTACAGTAAGGAAATTTATGATCCGCCATCGGTTTGGTATAAATGTGTTTGCATGACTGCTGAGGCTATAAAATCATCACCTTTACCAGGCAAGAGAAGGTGCAATAAATAATAGATTTTAAGCCAGGCATGTACTACCAAATCATTAAACATTTATCACTCAAGCACAATAGCATCTTAAGCAACAGTTAGCACTTGAAAAATTAATGCCACTTCTGAGGGTTAAATGAAAACCATTTAGTTCAAGCCTTCATGGTTTTTAATATGGTTCAGTACAGAATGCAAGGATTTAAAAAAAATTTTTTGTTGCATTATATATATATATGTAAATAGCTCTTTTATAATAATTTTCTCTTGAGGAACAATCACCCCATGGTTTTTTAAAGAAATACTCAAAAATATAAACTGAAACCATCCTTGAAAAAAAAATCATTGTTAAAACTACAAATGGTAAAAGAAAGGTTCTTTAGGAATCAAATGGCATTTTTCCCTTTAAAATCCTTAATGGAACAGTCAGTTATAGTTGCAACTAAATAATTTTAATTTTGCTTTAAGGAAACAAGTAAACATAAAGTCAAAACCAATAGGGAGAGAATGTGGCTCAAGCAGTTGAACTCTTGCCTCCCACATGGGAGGCGCCAGGAGGTCCTGGGTTCGGTTCCAGGTGCCTCTTGAAAAAACAAACAACAAAACCAACTTAGGGAAGCCAATGTGGTTTTTTGCTACAAACCAAAAAAAAAAAAAAAAAACAACTCAGGGAAGCCAATGTGGCTCAGTGGTTGAGCACCGGCTTCCCACATATGAGGTCTGGGGTTCAATCTCCAGCCCCAGTACCTCAAAAAACAAAACAAAGCAAAACCTGCCTTGGGTGAGCTAGCCACATTTGTCCCCATTATTTGTTCCTTTAAAATATTCTCCCCACAGCATGCCCAGTGATTTTCTGCTATATGCTTGTTTCAAGGGTATCCATCGTTTCAAGAAAAAAAAAATACATAAGAATAACAATTCAAAACACAGATAGGTGGGAGGATGGTTATTGATTTATAGAGAAGTTATCAAAGGATACTGTTTGATTCATAGGAACAAAGTGAAACATGGGTGAGAACTAGTTATTTATTTTCTTGCTGGATGTGGCTAGAAGGTGAAATGAGAAATGAAGGTGGATACCCTCAGTTCATGCCAAGCGAGCAAAGTTTGGACTGAGACATTGGGATCAGGAGGTTAAGTTGAGGATGGATTTTTAAAACAATGCAGGCACAACATACAGAATTATCACCAAACAAGAGGAAACAGAGTAAGCCCTATGGTTAGTGAGAAGCATTGTTGTGTTGTTTTGTTTTGTTTTAGGGAGAAACATTGTTTTTAAAAAATAGTTCTAGGCAGAAGGGAAGAAACTACTTTGAGAGTTCAAGCTTAGTTTGTGAGTGAGGTTTAATTTCTTGGTGACAGCTCTTGCTTAAGAAGCCTCTAGAGGGAAGATGATGTGGCTCAAGCAACTGAGCTCCTGCCTACCATGTGGGAGGTCCCAGGTTCAGTTCCTAGTGCCTCCTAAAGAAGATGAGCAAGACAGCGAGCTGATGCGTGGGCAGGCGCAACGAGCTAATGCAACAAGATACACAAGGAAAACATAATGAGAGACACAACAAAGCAGGGAGCAGAGGTAGCTCAGGCGATTAGGCATCTCCCTCCCACATCGGAGGTCCCAGGTGTGGTTCCTGGTGCTTCCTGAAAAGAAGACCAGCACACAACAAACAGACACAGCAAATGCAAATGAGGGGGTGGGGAGAAATAAATATAAATAAATCTTAAAAAAAAAAAAAAAAAGCCTCTAGAGTTGAAGGGGCCTGCCCATGTGGATTTTCCTCTCAGGTACTCCCCATCCTCCCCAACCCTGTGAACAGGAAGCAGGAAGCAGGTGAGGGCATCTGGAAGGTGGTGTTCCTGTTGGGTAGGAGAGGAAGAGCTGCAAAATGTCAGAAGCCTGGCAGTGAGCCCTGCCGTGGGCCTGCAGGCAGGCTAGCAATTTTGAAATTGGTGGAAGTAAATGTGGCGGGTCTGTGCCTTCCGCTCTAATGGTGACTATCATCTAAAGGGATCAGCGGTCAACCCCCCTCCACTTTGAGTGCCTTGGAGTTGAAATCCAAAGTTTTGCTTCTGTTTGTTGGGGAGAGCCTCTAACAGTAGTGTCCATCCTTTGGAAAACTGAGGTTGGGGGTCACCAGAAAGGCCTGCAGTTGGGGGTGGGGTGGGGGTGCCCCAGGGGTGGAAGGGAACTCGGTGAGGCCCCTCCAGGGATGCACGCTTGCCTCCGTCTGCCGGTTCCGAGTCACCGCGGGAGAGCCCTGCCTGAGGAAAATGGAGGGGTGAGAGGCGGCTCTCCCTCCACACCTGCCCAGGTGAGAAAGTCCCTCAACTCTGTCCATGTGCTGGCAAGCCCTCCACTACACAGAGGAACTACTCCAATGACTGGCTTCACTGGGCCAACTTGGAAGTTAATCCAATCCACTGGGATTATTGTCATATTAGTGAAGTAACAGGTTATCGCTTGAGCTTGTAAACAAAAGTACCAAGTAGGGGGATTTTCTAAAGCAGTGCCTCTACCCTGTATCCTATGAGAGGGCCACACATTCACCCTGTCCTTCCAGCTGCCACTAATCCATTTAAATCCTTCTCAGAGTTTTAGCTGTTAGGTCACCCATTCTGGAAATGACTGTCAGGGCCCTCCAAGAGATAGAGAGTTAATGAATAATATCGACTTTGCTCAGTGCCTTCAAAGCTTCCACAGGCTCCCAAAATATTTAGTATTGTCCCACCTCTGGCTGCGTGTGTGTGTGTTTATGTGTGTGTGTGTGTGTGTGTGTGTGTAAGAGAGAGAGAGAGAGCAGATGCAGCTCCAGAGCAGGGAAGCCATGGCAGAAACAACTCTCCTGAAAACTGCATGGCAACCCCAGGGCCTGAACACAACTGTGAAATGAAAAGGAAAAAAGTTAACAATAAAGGGAGAGAAACAAAAAACCATTCAACAGATGCGTGTCATTTTTACCCTTCAGTGTGGATCAGTTTTTCTTAATTATATCACCTATTCTTTCCTTATATTGATAATTACATAATTACATGAAACAGATGGGTGACAGAATGTGCCCAGATGGTGAGAACATAAACAGGTTACAAATTGCTTAGTCTCGAGCATATTAAAAAGAATTATTTAATAATACATAGATTTCTATACTCTGTACATCTGTTAAGTAGAGCCTTCAAAATAGCTGTTACTTTGTCGTCCTCTCTTAAACAGATACAATGTCCTTCCACGGAATTCATGGAGAGCCAATTGCCTCCTAGGTAAAATATTTAACCTTTTCCAACCATTTGGACACCTCAAGTTCTAAACTCTTGTCTGAGTCCACGGTTTGTTTGTTTTACAGAAACCCTAGTTTCAAGAGGAGTTACAACCCACACCCATTTCTAGTTACGCCTTGAGCAGGCTGTGGAAGGGTTTGATTTCAGAACATAAACGGAAATGTTTTAATTGCAGCTGATGGGCTTCTTGCATGAAGTTCTCTGAAAATAGTTATGAAGCGAGAGGTCCGACGTGTGGCTGCTGCGTCTGTCCAGTGTGCGGGTGAGGGCCCAGGTGGGGGGAGGTGGTCCTCACAGGGGCACAAAGGGTGGCCCACGGACCGGTCAACCCCTGCAGGGCTAGAAGGAGGAAGTAAAGGCGGCTCCTTCCTCTGCCCCTTCGGATTAGATCTCTTTCCCTGTCCCCTGCCTGCCATCAACTTCCTGGGCTTTCTTGACTCACTGCCACCTGAGGAGGTACTTACTTGTCTGTCTATTGTCTGCGCCTCTGGCTAGGCCGTCGGCATCAGGACAGCAAGGGTGTGTGCACTTTTTACTGCTGTAACCCCAGGGCCAAGACCAGGCCCAGCACACGGTCACTATACAGTTAGTACTGAGGGAACAGGTGATTTAGAGTCATTCACCCAGAGCGTCCTATGCAGCCAGGCAGAACAGGCCCTGGGCATGCATTGAGGCAGGATGGGGCCGAGGGGTCTGTCCATGCAGGCGCAGGGTGTGGGGGACACGCTCTACTTCCCCGGGGCAGGTGGGGGAATGGACAGCAGAGGTCCCCTTATGCCGGACAGGCAGGCCCCAGCCAAGATGTGTCCAGAATGGTGGACGCACAGCAGAATACTGGGGCCAGCACTCTGCTGGTAGAGAGGCACAGGGCAGGGTCGAGGAGGGCCTCGGCAGGTGGCGGTGGGGAACAGACACCAGAATCAGGCTGTCATCACCCACTGCACACTGGGAGCTGACGAGGCATGGAACCGCTGGGAATGTGAGCTCTTCTCCAGGGCCATTATGGGATGGTGTGTGTGAGAGAGATGGGGAAGGAGGGAGAAAAGGGGAGGGAGGGAAGGAGAGAGGAAGAGAGTCGGGGTGGAAGAGAAAGAGGAGGACAGAGAGTATGTGTATGAGAGAGGTGGGGGTTGGGGGTGATGATAAAGGGACAGATGGGGGGAGGGAAGAAGGAAGGAGGGAGGAAAAGAGAAAGAGGTTGCGAGAGATTCATTAGCAGGACTCCTCAGGCTTGGAGATCTTTTGGAATCTGCATGCTGGGGCCCATCCCTGTCTGTCCCCTCCCCTCACCATCCTGACCAGTCAGGCTGATCCATCTCCACTTTTGCCAAGGGTGACAGGGGCAGGTGAACTAGATGAGAGGAGCCAGGCTACTTCCCACTTCCCACTCCCATCCCGCCCTCCTTCATGCTCAAGGGAACACCAGAGCTCAGCATGGCTGTCCTGAGGGGACCCAGGTTTCTGGGACCCCTGGCAGCCTCCTCAGGAGCAAACCCAGGGGTGGGGGAGATGGTGTAAAGGCACCTCCAGGAGCCAATCAGAGGCCTCCTTCTGAGAAGACAGTGGTGGGGCAGGCAGCTGGGCGGCGAGGGGAGCACAGTCTTCCATACTCCTTGAACCTCTCATGGTCGCTTTCTCCTTGGGGATGAGTCAGACCTAGGGGTGTGTGTGTGTGTGTGTGTTTGTGTGTGTGTGTGTGTCTTCATGACATGCCGGTAGTGGTGAGCTGCACTAGAAGGGACACTTGCTACAGTCCTATCAACACAGGGAGCAAAGACCCAGTGTGCGGTAACACTACAGTCCAGCAAATGAGTTAGAGTTGTTTCCCATTGCATAGCTTCTGTGGGATACTCAGGACACCTTTGTGACCCACTCAATTGCAACTTGTGACAGATAATGCCCGGTACCAGTTTTTTAAAAACCAGTAATGAACTCAGGTTCCATGGATACACCATACTGGGGGTCGACGAACAGCAGTGGGGATGGCGGGGGGGGGGGGGGGTTCTGCCAGGGGAGCTTCACTATGGTGACCAGAAAGGGCTGCCCGAGACTCGCTCCCTGGAAGCACGTCTCCTTTTGGTTAAATACAGAAACTACCATAAAAACGATCATCATAATGACTAACACGGCGATTACTCCAATGCACTGCATTATATTAAAACACAAACAAAACCTGGGGCCTGATGGAACAGGCCAAGAAGTAGGAGATATGGTATAGTATGTAATTTATTTTTATTATCATAGGTTTCAACCAACTCAATGACGCATGCCTGCTTGAACCATAACTGAGTCATGTTTGATATCTCAAATGAGCAGCAATAAAAAAAAAAAAAAAAACACTTTTATGGTTCCCACATGATTTCCATATCTTATTTAGTTTATGTTTTCCTGTCTTTAAGTTATCCTTTTAGTTTTCTTCTTGTTTATTAAGTTGGCTACTATGGAGATCACAACAGCAGTATTGTTGTCTAAGTTTCTGATCTCGAGACAACATTCAGGGTAAGGTTTTTATACTTTAAGTGATCCAACCTCAAAGAGCAGCAGCGGCTTGAGAACTGTGGATTGAGGGCTTCACGCCGTTTCTCTAATAGGGGCAACATAAGGAAGGAGGGAAAGCTCGTTCCCTCTGCCAAGTCAGCACAGAGCCCCAACCGGGAAGGCCATTCTCGAGATAAGAAGGCACTTTGGTTTCCAACATCCATTTAATTCTTTGCCTCTGATGAATACAAATGCCATTTTCCCTCCAGATTGGGTGAGTGCATAAATAATGGTAATAAGAAACCCAGAATGCTTTATGAAGATGTCTAAAATGTGAGAGGCTTTGAACCTACCTGACCTCTCCTGGTGGTTTTTCCTGGTCTTTCAAATCTTTCAAGGAAGTCTCTCCTATTCTTTAAACTAGAATTGATGAACAGGAGTGAACACTAAAAGTTTTACTGAAAAGACCTAGAAGTTAGATTTGACACTTTATAGAATATGCATCCACTTGCTCTAAGCAGCTCCACAATGAATGGAGTCGGGTTCCAAGGCCTGAGGGACTGGCCAGCTGCACGTCCCTGTGGATATGACAGTTACCACTGCAGTGGGTGCTGTTTTGATGTTAGCAGATGTATTTCATTCCTGCTAAGTCCCTCTGGATGCATGAGCCTTTGCTATTGATTCTTCAGGTAGTGGCCAGGGGCACCAGGCCTTTGGTCGAGGAAGCACAGGAGAACAAGTGAGCCAGTTCTCAGCTTTTTCATTTCAAAGCACTTACCAGGCTGCTGGAAAGCTTTTGAGTGCCAAAAGTCAGAGCGGATGCCTCTAATAACAGATTTCAGAAGAAGGCATGATAAGAGCAGAGTCTGTTGTCCAAAAGATGGGGAGAAGGAAGAAAGTCGGAAGGAAAGCAAGAAGAGAAGTGCCATCGTGAGCCTCTCCTTCTCTGGTTAAGGCCCTAAATGGGAAGGAAGAGGGCAAGACGCTCACGGGGTTTTAGAGATTCTCAAAGTAGAGGTGGCTGTGCTGCTGGACACTGCCCAGGCCACCTTGTCTTGAGGAAGGCAGAGTGGAGACGGTCAGGGAAGGAAAGGAGATGGGGCAGATTTGTGAGCTTCCCAAAGCCCAGAGTGGTATAAGAGTGCGGGGAGAGGAGAGAATGAGTGCAAGCTGCCTGCCACCAAGAGGCCTTCAGACTGTGAAGAGGGAAAACCCCTGCAGAAAGCAGTGAGGGTTGACAGGGGGCATGGATGCCCTACAAAGGGAGGCCCATGCCTGAGGACAAGCTGAGGTCTGAAGCTCAGGGGATGCCAGTGGGGACAGGTGCTACCCAAGTACCAGGCAGCTCCCTCTTAGCCCCCATATACTCCCCACAATGGCCTGACCCTGCCTGAGCTCCTGAGCACTTAGATGCCTTCCCCCAAGAATAAAAGAAGTGGGAAAATTCGTAACTGGGCTCAGTTTAAACATTTCATGATTAAATGTACTTGGACTTGATGGACATGGCTTTTTCTCCCATCAGGTGGAATGCAGGCTCAAAGCAGAGATTCGGTTGAGTTAGAGAAATATGGAAGAACCTTACCATTTTGCACACCTGATTAAATGTCTTAAAAATCTATCTCTAAATGTTCTAAAATTGACTGAGGTGATGACAGAATAGGTCTGTGACGAAAATGAGAGCCACCAAGTGTACATTTTGAATGGATTGTACAAAGCATGGGACTGTATAACACGAAGAATCCAGTGGTGGAAGAAGGACTATGGTTAGAACAAATATGAGAATGTTCTCTCATGAACTATAACAAATACATAATACTAAAAGAGGGTGTTAATATAATAATCGGGAGGGTTGGTATAATATCTTATACCAAATATAACATATGGGCTATAGTTAGTTCACAGTTTGTGACAAATGTTTCACAGCAATGCAAGGTGTTAGTGGGGTGATATATGGAAGTCCTGTATGATGATACTCATGTTTGTTTGATAACTTCACAACCTTTACTATACACTTACTGTTTATGTATGTGCATGTATGTATGATATACTTCAATAAAATTTTATTTTAAAAATTTATCTTTGACAATAAAAAAGAGGGTTCCGGGGAGCAGATGTGGCTCAGTGGTTGAGTGCCTTCTTCCCATGTACAAGGTCCTGGGTTCAATCCCTGGTACCTCCTAAAAAAAAAAAAAAAGAGGGTTCTTTGCAAGTTAACAGCTTACTTAGATAAGTGACAATTGAAGGGAGAAAAATAATCTTTTTAAAGTCAGGAATCACAAGTTTTAATTTTCAAGTTCTAAAACTTTATGTTTTTAGGTTAAAAGATAGTAAGTAGCTTTACCTTTGACCTAGCAATACCATTTCTAGGAATTTGTTCAAAGGAAATCATTACAAATATGGTCACTGATTATAAGGACAGATATAGTAGCACTGTTTGTAATGATAAAAATTTGGAAGAAAAATAAATGACCAACACTAGGGAATTGGTTAAACAAAGAAGAGTGGTGAATCTGTTCCTGTCCTAGAGCTGAGAGGCATGGGGTAAGTTATTGTCACTTCCTATGTCTGAGGCTTGAAGACAGTAGATGCTACATTCCAAAGAAGCTCCCCTTGTAAAAATGTCAAAATGGGTAGGCAAGCACTGCTCAAATGACTTTTAAACCCCTATTTCACTAAGGAGATACAGAAGGGTTGGGAGAATGGATAGAGGAGAGGATTTTTCTGGAGATGTCATCAGGGAGAAGTACTGATGTGCTCAGAGTCCCATGTCAGCCTACCCCTAAGAAGGAGAGGTGGAGGTAAGAGTTGCCTCTTCCCCTCCAGTCTCAAGAAAGGGGCTTGAGGGACCCCGAGAGAGCTCCACATGGATTCCCTGAAGTGAGTGGACAAGGTGGACTGGTAAGTGATTCCAGCTGCTGCCACTGAGCCTGAGGGAAGGAGGCCTGCACTCCCAGAGTCTGCTGGAGTACAGGAGATATGAATTTGTCTCCTGGAGCAAACTAGAGGAACGGAGGCATCAGCTTTTATGGTGGGTCTTTCCCTCTAGGGCCACCTGGAAGGACAAAGCGGGTTCTGGCTCCCAGGTTGGAGGTGTATGTCGCCTGCATTTTGGGAGTGCAGGAGAGAAGTCCTAAGGGACAAGAGTCTCTGAAGAAACTTCAAAAATGTGCACGGGAGGAGGGGTCTGGCCGACAAAGCACAGAGCCTTGTCATGCTGTCTTATGACAGTATCACTCGAGGACAAACTTGCTTGCTTCCCTACCCACTCCTCCTTGCCCTGGTTCCGATTTCAGAAGGATCAGAAATAAAGGCTAAAGAAGCAGCAGCAGCTAACAGCCTGAAAAAAAAAAAAAAAAACCATGTAGAAGCTGGAGAAAAATAAGCTAAGTAGAAGCTGCGTAAGTGGGGAAGGTGGTGAGTTATAGAAGCCAGTCTGGGCGTCCTTCACCAGCTGCAGGTTTCTCACACATGGGGGCTTCAGCAGGGGGAGGGGGACATTAAGTTTTTGAATGGAAATACAGTTTTGATTATTTTATTAAAAGTGATTGGACACGTCACAGAATTAAGACCATGTTCTGTGATTTAAAGTGACCAAACAGCTTTAATTACCTAAAAATGACCCGAAAGGTTACGGAGCTGCCCTGCTCCTCAGCCAGTGCAGGGGAGGGAGCGGACCCAGTCCCTCTGAACCTATTCACAGGGGCTTGGGTGGGAAAAAGAAATCAAGTGGCGTCATGACTATTCCCCATAAGCCCTCCTTGCTTAATGCTCCATTTACATTACCAAGCCTCTCCAAACCTCAGCTTCTCCCACTGCAAAATGGAGAAAATAAGAAGACTTCTGTGAGATTTAAATGAGAAAGTCATGAACACAGTACCTGGTACCCAGAAAGAGTGCACTGAGGACTAGGAATTATTAGTCAAGGAAATACTGTCTAGACACTGAAATGACATATTAAAACAGGTAGTCATGTATAAAGATAGTCATAATATGCATTAAGGGAAAACATATGTTTCAAAACACTTGGTATACTCTGACTCCATATTTAATTGCATATATATTTTTCTGCACAGAAAATAATCTAGAATTAAATATACCAAATGTTAACAGAGGTAATCCATAGATAGTAGGATTTCAGGTTTCACTGATTTTCTTGTCCCCCCCACCCCGCAAATTTCTACCAAAAATACAGATTGCTTTTGTAATGACACACACACACACATTTTTAATCAAGGGGAAAAGATGTAACTTCCCTATTCAGCATCTGCAGCTCTAATTGTCCCTTTTGTCATTTTATACCCCCAGCTACTTTAAAATACACAAAACAAAGCCTCATGTTGGCGCTGCCTTTCCTCTCCTCCCCGAAGGCCCATTCTGAAGAAGCCACTTAGCTGTGGAGGCCAGTTCCTGCCCCAGGAGCTCAGGTCTGCCCAGGAGCCTCCATGGCTGGCCTTCCAGAGCTCTGCAGCAGGCAGCTGATATATCCGGAGGCACTTCTGGACCTCCGTGGATTCATTACCCGGGCTCTGCAGGGAACAGAATGCATTTTTTAACTCCTACTGGTTTGTGGCAAGAACCGATCAGCATCTAGGAAAGCCTAAGGGTTCTTTTTTTCCTTCTTTTAAGAGCAATAACATTGTTAAAGGTGGACTGAAACAAAGGACATGCTGGTTGCTTCTCACACTCACACACACACACACACACTCGCACACAGCAAGTCCTCCATTTTACTGCCGTGGTTGGATGGGCGGATTGCTTTGCTGCCCTGGCCCTCCATGCGGTGTGTGCTGGACCACAGGAGGTAGATGAGTCAGAAAGGGAGAGGGAGTGGTGCAGCAGGGACAAGAGCAGATTTTATTTTAGGAAAATATCTGCTTTGCAAAGAACTGAAGCTTCGCTTTTATTAGCGGCATACTGTCAAATAGGAGCCTCGAGCTCTCAGGGTGGGGGCCAGCTCTGCTCCAGAGGTGGAAGAAACAATTAGGCACACTGCCCAGCAGTGGACTTGAGTTGATCAGCACTCTACCAGTTACTAGTAGAATTTGGTCTAAGACAGAGTGAGAGGACGTAAAGTGGTACAGGTGCTGTGGAAAAGTTTGGCAGTTCCTCAAAATGTTAAAGAGCTACCCTATAACCCAGCAATTCTATTTTTTTTCCACTCCATTTCTAAGAGAAATGAAAAAATATATATCCAAACAAAAACCCTTACATGAATCTTCACAGCAACATTATTCCGAAGAGCCAAAAGGTATAAACAACCCAAATGTCCACCAACCAGTGAATGGATAAACAAAATGTAGTATATCCATACAATGGAATATTATTCAGACATAAAAAAGAATGAAGTTCTGATATATGCTACAACATGGATAAACCTTGAAAACATTATGTTAAATGAAAGAAGTCAATCACAAAAGGCCACATATTGCGTGATTTCATTGATATGAAATGTAAATTTGCTAGAATATGCAAATTTAGAGAAAGTAGATTAGGGGTTTCTTAGAGCTATGGGGAAAAGGGAAGAAGGGAAGGGGGATGGAGAGTGACTGCTAATGGGTATGAGGTGTTTTCCTTGGGTGGCAAAATGTTCTAAAATTAGATTGTGGTGATGGTTATACAACTCTATGAATATACTAAAAATCACTGAATCATGCACTTGATATATGTGAATTATATAATATATGATTTATATCTCTATAAAGCTATAAAAGAGAGAGAGGAGGGAGGGAGATATTGTTCTACAATACCTGTTCTAGAAAATGGGATAAGATGTGGGATTGATTTATGACAATACTGAGATGTTAAGAAGTCATTTTACTTCTCACAAATTCTTCACGTATCACACCCTAAAGTCCTCATTTCACCAGTCCAAGCCCAATTTCTAAACAGTGTTGAGGGCTTGTTGATCACAGTCTGCCCTCCTTCCCACAATAAACCTGACACCCCTCATCCCATGAGCATTTGCTCGAGCACTTTCTAAGAACACTGTGAAACCACACAACATGAAATTGGGTCTTGAGAAATTTATACTGTATCTCAGATGGAATTCAAACATTTTTTCCACCTTTCCCAGTTGCAGCAACTGCCAGCATAATTTTGCAAGGTTTGTAACAACAAGCTGATGGGACAGAGAGAATTGCAGACAGCCTAGACCAGCTGGTGTTTAAGAGCTGACCCCGACACACCAACCTGTGCCCGTCTGCCTACTCCTTGCCCACCAAGCCCAGCCGGCATCAGGGTGGCATCACATCAATCCTAGGAGTGGGTGACCCAGCCAAGAGGAACATCCAAACTGCCTTGGGGGAAAGCCAGTTATCTATAAGTCACCTTTTTTTTTAAAAAATCTATCTTGATACTTTACTTCGTCATAAATTGAAAATATTCTGGATTTTGTCCCTTCAAGAACATTATTTTACAAAGCCTGTTATCCTATTTAACAAGCTTCCTTTTCTCATCGATTTGACCTATCTATTTCTAGTGTTATAAAATAAGCCTAAGCATTAGGAATTCATCTTTGTGTTTAATGTCCTGATATCTCTCCTAAAACGACTTTGAAGGATGTCATATATCCAGCGGTATTCCCCCTTTAACAATTCCTAATCTGCATGTCCTTGCTATAAGTATTGTTTAGCTTTACTCTGCTACGGGCTTCATTACACTAGGTCTCTTCCATTTGAACTAAAAATTATAATTCAAGATTGAGAGCGGCTGCCACTGTATGGACATGTGGCTGGTGGGCATCATTGTCTTTTTCTATTTTCCCCATTTGAAGCCCTCCTTTCTCATGTCACCTAAAGCCAGCTTATCTAAAGGTCCTTTCCCTCCTGCTTGTATATCTCCACTCCCACCCCTTAATCTCTGGTCTTGTTCTTCCAGATCAGCCCAGTCACATCCAACATTACTCTATTTTTCCTGTGGCAGAGGTAGAGAGATGTCAGAACGGGCTGCACCTCCTGCAAAACCCATCACAGACTCTATGGGTCACCTTTTGATGAAGCAGTTAGTGCAAAAGATCCAGGAAATTTAAAAATGTCCATGTCAAGTCATCTTCCTTTTCTGTGATTTGCTTTTCCTATAATGAGTCATAATGTCAGGACTTGAGCTTTTTTGGTAAAAAAGTATATATTACAGTGGTTGAGTGTACCAGTTCTGGCATCCAACTGCCAGGATTTTGTCAATGGCTTAGCCTTTGTATAAATTATTCACCTCCCCTCCACCCCAAAACTGCTTTTGCTAGGTACATTGAGGATGATGACAGCAGCAACCATTTACAAGTGCTGATGTGAGCATTAAGTAGGATAATCCATGGAAAGTCTTCAGGAAGAGCTCAAAAGGCCTTAGTACAGTGGTGGTAGTAGTAGTTGTGTAGTTGCTATGTAACTTTCCTAAGAGGAAGGAATTACAACAGCAGTTAGGATAAACCACTGGTTTATGTCATTCTAATATACATGTATACACTATATATGTGATACTAAACGAGATAACGTTCATTGGAAGGAAATGACCATAGAACTTGTTTTTAAAAGGGGGGGGGGGCAGAGCAGATGTGGCTCAAGCAGTTGGGCACCCACCTAACACACAGGAGGTCCCAGGTTCGATTCCTGGTACCTCCTAAAGAAGATGAGCAAGACAGTGAGCTGACATGAAGGGCCGGCATGGCAAGCTGATGCAACAAGATGACACAATGAGATAACACAGTGAGGAGACACAATGAGGAAACACAATGAGAGACACAACAAGCAGGGAGTGGATGTGGCTCAAGCAACTGGGTCCCTCCCTCCCACATGGGAGGTCCTGGGTTCAGTTCCTGATGCCTCCTAAAAAGAAGACAAGCGGACACAGAGAGCACACAACGAGCAGACAGCGAGTACAAACAATGGGGGGGGGGGGCCGGGGGGGGGGCGGATAAACAAATAAAATAAATTTTTTTAACCGGGGGGGAGGGACTCAAAGAATTTTATGAATATTAGTCTAAGAATCTCAGAAAAGGTGTTCATTATAAATAGAAGAAGATGCATTTCCCATCAGTAGTGTAAAATGTATAGGAAATGGCTGGGAAGTAGTCTGAAAAAGCAAACTTAAATTAAAGCATGTTAATTTCATTTCAAGAAAATATTACCAGGATCGCATTAATATCAATCAGTGCTTATATGATGCTGAAAAATATGGGCCTGCCTTTTTAGAAACCTCTACCAAAGAGATGCTAAAGAGGTGGTTTTAAAATACGTACAAACACAGCCAAGGGAAGTCTCAACCCTGAGCAGTGAAAGTGACAGAGTTTAAGGAAGGGGTTGGGAAACACGCTGGGGAAAATCTAGCAGGTGCTGGGAGAATAATGCAATTTCTTAGGGCAGCAGATGTACAAGTGAAACAGTATCCAGTAACAGTCCATCAGATGGTAATTATAGCTGGACTGGAGAAGAACCGCCGAGATGAAAAGGGGCAATTCAAAGGGTAACTGAATGCCAGTGAGTGACATCTTCCTGAGAGATCACATACCAGGAAAAAGCAGGGCAGCACTTAGCTCGAAGAAGGGGGTTTTAAATAAACCGTCATTTTTCTTTGTAGAAGGACAAAGGGAAAATGTGGAGTAACCAAATGCACTGGCTCCAAGTAGAGGCCTCCGAAGAATTCATGAGTCGAGATGTAAGTAACCATCACAGCTGACAGCCATAAAAGCATAACAACAGGCATTGATCACTCTGAAAGCATGATTCCTAGGGAAGGATGATGGGTGGATTTGCTCCCGAAAAAAAAAATGAAACAAAAAGAGAGAGAAATGTGCTCACTCTATAATTCCATGAACGCGATAAACCAAGATAAAGAAGAACTGAAATGGTTTACAGTAGACAATGTGGAGAAGCTGTTGATCCTGAACCAAGGTACAGGAGCTTTTTAAGTCCAGTACAGATTTTCTGGAGTTTAATATGATGAAAAATAATTATTTAAAATCCCAGTCTTGGGACAGAAATGCAGTGCCTCAGACAAACACTGTCCCTCCCATGGCATTCTGCAGAAAAGGGTCTAATCCCATTGTGGACATTTTTCCTAAGACAGGGCTCTCACTCTCCGGGTGGCCAGTGCAGGCCTCTTCCGCCCCTGGTTTAACAAGGCCGGATCAGCCCCGTGTTAATACTGAAAGTAGACTGTAAGCTCCTGGAGGGGAGGCAGTGACAGCGCCATGGCCATCTCTGAAGCCCCGTACAAGTACAGGAAGGAAAGAAGACAGGTTTGCACATGAACCACCCCCAAAGTAAGTCAATTTTAAGAAGTAATTTAACTGATTTGAATTCAGTCAATTCAGACAGATTTTGAGTATTTTGCTGATGATGATGCTTAATACAGGTGGGCCCAGTTGATTCATTCAATAAAAAACTTTACTGGAAAAATACTCAGAATGTAAATGCACAGGCCAAGATGGCGCATTCAAGCCAGGAAAGGAATCATCCAGGTCCATCCCAGGTGGGTGATTATCTTGGTCAGGAAAAAGCCCTCTCTCTTGCCCATAAACTTACCCTGGTTGACTGTGGAGACAGTACACTGAATCTTTGGGACCTACTACAGTAATGGGTAATGAAATTCATTCACACTGTCTCCTGTGTCCTTTCTTACCACATGATATGGGGTGGGCTGTCAGTTAATAGAAACAATAGGGAAATGTGGCAGGGATGCCCATCATCCAAAGCAGGCGGGGATCACCAGAGACTTGGGGGCTGGGGGCATCTTTCCCTGTCACGCAGTGATGAATTTCAATCACTGCTAGCTTGTGCCAGATTCAAATTGGCAACCCACCGGGATGAAACGCTTTCTATCCCATTACTCGTGCCTGGAGTGGCCTGTTCCCTTGAAGATTGGCTTCCTAGGTGAGAGTGAGGCAACGGATGGTCACTTGAAGAAGGTTTAAATGGGATAAAAGGTGTGAACGGAGAGCGGCTGGTGAGAGAAATGTGGGGACATGGTGAGGCAGCTGAGGGGCCCATCTCCAGCTTGCTGAACTGGGGTGGGGTGTCAGATGTGAAATTTAAAAGGGAAAAACTGAATCCAGTTAGCAGTGATAACTGCTCAACCTCGCTTAGTTCAAGGACTACAAAACGATTGCTCTGCTAAGAAAACAATGTATTTCCGAGCATACAGCAAGTCCTCCTAAAAATGTCTCTGATAATCAGCATAAAACATTAACATTAATAACATGAAAACATTAAAGCCATCTAAACTATTACAAAGAGGAAAGTAATTTTAAATAATAATCTTTAGCATTTTAACCTTGATCAAACGTTTAAGCTTTCTAAAGTTTTTACTAAATCATTTAAATTATGTCTTTAAGGAAACCTTCTCAAAAATAAGTCCTATAAATAGCAGTAAAGGGGCTTCTTAAAAAGTCAGAATTCACCAATAAATGAAGAAACACAACACAGCAAGTCAACACACGTTGGCATCGTTTCCCCACCTATCCGTCAAGTGGTTCTTCCTGGGCCAGGCCTAAAACATTCCATCCCAAGCCGAGCCTTGGAAGAAGCGGAGGCTCTGGTCCAAGGTAGCACATGGAGATGACTGCTGAGAAGGTTATTATGGGTCAGGCATAATTTCAAATCCTACCAACCTGGGCAGTAACGTTAGGATCATTTTCAATGAAATAAAACATTTTCTCTGGCTTTCTCCCCACCGGAAGCTCCAGCTTGCTTCACCTTTGGAAACTCACAGGGGAGGTATTTCCTGCGTGTTCAGAAAAACATTGTTCTTGACATCCCGGGGACAGTGGCTGTACTCCTCCTCTCCGGCTCTTGCCCTGCACTCAGGCTGCCAGAGGACTAACCAGACACGGAGACCACGTGTTGCAACTAATGTGTAAGGGTTATTCATGGCCCGTTGTGTGTTCTGACCATACTTGGAGGTGTCTCAGCAATGGCTGCAAGAGGACAGCATCTCGTCTCCTTCTCCTGACCTATTACGGGAGATGTAAAGCAGTGTCCATGTACTTTTTACCCATAGCCCCTCTGGGATCAGCACAGAGCTGAGTAAGCTAGTTTTCAGTGATGGACACAGAATATAGCCCCAGCCCTCGGACCCCATGACACACTGTCTTGGCCCTAGACTTGTGGGTCTTGACCCTCATCCCCAAGAAGAGGTCCATTCCATTCCCAGGGGCTTTGCAGGCAAACAGCCCCCAGGAGGGCCCAGGCACATCTGATTCCAGAGAGGGCAGGGCTTAAGCTGCAATGCTACTTAAGACTATACCTGAGATCTGCAGATGAACCCATCTATGTCTGGGGTTTGCTTGAAAAAAATATGGGCAGAAGGGACAGCCAGTGGGGCTACAGAAGAACTAAAATTAGCCAGGAGTTGAAAACTGTGGAAGCTGAGTCTGAGGGGGTTTCAGTGCTATGCAGTATGTGTTCTGGCACAGGGACCCATCCTCAAACTGGCACAGGTCTGTGAAGATGTACGTGTAAAGATGGAGAGAAGCATTAAGAAGCTCTTATGGTAGTTTGATGGAGTAATCCTAAATCTGCTAAATCTGATAATAAAATAATAGGACTTGAATTTTGTCTGTTTCTTAATCTCATTTTTCCAGTAATTCACTTTTACAGAAGTATCAGTCTGCGAAAGATTGTACATTAACAACTACAACAAAAAGGTCCTTTGCCACAGATTGGGAAGTCCCACTCTCTTCTCTTCTCCCTACTTTTGTAGACATTTGACATTTTCCATAATAAAAGAGTAGGGAGGAAAAGAGAATTGTTTGTTTTCAGTCTCTACTCAAATATAGATTGATGACATATTGGGAAATAAATGGAATTTGCTACTTTAGAAGTATCAGGATAAAGTTTGGACTTAAATTAGCCTTAGTGAAGGTAAGGGGCTGGCCCTAAGCGGGGTCCTGGTGGAGCCCCCTCCTCGGTGCCCTCACGTGACGGGGCCGCTGCACTGAGCTTGTCACGTGCAGCTTATCTAGCTCTGATGAGCACCTCCTGGCTAAACGTTTGGAGAGTTTAAAATTTCCACTTTCCTCTTTTCTCTCCCCCAAAGGAAAGGAGTTGGTCCACTGAGACAATTTTTTTTTTTTAACTTAAGTGGAAGTATATATGAGCACTGGAAGTGTCCATGAAGTCAACTGAACAAAAAGATGTTTTCCAGTCAAGTCACTGAGAAGGGCTGGGTGTAGATGTACATGTATATGTCCATCCAAAATGAAATCTCTGCTGTTTCAGTCCCTTTTCCTTTTCTGGTTAATGAGAGGGGTAGGGGGCTGTTCATTTTAAGGTCCCAAATCCCTGATCCCCAGGGCAGCTGATAGGTTCCTTTTGATCATCCAGACTCCCCACCACGGAGTTAAACAGACCAAGCTTAGTACTGCAGCCTTTAGTACGTCTCAAAATGCTGCCAGCTCTCTTTTCCTGTCATTTTGTCCTAAGGGTGAAGGACCTCTTATTGCTTGAAAGCAAAACAGCCACTGAAAGGGGAACTCTGCTTTTGAGGAAGGGGCTTGGCTGTAGGCCCATTTGTCCGGGGACGTGGCAGCCATGGGAAGGCGTCCCCATGGTGTCACCCTGTGGTGTCACCCTGCGGGGCCACGTGAAGTAGCCACTCAAGGGAAAGGGCTGTGAGCCCTCGCAGGGCGCCGCTTGTAAGGGTATGAGCGCCAGGTTCCCTGTAATTAAGGAGCAGCCTGCTCCCATGAAGACGATGCCACCGCCCCATCTGCCAGCCGCGGGAGCTGGCACCGCGCCTCCCTGCCTGCTGCTGCCCTGCTACCCACCAGCTCCTTGGAGACCTCCTTTGATGGGGCGTTGATGCCAAGCTTTTCCAGAGGATAGACAATCTGTCGTCGTGGACGCACGGGAACCAAGTAATGAAGGGCAGATGTCAGCGAGTGGGCGTAGGGATTCTGGAACTGAAAGACAGCAATCTATATTTTAGGGGAGAGAATGTCAGAGCGCCGCAGCACAGATGTCTGCGTGAGGCTTTACAAATACAAAATTCTTAGCTTGGCCAAATCAGAGAGGGGATAAAAAAAAAAAAAAAAAAAAAACCCCAGCAAATAAACAAACATTCTTCGAGCAGAGGAATGAATTGCAGATAATGCCTGACACTAATGAAGATAATTACGAGGGTAATTACATTACTATCTCTGTGGGAATGACAGATAAACAAGTGGTTTGGTTTATGGGATTTTTCAGTACAAGTATTTTCCCCAGGAGGATATTCTTCTCCATAGTGATCATGAATCAGCTTGAATTGACCCCATTAAGCTGTGTTATCTGCGTCTGTTAACCTTTGCTTGTTTGGCACAAGCTGCTTTAAGAAGACACAGATAAAAATGGCATCCAAGGGGCAACTTAGCACAGAAGTGAAAATCTTCCTGTTTGTGAAAGTTCCTCATGGCAACTTCAACTAGACCTCTGTTGATAAAAATAAGGGTTTTAAAACAAAAGGATTTAAAAAAGGATAAAATCAGAAAGTATGCATGGGTGGATGGGTGAGGAGGGATTCAATTACATTATTTTATTAATTATTAATTTATTATTTTATTAATTTCTATTAATACTAAACTATAAGCAGAATTTATGCTTACTGAAATGGACCATGATAAGGCATGTTTTAGGAGAATGTTTAAATATTGATTTTGCCCAATTTTAAAACTTGACAGAGAAAACTGAACGTGGTGATCTTTATTTCTGTCACATTCATGACATCTTAGGGATTTTGATGAAACCAACTTGACAGTATCACAACTGTTTAAACCTCAAAAGTTAAATTGTGAAACCAAAACTTTTAATGATCTATTTATTGAATTTAAGCTGCAAGCAAAGAAAGTAAAGCTGAACTGTAGGTGTAGTTTAATAAGTAAGATGATTTACATATGATTTGTTTGCTGCTCTAAAAATAGCACCAGGGATTTCTAAAAGCTTCTAAAAGAGATTTCTAAAATCCTTCCTCATTGCATTTCATACCTTGATTTTGTAAAATGAGAAAGAGAATCCAGGAATCCCAAGCCAGAAATCCCTAGCCAGGAATCCCTAGCCAGAGACCTGTACTGAGACCTGGAAGGTCTATCAATACCTACCCCAGGAGAGGAGTGTGGAGGCAAATATCCTCATAATGCAAACCCTAAGCCTGATGTTACTGCAGGCATCTGGGGATTTATGAGAATTGGGGGATTCTTACCCCAATTATTTGGTCCTTCTTAGACTTGTTTAAACTGTATATGTGTACATCAACAGGAAGCACAGTCTAAGAGGAAATCTGTTTCCAAATGTGTTTCTATATCCAGTACAGCAGAATTCATAACATATTCTTAATTCTATACCATTGAGGTAAATATGTAAACAGTCAATGAAACACCCAAGATATTATCTTTATTATTGATGCCATTGGACTTTCTATCAATTCAGCACATCCAGGCAATATTGTGAATAAAAACTAAGAATTTAATATCACATCTTGAAGGTCACAAAATTGGCACTTGGCCAAATGCAAAGCAAAAGGAAATTGTACAGGACTGGGATTTTCCAGCAGAACTGTTACCTTCACATCACATTAAGTTTAAATCTAGGCTTTCACATTGCTGTCATGCTGCATTGTGATAGGAAAAAGAATCACTACAGCAGATTCCAAATCTCAAAGCTTTTCCGTGTTTCTTCTTCCTTCCCCATCTGCCCTGTACTTCTCCAAAAGATTTTCACTGAATATGATATACTGTCAGAATTACTGTTAAGTGTATATACTATTGCACACTTTAGATTGTTCTTAAGTTGAATGAATAAGGTCCTTTTAAAATCTACTTAGCTTATTGATGGTAACAAAGATGAAAAGTGACAATGCCAAAGACTCTGGGCAGAACATGAGAAAGTTTTAGGTTGCTAATGGAGTCTGATGGGACAACTTCCACCTAGTCTAGTGGTGGAATTCCACCGTCCCTCTAGTCTACATCGAGTTGAGGACCAATGCTGTCGGTAACTGAGGGGCCAATCTGCAGGGAACATTTTGGGAAATAAGCTTGAATAGGCCATTGCCTGTGGAACAGCTGGGACACTGAGAGAGAGAGAAAGAGAGTGTTTACTGAACTCCTCCTATACACCAGGCACAGCTCTAGGCACTGGGATACAGCTTTAAACAATACACATTAAAATCTCTGCCTTCTTGGTAAGATATGTAACTCTGGGGAGTGAAAAATGCTATGGAGAAAACTGAAGCAAGATAAGAGGACACGCAGGCAAGATGAAGGGCTTGCTATTTCTGTATGCACATTTACATAATGTATATACATTCCATATGTGTTTTAAAACTGTTGCTCTACTTAAGTGTAATAAGTATTATACAGAATTAAGTATTTCCTATATAAAGATTAAATTGATATTATATATTTCCACAAAAGGTTTCCAACACTTTAATGGGGGGTGGTTGTAGTGCTTATTTGGGATGCTATAGTAGCACACAAATCTTTTAGAATAGAACTGATTTGTTCTATGGATTCATTACTAAAATGCTATTTGTTCCAAGGAACATGATAGGGTTGTTTGAGCACTGTACAAATACACCATAAGAAATAATTTGATTTTCATGCCTCTTAGGAGGAGTTTTGCATAGTTTTCAGTCTCTGTTTTGTCAATATAGAAAAGCCAACAAATTGTTCTACTAATTAAATTCGTTGTATTGTTTCGGAAATTCAAAGCCTTCTGGACTTTAGTGTGAGAAAAGGGCCAAACACAATATGGCCAATGAAAATTCAGATCCGTGTCATAATCAAAACCCATCAAAAGAAGGGTGATCTCTCCTTCTCTTGCCTTTTTACCCCTATCCTGGCCTTCTTCACCTCCCACCCCCCACCCCCCGCCTGGATAAATACGCATGTAAACCTGGCCATTTATAATCTGTAATGGGGAATTGTAGTCTGTAAATTGGCCTCTTTATCACTCTTCAGCCCCTTCCTCTCTACCTGGGACCCATGATCTGTTATTTTCTCCAATTACTCTTCTCACCATTCCTTAATAAATTACTGACCTAACTAAAAAAAAAAAAAAAAAAAAAAGAGTGGTGAAAAAAAATGGCATACAATACCAACAACACAGGGTGTATAGTGGCCTGAAAACTGAATCATGATGGTCTTTTACCTTGCCGCTTCTGAGGTGTGGGTAAACAGGATAATAGAGACAGGACTTGAAGCCTAAACGCAGGATCTCCTTCAGAAAAAACTTGGTGTAGTGCCGGAAAATGGGGTTCAGGGCGAAGTGATGCAGGTGCCCGTGTTCCTCGCGCTGGTGATGGGAGAAGTAGATGAAGTCCTCAATGTTGTAGTGGGAGCGAAGGTACTCGATGTCCTGAAAAAGAGGGGCAAGGACACCCAAGCAATGCTTTAAACAAACCGCAGGTGTTTTGTGATAAATATCTTTCAAAAATAACTTTTGGTACAATAGTAAGAAATGTGTGCTGCCTGCCTGTTATTGACTTCCTTGTCTTCATTGCTGCAGCAGTTTGACATTGTTTACGAATTCCAAAAATAGATATTGATTAAGTTGGTAAACTGGTGTGTTCCTCTGGGCGTATTCCCCTTTGACCGGATTAAATTCAGAGGTTTCACCTTCACTTGATTAAATTAAAATTAGGGCTTTGATTCGGCCACATCAGTAGGACGTTGAGTCCCTGCCCCCTTGGTGGGCGGACACTCACACAGAGAAGAACTCAGAGGAATCAGCGTCTACCACAAAGCACAGCACAGAAGAGGCAGGGTTCAGGGTAACCAGGCCAAGGGCTGTAGCCCGGGGCAATTCTGGCAACGTGTGACCTTCCGATCTGCTTTGACCCTGTAACTGCCTTTACACTATAAGACTTCACTTTAATTTACCAAGGAACACTTCTTTTTATAAAATAAAATGAGTGATAAGTGTAGGGCTGAGAAATCATTGACAAACAAAAAGCAAAAAGCCAACAGATGTTGTTAACTCAAAATAGCAGATGGGTCATGCGTATCTTATTTTCTTCCAAACCCACATCCCTTATAATAACAAGAAATCATTTTTAAAATAATGAGGGGAGAAAATGATGGGGGACAAAGAAGTAAGGCAGTTTTACCTTGGAAAGAAACGCACCAAAGTTCTCTACCACTAGATTAAGGCTTATGCATCTAGTCCCTGGGGGCCTGCCTGCCAGTCCTACAGTCAAGTACCACAGAAGAAAGTCAGACAACTAATGTTCCCACCCAACTAGACATAGGAGATCGGCACCCTTCCCAGGGATGGGAGAGACTGATGGAGGAACAGGCAATGCGTCTTGATATCAAGGATGCCCAGGCCAGCCACCTATACTGATAAGTCAATCTTTCATTCATAGACATGAACACACAAATCAGAATTACCAGGTTTTTAGGAAACTGACAAATGCAAAGGACTAGATCCAGAAGAAACAGATTACCCAAGGGACAGAAGAGAATTAAAAAAAAAATTCTACTCAGTGTCCTTAAAGATACCAAAAAAGATCTTGCATACAACAGAAATAAGCTGCTACAAAAAAAGAAAAGAATAGGAAGAGAACAAGGCAGGGATCTTGGAAGTTAAATATATGAATCATGAAATAAAGCTTCCAGGAGAAGGCCTGGATAATAGACTGAAGACTAAATCAGGAACCCAGAAAATATAGTGAAGGAAATATTCTAGAATGAAGAGTAAGAAGTACAAGAGCTTTTTTTAAAATGTGAGAAGAAAGTTAAGACACTGAAGGATCTGTTCAAAAGATCCAAGATCTATCTAAAAAGGAACTCAAGAAGAAGAGAATAGAGAGATTGGAAGAGAAGAAACAATGAATGAAATCATGAAGGAAACAATTTCCCAAGCTCAAAAGGGGGCATAAGACACTTTCTGGTAAAATTTCATGATTTCAAGGAATAAAGAGAAAATCTTAATTTTCCAGACAGAAAACAAACCAACACATATTTATTTACAAAGGATCGAGAATTAGGTTGCCATCACATTATATATATATATTTTTAATATATTTTTTATTTTTAAAAGATACTTTGATTACCATCACATTATATTTTATCAGTAAACTGGATACTGGAAGACAATGATATAAAGAACATGAACATTCTGATGAAAAATCTTAATGAACAAGAATTCTTTACACAGCCAGATGAGTATTCAAATGTGTAGCCATTTGGCAGTTTGATGTAATTATGAATTCCAAAAATATATATTGGATTATGCTTGTAAACTGGTCTGCTAATCTGGGCATGATTAAGTTATGATTAGGGCATTAACTGGGCCACATCAGTAGGGTGTTAAGCCCCACCCCTTGGGTGGGGGAATCAAATACAAAAGGCAAGGCAAAAGACAGCAGTTTTTTGTTGTTGTTGTTCTTTTTTACCGGGAGGCCCAGGGGATTGAACCCAGGCCCCTCCATATGAGAGATGGACACCCAACCACCCAATCCAACATCTGTCCCCCAAGAGAGCAGTTTTTGATGTTGGAGTTTTGATGTTGGAGAGAAGGCCCCAGGATAGAGATGAGCCATTCGCCTGAGAGTTCACAGCTGGCCTTGTGGAGAGAGGCAAAGCCTAGAGAGCCTAATAGTCTACAGCTGACCTTGTGGAGGAAACAGAGATGCTAAGCCCAGAGAGAAACACAGCCCTGGAAAGAGAGGAACCCAAGAAGCCTGAAATGTGGCAAACGTCGGCAGCTGTCTTGCTCCAACATGTGGCAATGGACTTTGGTGAGGGAAGAAATTTATGCTTTAAGGCCTGGTAACTGTGGACTTCTACCCCAAATGAATACCCTTTATAAAGTCCAACCAATCTCTGGTATTTTGCATTAGCACCCCTTTGGCTGACTAATACAAAGTGTGAGGACAAAATGAAAATTTTTTGGATATATATGAACCCAAAGATCTTACCACTTACCACTCTCTTTAAAAGAATCACTCAAATATGTATTGAACCAAAAAAGAGAAATGAATCCAAGAAAAAGGATAGTGTAGAACACATTAAAGGAATAAAACTATATGAATATTTCAAGAAGTGCCAAAAACACATTTGATAAAACTCAATAGCTGTTCATACTAAAAACTTTCATAAGGTAGTAATAGAAGGAAATTTCCTTAACTTGATAAAGGATAGCTTCCAGGCACCTACAGAAAATATTATAGTAAATAGGTGGGAAATATAATCTCATTTCCACCCAAATCAGTAGAACCACAAAAATACCCATTATTAACACTACTATCCAAGGTTGTCCTATCCATACAATAAAATTAGAAAGCAAAATAAGGTATAAATATTAAACAGGAAGGTGTGATTACAGCAGTACCTCCCATTTCACATGGTCTTCTGCAATGTGAACTTGCCATACTCCATCAAGAGGTGGAATCTATTTCTCCACCCCTTGAATCTGAGCATGCCCCGTAATTGCTTTGATCAATAGAATATGGTGGGAGTGACACTGTGTCAGTTCTAGGCATGCCCTTAACTGGCCTGGCAGCTGCTACTTCCTACCTCTTGGAACCCTTGCTCTTGAGATGATTGTTCTCAGACCCCACCCATCATGTCATGAGGAGCCCAAGCCACGAGAATTGAAGATGCTCCGATTAACAGCCCCAAATGAGCTTCAAGCTGATAGCATTAACCGACAGCCATGTCAGAGAGCCATCTTTTCATTCTTTTTTTTTTTAATTATTTTATTTTTATTTAAAAATTTTTTTTTCTTTTTGCTTTTTTTCCTTTTTCTTTTTCTTTTTCTTGGGGGGAGCCATCTTGATGGTCAAGCCTGGTAAAGCCTCCAGATGACTCCAGCCCAGCGACCATCAGCTTGCAAACATATGAGAAATTCTGAGTAAGAAACATCCTGTTGAGCCCAATCAAACCAAAGAACCATGAGAGGTAATAATAAGTTATTGTTTTAAGCCACTAAGTTTTAGAACAACAAACCCTAATAGAGAACAGAAATAGAAAATTATAAAACTGCCCTTTTTAGTAGGCAATAGGATTATCTAGAAAATAGAATAAATTGAGAAACTCTCAGAGCTAATAAGAGACTTGAAAAAAGTGGTTGGATACAAGATCAAAATACAAAAATTAGTGGTTTTCCCAAATACCAAAACAAACATTTAGAAAATACAATGAGAATAAGTTTCTATTCATAGTACCAAGAAGAATCATAAAATATGTAGAAATAAACAACAATTGTCAAGACTGTATCAGCCAGCATCTCAGCAGGAAACAGATGGTATGCTCAAATTAGGATAATTGGAGGCAGGTTTAATAAAGGGGCTATTTACAAGGATGGGGGCAGGGTGGGGGGATACTAGTAGAGATAGTGCAGCAGCAACTGCAAGCTGTTACCATACTAGGTTAGGGGCGTGGGCAGGAAAGCTGGTTACTGGAACCCAAAAAGAGAGTCATGGAGAAGAAGGCCACCTTGAAAAGGCAAGGGAACTGGAGAGAACAGCCAGCTCAAGGCATCCCACCCTACTCACTCTCCTTCCTCCCTCTGCTCAGGGTTCCTCATTTGTCAAACCCAACTAGGAGCCAAAGGGCGGAGATGCCCATGATAGTTGCCCATTAGTCAGGCTTCCTGGGACAGAACCAGGTGGAGCAGGTAGAAAGGGAACTTGCAGGGGCAAAGAAAGTATCAGGCACAAAAACCCATCTAGAAAAAGCCATGAAACTTTTCTGAAGAACCCAAAAGAGTTCAACAACAAACTAACCACCACCACCACCACCAATGCAAAAGCAGCTAGTTTCTGGAAGGGAAGTCTCAATATTGTAACAATGCCAATCCTGGCTAAGTTGTTCTATAAAATCTGCATGGCCTCAAATCAATTCATAATAAGTTTTTCAAGATTTATCTGAAAAAGGAAATATCCAAGAAAATTCACCAAGAAAATTTTTAAAAAGAAGAAAATGAGAGAAAGCTCCTCTATTAGAAATCAAAGCATACAATAATGTTATAGGTATCAGCAAATAGAGAGTTTATAAATAGATGCAGGTATATGGAGATTTAATAAATGGCAAAGGCAGCATTTTAAATTAGTAGGAAAAGAATGAACTATTCAGTAACAATGTTTTGGAGTAAGTGGCTGTGTATTGGGAGAAAATAAAATTAGATGTCTACTTGACATTACACTCACTCACACACACAAATGCACACATATGCAGCATGCATGTAATTAAGTGTAAGGAAGAATGTTGGAAAGGATACACACCAAACTATTAATAGCAGTAAACCTTTGGAGAGGTCAGTGGGACTTTTTTTTTTTTTTTTTTTTTGGTGGTGGAAGGTTTTTTAGAATGTGAATGTATTTGTGCGTTGTTTGTAATATTTAAAATTTTTTGAACTGCAGAGAGAGAGAGAATTGAAAGGCTGCCAAGTGGAATGCAGGCAGATAATGATTTTATCCTTCAGAATATGGAGGTTTTCACATTAAATATGTCAAAACTAAAACATCAGGAGGGGCATTGTGTGCAAATCCATTATATTAAAAAAAGCATGATTAGGAGCAGATGTAGTTCAGTGTTTGAGCACCTGCTTCCCATGTGTGAGGTCCTGGGTTCAATCCCCAGTATCTCCTATTAAAAAAGCATGATCAAGGAAATTACTATCTGTTTCAAATTTACCATTTCATTTCTGATCACTGCAATGCCAACTATTTGTTCCGCAACTTCGGCTACAAATGCCTGCAGTGGTGTGCCATCCTGAAAAGATAAGCATACAACGTAAGACTCTTAAAAATATCACTGTCAATGTTTCTGTAACCAGTCAATGGTGAGATTTAACCATGATCGCATAACAATGACAGTCAGAGCCAACATTGATTGATATTAGGCCAGGTATAAATCAAATGCCCTCCTTGTGTTCACTGAATCCTCACACCAACTCCATGTGGTATTATTATCTCTACTTCACATATAAGAAAATAAGTGTTGGAAGGCTGAGTTATTGCCTAAGATCTCCAGCTAGTAAGGGATGGATGTATGATTCGGACCAATCCGTTAGACTCAGAATATGCTTTCTTTAGCTCTGTATAGTGGTTCTCAAATTTGGGGGTCTCAGGACCCCTTTACACAGAGGGCTCCAAAGAGCTTTGGTTTATGGGTGTAGTATCTATCATTATTTTCTGTATTATCAATGAAAACTGAGGACATTTGAAAATTGCTTACTAACTTTTTTGTATAATTCATTAATGAAAACAAAATTGTTAATTCATTTATTAATTCATTTTAAAACAATAATTATATTTTAATGTAAATAATGTATTTTAATGAAAAATAACTATATATTTTCTTAAATAAAACCATTTAGAAGAGTGGCATTGTTTTACATTTTTCCAAATCTCTTTAGTATCTGACTTAATAGAAAACAGCTGGATTCTCATATCTGTATTCCCTCTGCATCAATCTATTGTTTTGATTGAAATATATGAAAAATATCTGTCTTCACAGAGATATGTAGTTGAAAAAGGAAGAAGCATTTAAATCAACTTTTCAGATAATTACAGATAGTCTTTGATACTCCACCAAAACTCAATAAGTGGCAGTGTTTCAATGCAATGTAGAATCTGAAACCCTATCAATGAACTTTGTGCACACTGTTATATTAAGCTCCGTTGGTCTATCTTGCACTTTGAATGGATCTTTTACCATAATTTTGTAATTATGCATCATTCACTTTGAAAATATTGGCTTACCAAGCTATAATGACTTTCAAATGTTGATTTATTTCTTTATAAAATATCAAAAAAATCACATTTGTTAATATCACCACCGATCTCATCAGAAAAAGTCTTTTAGGTATTGGGAAGCTGTCCAGTGCACAATGGCAGGTATGTTTCCCAAAATTCCAGTTTTTACTTGAAAGCATTGAGTTTTGTCAGGGGGGACAAATGCTATTGGTTTTCTTGGAGTGACAGGCTTGCTTTATTCCTTTTTAAGAAAATGTCTGTTAACTACTCAAGTTGGAATAACCACACTCTGTCAGTTGTTCTTTCAAGTAAAAATGGTGTTCTGTGAAAAAAGGCAGCCAGTTTGGCTTGCAGCCCCATACGTGCAGACATGTTTTTTCCTTGAGACAACCCATACACTATAGTCTGCAGAAGAGGTGTTTTATGTGCACTTATTTTGTCACACAGAACATTTAAAGGGGAGTGGGGGGGTGTGCAGATGTGGCTCAAATGGTTGGACGTCCATCCCCCATACAGAGGGACCTAAGTTCAATACCCGGGACCTCCCAGCAAAATAAAGAAAAATATAGAAGGTGCATGGGTCGTCAAGGCCCCGTGAGTGGGCACGCCGTCAGGCCCCGTGTGCAGGCATGCCAGGCCCCACCGAGCCCCGCAGCAAGATGATAATGTAACAGGACAGTGACACAAGGGAGAGCCAAGACGAGACAAGCCGAAAAACCAGGAACTAAGGTGGTGCAGGTGGTAGGATGCCTCTCTTCCACATCAGAGGTTCCCAGGATTGAATCCCAGTGAAGACAGGAGAAGAAGGATAAGAAGAAAGGGCAGAAAGCAACCACAGAGTATTGTCCAGCAAATGGACACAAAAACAGCAAAAATGGGGGTGGGAACAGTTAAAAACGGATAAAAGTAAATAAATCTTTTTTTAAAAAAAGAGAGGGGTTTCAGGTATAGCTCAGTGGTTGAACGTTTGCTTCCCATATACGAGGTCCCAGGTTCAATCCCCAGTACCTCCTAAAAAAGAAAAAACAACAACAAACAAACAAAAAATACATGTCCCCAAGAGTCAAGATTTAATAAAGTTACTAATATTTACTACTTCATCAAGGTTATTCTTTAGTGGAACTGGGTTTTTCTTTTCTTTCCTCCTCAAATTTTTATTGAGGTAATAGTAGATTCACAGGCAGTTGTAAGAAATCACACAGAAAGGACATTTGGTACATTTTACCCAGTTTTCCCTGATGGTAATGTTTTGCAAAACTATAATATCACAAGCAGGAAACTGACATTGATACAATCTATGAATCTTATTTGGATTTCCCAGTTTAACTTGTACATTTGTGTGTGTGTGTGCACACGTGTGTATTAAGTTCTATTAAGTCCGTTCCTTTCCTCCCTCCTCCCTCCCCTGCCCTTTCCTTCCTTTTTTTTTTTTTTTTTTTTTTTGGCTTAAACCACAGGAATTTATTGTAGCACAGTTTTGGAGACTAGAAATCAAAAATCAAGGTGGGTGTTGACAGGATAGTGCTTTCTCTGAAGTCTGTAGCATCCTAGTGGTGGCTTGCCAGCAATCCATAACTCAATCTCTGCCTCTGCCACATGGCAATCACCTCCTCCCTGCATCTTGTGTTTAAATTCCTTTGCTAAAAGCAAAGGACTCCAGTAATACTGGACTAAGGCCCACACTGATTCAGTTTGGCCTCATCTTAATAGGATCTTTTAAATTTTTATTTTTATATTTTTTATTAGCACAGTTGCAGGTTTACATAAACATCAGGCAGAAAGTACAGTTCCCACATAACCCCTCTCACATACACAGTTTTCCCTATTATTAACACTTTGCATCAGTGTGATGTATTTGTTACAATTCATGAAACAGTATTATTATAAGTATGCTATTAACTTTAGCCTGCTGTTTACATTTGCTCTTTGCATTATACAGTTCTTTGGGTTTCTGTACGTGTACGTGTGTGGAGGGAGGGTAAAATATACAGCCTAAAATTTCCCTTTTTATCTGTTATTGAGCATACAATTCAGTAGTGTAAATTACATGTACAGAGTTGTACCTCCATCCCCAAAATCTATTTCCAAAATTTTCCATAACCCGAAACAGAAACTCCATACCAATTAAACATTCACTACCATCCCCCTTGGCCCTGGTAACCTGTATTTTAGTTTCTGGTTTCATTAATAGGCATATTCTGCTTATTTTACAAAAGTGAGTTCATACAGTTTTTGTGCTTTTGTGTCTGGCTTATTTCACTCAACATCATGTCTTCAAGCTTCACCCGTATAGTAGCATGAATGAGAACCTCATTCCTTTTTATGGCTGAATAATATTCCATTGCATGGATAGACCACATTTTATTTACCCATTCTTCTGCTTACTGGCACTTGGGCTGCTTCCACCTTTTGGCAATTGAGAATAATGCCACTATGAGTATCGGACTGCAAATATCTGTTTGAGTTCCTGCTTTCAATTCATTTGGGTATAAATCTAGAAGTGGAATTGCCAGGTCATATGGTAATTCTATACTTAACTTTTGAGGAATCAGCAAAAAGCTTTCCATTTTCGCTGAACATTGTGGTTTTGATTTCCATTTCCTTGATAGTGAATGACTTTGAGAATCTTTTCATGTGCTTATTGGTTACTTGTATAACTTCTTGAGAGAAATGTCTATTTGAGTCTTTTTCCCAGTTTTAAATTGGGTCATGTGTCTTTTTGTTGTTGAGTTGTAGAGTTCTTTATATATTCTGGATTCTAAAACCTTACCAGCTATATGGTTTCAAATTATTTTCTCTCATTCTATAGGTTGACTTTTTAGTTTCTTCAGAAAGTCCTTTGATGCATAAAAATTTTTAATTTTGATGAAGTTCTATTTATCTATTTTTTTTCCCTTTGTTGCTTGTACTTTTGGACCAACTAATAAAAGGTCCTGATGATGTTTCCCTGTTTTCTTCTAGGAAGTTTTTAGTTTTAGTTCTTATATTTAGGCCTTTGATCCATTTTGAGTTAATATAATGTGAGGCACAGGTCCACCTTCATCCTTTGGTTATCCAGTTCTCCCATGCACCATTTGTCAAATAGACTATTCTTTTCCCGCTGAATGGACTTCGCATCTATGTTGAAGATCAGTTGGCCAAAGGTGTGAGAATTTATTTCTGAACTCAGTTCAATCACATTAGTCCATATGTTTGTCCTTGTGCCAGTCCTGCACAGTTTTGATTATTATAGCTTTGTAATAAGTTTTAAAACCAGGAAAGCTGTAAGTCCTCCAGCTTTCTTCTTCTTTTTTAAGATGTTTTTGGGTACTCAGGGCTGCTTACCCTTCCATATAAATTTGATTATTGTCTTTTCCATTTCTGAGAAGTATGCTGAAAGTTTTATTGGAATAGCATTGAATATTGCTTTGAGTAGAATTGGTATCTTAACATTTAGGCTTTCAATCCATGAACACAGAGTGTCCTTCCGTTTATTATGTTCTTTAACGTCTTTCAGCAATGTTTTGTAGTTCTCCATGTACAAATTCTTTACATCCTTAGCTAAATTTATTCCTAGATATTTGATTCTTTTTGTTGTTATTGTAAATGGAAATTTTTTCTTGATTCCTTCTTCATATTGTTCATTACTAGTGTATAGAAACACCATTGATTTTTGCATGTTGTACCCTGCCACTTCAGTGAATATGTTTATTACCTCTAGTAGCTTTGTTATGAATTTCCCAGAATTCTCTACGTATAGAATCATGTCATCTGCATTCGGGGAGAGTTTTACTTCTTCCTTTCCTATCTGGATGCCTTTTATTTCTTTTTTTTTCTTGCTTAAATGCCCTGGTTAGAACTTCCAGTACAATGTTAGCTAACAATGGTAACAGTGGGCATCCTTATCTTGTTTCTGATCTTAGGGGAAAGTTTTCAATCTTTCACTATTTGTATGATATTAGCTGTGGGATTTTCATATGTGCCCGTTATCATGTTAAGAACGTTTCCTTCTATTCCTAGTTTATTGAATGCTTTTATCACTTTGAATTTTGTTAATGGCCTTTTCTCCATCAATTGAGATGACCATGTATTTTCCCCTTTGTTCTAGAAATGTGGTATATTACATTAATTAATATTCTCATGCTGAAATACTCTTCCATATCAAGGATAAATCCCACTTGGTCATGGTGTACAATTCTTTTAATGTGCTGTTATTGGATTCAGGGTGCTAGTATTTTGTTGAGGATTTTTAAAAATTTATTGAAGCATATCACTCATACATAAACAATAAGTGTATAGTAATAGTTGTAAACTTACAAAACAAACATACATATCATACAGGGCTCTCATACCTTATCCTACCACTAATACCTTGCATTGTTGTGAAACATTTTTAATGATTAAAGAGGATCCTCAAAATATTACTACTAACCAAAGTATCTGATATTTGGTGTATTTCCCCCTCAACCCACTCTATTATTACTATTATTATATCATTTATACATGGACATACATAAAAAATAAGTGTATACTAAAAGTTGTGAACTTATAAAGCAAACAGGCATAACATCATACAGGGGTCCCATACATCAACCAACCACCAATAACTTGAATTGATGTGAGGCATTTGTTACAGATTATGAAAGAATATTGTCAAAATCTTACTACTAACTATAGTCCTTACCTTAAATTTGGTGTATTTTTCCCCCAACCAACCCTATTATAATTTGTTAAATATATTTTTATGACAAGCCGTAAATTTACAAAACAATCATGCATATGTGCAGAATTCCCACACAACACCCCTCTAACAACACACCGTGGTGGAATATTTGTTACAGATTATGAGATAATATCATAAGACTATTACCAGGTCCATAGCATATATTTGGCACACTTTTTCCATACTCCCCCACTATCAACACAGTACATCTTTGGCATAGATGCATGAATATTACAGTATTGCTGTTAACCACAGTCCATAGGTCACGCCAGTTGTATTTTTCCCATGCTTCTCCATATTCCCACCACCTTGCAATAGTGATGTACATCTGCTCTAGCCCACAAAGGACACTCTTGTATCTGTACCATCAACCACAATTCTCACCCACCTTTGGGTTCACTGTGTTATTCAGTCCCTAGCTTATTCTCTAGCTTTCTTTCAATTGGCATTTACATCCCTAGACTACCCTTTTTTCAGCCACATTCCCATTTATAAACCACTCATTATAATGTGTTACCAACAACTCTGTACATATCCACACTTTTACAGTACAGCTAATTAAAACTTCTACGTACATTAAATATCAGTAGTCCATCTCAGTCATCCTCTTATCTCCTTTAAGAATCTATCACCTACCACCAGGTCTTGGAGATATTTTCCTACATTTTCTTCTGGAAGCTTTATGGTTCCTGCTTTTATATTTAGGTTTTTGATTCATTTTGAGTTAATTTTTGTATAGGGGTCCTCTTTCCTTCTTTTGCTATGGATATCAAATTTTCTCAGCACCATTTGTTGAATGGACTGTTTTGCCCGAGCTGGGTGGTTTGAAAGGCTTGTCAAAAATCACTTGACCATAGATGTGAGGGTCTGTTTCTGAACCATCCATTCTGTTCCATTGGTCTATGTGTCTGTCTTTGTGCCAGTACCATGCTGTTTTTACAACTGTAGCTAGGTAATATGATTTAAAGTCCAGAAGTGAGAGTCCTCCAATGTAGCTTTTCCTTTTTAAGATGTTTCTGGCTATTTAGGACCCCTTATCCTTCCTAATAAATTTGATAATCATGTTTTACATTTATTTTTTAAAATGTTGATGGAATTTTTATCAGTATTGCATCGAATCTGTATATCTACTTGGGTAAAACTGACATCTTAATGTTATTTGGTCTTCCAATCTGTGAGCATGGACTGTTTTTCCAATTATTTGGGTCTTTTTAAATTTCTTCTAACAATGAGTTGTAGTTTTCTGAATACAAGTGCTTTACATAATTGGTTAATTTTATTCCTAATATTTTATTCTTTTAGTCACTATTGTAAATGGAACTTTCCCCCCGATTTCCTCCTCAGATTGTACATTACTGGTGTCTTATTTCAACTGATATAAATATAGCTACTCTGACTTGTTTGTTTGCTTTTATTACTGCTTGTGTGGAATATCTTTTTCCAGCCTTTCACTTTCAATCTATTGGTATCCTTGGGTCTAAAGTGAGTCTCTTGCAGACAGTATATAGGTGGCTCATATTTTCTTATCTTTTCTGCAAGTCTGTGTCTTGATTGGGGAGTTTAATCCATTAACATTCAATGTTATTACTGTAAATGCAGTTCTTATTTCACCCATTTTGACCTTTGGGTTTTAGCTGTCATATTTTATTTTCACCACTCTTTTAAGACTCTTAGTTACTTTTACTGGAATAATCTTCATTTCTAGACTCTCTTCCAAGCCTCCCTCTCCTGTCTTTTCTTTTCAGACTATAGCACACCCTTTAGTATTTCCTGCAAAGATGGTCTCTTGATTAAAAACTCTCTGTTTTTGTCTATCTGAGAATATTCTAAACTCACCCTCATTTTTGAAAGACAGTCTTGCTAGATATAAGATTCTTGGTTGGAAGTGTTTCTTTGGCAGTTGCTTAAATATATCATACCACTGTCTTCTTGCCTCCATGGTTTTTGGTGGGAAATCAGCACTTAACCTTATTGGATATCCTTTATATGTTATGAATTGCTATTCTCTTGCTGCTCTCAGAATTCTCTGTCTTTGACATTTGACATTCTAATTAGTATGTGTCTCAGAGTTGGTCTGTTCAGATTTATTCAGATAGGAGTACACTGTGTTTCTTGGACATGTGTATCTATGCCCTTCAATAGAGTTGGGAATTTTTCGACCATTATTTCTTCAAATATTCCTTCTTCCCCTTTTCCCTTCTCTTCTCCTTCTGGAACACCCATTACATGTATGTTTGCATGTCTTTTGCTGTCATTTAGTTCCCTGAGACCTTGTTTAATTTTTTCCAATCTTTTCTTCATCTGTTCTTTTGTATGTTCACTTTCAGAGGCCATTTCTTTAAGCTCACCAATACTTTCTTCTGCCTCCTCAAATCCGCTATTATATGATTCCAGTATAATTTTAATTTCATTTATTGCACCTTTCATTCCCATAAGATGTGCTATTTTTCTTTGTACGCTTTTCAAATTCTTCTTTTTGTTTATCCAATGTCTTCTTAATATCTTTAATCTCTTTAGCCATCTCATTGAATTTATTAAGGAGATTTGTTTGAATATCTATGATTAGTTGTCTCAACTCCTTTATGTCATCTGGAGGCTTATGTTGTTCCTTTAACTGGACCATATCTTCCTGTTTCTTGTTGTGGGTTGTAATTTTTTGTTGGTGTCTTGGTATCTGGCTTACTAGGTGCATTTATTCTGGGTGCAGTTTCTCTCTTTAGTTTAGGGCTTTCTTGACTTTTCTCCCTTCCTTGTTATAGTAGGAGCCAAGGATGTAGTTGGTGCTATAAGCTGTGGAGGCTCAAGCTGCCCTCATTGCCCCAGGGACCAATGAAGCTTCTCCCAACTCTATCCTTTGCCAGGAGTAGGGAACCACAGCCATGTGTAATAATCCAAGTCATGCAGGCATAGACTGTACTTGCCCAGAGAAACTAATGAAGCTTCATGCCCCCTTCTCCCTTGCCAGGGGCAGGGATGGAGCTGCAGGTGTGGGCAGCAATCTATGCCGTGCCAGTCCAAAATGACTGCAGTTGCCCCAGTACACTTCCGACTATTCAGTCTGTGCCAGCCGAATGTATCTGAAGTAAACCAGAGAGGCTGGTGCAGGGCCTGCCAGATTCCTCCCTGCTAGAGGTAGGGCTGAAGCCTAGACTAGGGCTGCAGGCCAATCTGGGTGAAAGGAGCCGGTCCCTACCTTCACTGTGATTTTCAGTCAGCCCAGCTTCCCCTCATGCCAGGGGCAGAGTCAAAATGGTGGCTACCGGCCTCTTTCCGACTTGGACAGGTTCAAACTTTAGTTGTTCTTAGGGCTATATTTTAGCCAGCAGAATTTACTAATCAGTAGCTGAAATCGGTGGCCATCTGATTTCCTTTCCTGTTTTTGGGAAATGGAGCTTCCAATTCCTGCCACAGAATAGCACCTGAGGTGGTTTGCGCTGCCAGAGTAGGATGATCACCGGCCTCCGTGGTGTAGCCTTTATTTTCCCAGAGAGGCTGGCACAGGTCCCCCCAGCTTCCTCCCTGCCAGAAGTGGGCCTGGGGTTTAGGTTAGAGCTGCAATCCAATCTGGATGAAAAGAAGCCAGTGCCTACCAGCACTGTGGTTTTCAGTCTGCCCTGCTTCCCTTTGTGCCAGGGGCAGAGTTAAAATGGTGGCTACCTGCCTCTTTCTGACTTGGACAGGATCAAACTTTAGCTATTCTTAGGATTATACTTTAGCCCGCTGAATTTACTAATCAGTAGCTGAAGTTGGTGCCTAACCGTCTCTTCCTCCCCCGTTTTGGAAAGTGGAGCTTCCAATTCCAGCTCCTGAGGTGGCTTGTGCCACCAGTGGAGGATGGGCACCAGCCTCTGGGCATAGAGTGCTCTACTTTAGAATCTTTTCTACAGATGGGCAGTCTCCTCCTTCCATTCTTTCAAGGATGTTGCAGGATGCTCTTCTGGTCTCCTGGAGCCTCCAAACAGGTGCTTTAGATAGCTCTGGGTGATTACTAACTGCCCTGTAGCACGAGTTGACTCTAGGAGCTCCATACTCTGCCGTCATCATGCTGGTTGTCCTGTTGAGGATTTTTGCTTCTATTATTTGTATTTTCTCTCCTTTTTTCTTTGTCAGTCTAGCTAAAGGTTTGTCAATTTTATTTATCTTGCAAAAGAACCATCTTTTGGTTTTTTGATTCTCTCATTGTCTTTTTATTCATTTTTCTGTGCTCTAACCTTTGTTATTGCCTTCTTTCTGCTTGTTTTGGGTTTAGTTTGTTGTTTCTTTTCTAGTTCCTCCAGGTGTGAGGTTAGGTCTTTGATTTGGGCTCTCTTTTTTTTTTTTAGGTACCAGGGCTGGGGATAGAACCTGGGACCTCATATGTGGGAAGCTGACGCTCAATCGCTGAGCCACATTGGCTCCCTTGACTTGTTTTTTTTTTTTTTAATTTGTTTGTTGTTGTTTTCTGTTTGTTTGTTTGTCTTTAGGAGGCTCTGGGGACCAAACCCAGGACCTCTCATGTGGGAAGCAGGTGCTCAATGCTTAAGCCATATCTGCTCCCCATTTTCTTTCTTAATATAAGAATTTTGGGCTATAAAGTTCCTTCTGAGCACTGCTTTCACTGCATCAAATACATTTTGATGTTTTATTCTCATTTTCATTCATCTCAAGATAGTTCCTGATTTCCCTTGTGATTTCCTCTTTGAACCATCAATTGTTTAAGAGTATGTTAACTTCCATATAGTTGTGGATTTCCAGTTTTCTCTCTGTTATCCATTTCCTTTGTTATCCATTTCTAGCTTAATTCCAGTGAGGTCAAAGAAGATGCATTGTATAATTTCAATTTTTTAACTTTATGAGATGTGTTGTGTGACTTAACGTGGTCTATGCTGGAGTATGATCCATGAGCACTTGAGAAGAATGTGCATTCTGCTGTTTTTGGGTGCTGTGTTCTGTATATGTCTCTTAAATATAGTTCATTTAGAGTATTGTTCAAGTTCTTTACGTCCTTATTGACCTTCTGTTTAGATATTCTATCTGTTGATGAAAGTGGTGCATTGAAGTGCTCAACTATTATTGTAGAGGTGTCTATTTCTCCCTTCACTTTTGTTAATATTTGCCTCATGTATTTTGGGGCACTGTGGCTAGGTGCATGAATGTTTTTGATTGTTATATTTTCTTGGTGGATTGACCCTTTTGTCCATATATAGTGTCTTTCATTGTCCTTGTAATGGTTTTGACTTAAAGTCTATTTTGTCCAATATAAGTATAGCTACTACAGCTCTCTTTTGGTTACTATTTGCAACCAAATGGAACATTTTTCCCACCCTTTCATTTTCAACCTCTTTGTGTCTTTGGATTTTAGGTGAGTCTCTTGTAAACAATGTATAGTTGGGTCATGCTTTTTAAAAGCCTTTCTGCCAACCTGTGTCTTTTGATTGGAGAGTGCTATCCATTTACATTCAGTGTAATTAATGATAAACAGGGCTTATTTCAGCCAATTTGTCCTTAGTTTCCTATACAGATATCTTTTTTGTCCCTCTTTAACTGTAATGCGGGCTTCTTTTGTGTATAGTTGATATTTTGTGATGTAACTGATTAATTCTTTTCTCATTTCTATTTTTTGTATATATTTTAAATACTTTCTATGTGGTTCTCCTGGGGTTTGTAGTAAACAACCTAAATCTATAACCTACTAGCTCAAAAAGATATCAACTTAACTTCAATATCATACACAGTCTCTGTTCCTATACTCCTGTTTCCCCCTCTTTCTGTTGTTTTTATCACACATTATCTTTTTATATTTTGTATGTCCATTACAAGGAAATGTTATTATTTCTTATTCATTTGTATCCTAAATTTTATAGGAAATAGAGAGTAGAGTTATACACCATACTACAGTAAGGATACCATACTATTAGGTTTTGCATTTACCTATTTACCTGGAGAACTTCACTTTTTCATACTGCATCAAGCAACCATCTCCTATTCTTTATTTTCAACTTGATGAACTTCCTTTAGCATTTCATGTAGGGCAGGTCTCTTGGTGACCAACTCCCTCAGTTTTTATTTATCTGTGACTGTCTTAAACTCTCCCTCATTTTGGAAGGACAGTTTTACCTGATAAATTACTTTTGGCTGGCAGTTTTTCTCTCTCAGCACCTTAAATATGGCATAACATTACCTTCTTGCCTCCATGGTTTCTGATAAGAAATCAGCACTAAGTCTTATTGAGGATGCCTTACCTGTGACTAATTACTTTTCTCTTGCTGCTTTTAGATCTCTCTCTCTTTATATTTGGCATTTAACATTTTTATTAGTATGTATCTTGGAGTAGGTCTATTAGGGTTTAACCTGTTTGGATTTCATTGCCCTTCTTGGACATGTATATTTATATCTTTCATAAGAGTTAGGCAACTTTTGGCCATTTTATTTCCTCAAATATTCTTTCTGTTCCTTTTTTTTCTTCTCATTTCTTCTCCTTCTCCTTCTGCTACTCCCATGCTCAATGCTTATGTTGTTATGCTTCATGTTGTCCCACAGGTCCTTTAGCCTTTGCTTCCTCTATCTACTCTTCCAACTATATGATTTTTTTTTTTTTTTTTTTTTTTTTGCCGGGAGGTCCTGGGGATCGAACCCGGGTCCCACCATATGGGAGACAGACGCCCAACCATTTGAGCCACATCCGTCCCCCCCAACTATATGATTTTAATTGTTCCATATTCTAGTTCACTGATTCTTTCTTCTGCTTGTTCAAATCTGCTGCTGAATGCCTCTAGTGTATTTTTATTCTCTATTATTGTGTTTTTCATCCCCATAAGTTCTGTTATGTTCCTTTTTAAACTTTTTAATTCTTTTTGTTCATACATTTTCTTCTTAATATCCTTTAGAACTATACCTATATTTAGTTTATTTCTATTCATATCTTCCTTTAGTTCCTTACATTGGCTTAAAATATTTGATTGAATATCTTTGATTAGTTGTTCCAATGTCTCTGTATCCTCTGACATTTTAGTTTACCCCCTTGAATAAATCATGTTTTCCTATACCTTTGTATTGCTTCTGACCTTTTGTTAATGTCTGAGCATTTAATTATTTTCATGTGCTAACTCTGGAATTCAATTTCTCCCTCTTGCTTAGGGTTTTACTGTAGATTGACTGTGTTTTAAAACTCTTATTCAACACTTGATCTAATTTATACTGAACCTTTAAAGGAGTACATGTTTAACAGTTCAGATTTTCTTAGGTCTTTCTGCACCTGCCTTTTGCCATGGGCATGTGTAGCAACTTTTAAGAGTACCTTATTATATGGGGCTCTTTTCCCTCCATAAGAGGATTTCCTTTCCTCTATTCCTCTTCCAGGAGTATTGGGCTGTTCTCTTTCCTCTTTTATGCAAATTTTCCTCCCTAGCAGCTATGATTTGTTCAACTGCTCCCCCATGCTGAGGGCCACCTATTCACCATAGCTTTCAGTCCTGGGTCTTCTCTGCCTTACAATGACTCAGTTTTCCTTTTTCTCATATATCTTTTCCTCCCCCAGTAACCTCCACACTAAGGGATCCCACTCCATGGACTGGTATGAGGTCAGTATTCAAAAACACCTGATTTTTCATATAGGTGCACCAGCAATTAGGAACTGGGATGGGAGTGTGCACAGCTTGTCAATTGTCCTCCCGTGAGTTGCTCTTGACTCCAGGGAACCACTTTATATGTTTGCAATTGCTGACTGCTAGGGACCTGCCTTGTGCCTAAGTGACCTTGGGTCCCCATGCCTGAATGTAGGTGGCTCTTTGGTCACTGACCATGGCAGGAAGTTCTCGGGCCAGAGCTCTATCTTTGTGTGTCTCTTCAGCTATGTGGGACTAAGTATGGCAGAAGGGTCTGGACAGGCATGCCCAAGTTTCAGCTCTCCTACTTTTTTTTTTTGGGGGGGTTGCTTTTTCTTTCTCTTTAATTCAGCATTTGTGGAGTATTTCTCCAGTCCCAATCATCCTTCAGAGTACCAAGCAAGGTAAATCTGTCCTTTTATTTAGCTATTTCTAAGGGGAAACTTTCCTGGGGAGGTCTCATGCTGCCATCTTGATCTAAGCTCTATCAATTTTATCACTTGTGTAGGTTTGTGTACCAACCACCACAGTTAAGATATTGAACACTTCAAATACCACAAGGATTCCCCCTGCTTTTAAGACCACACCCACGTCTCTCCTGCCCCTCCCCCTGTCCCTAACCCCTGGCAAAGAATCATCTGTTACTCATTTAGAAAATTTTATTGTTTAAAAAATGTCATATAAATGGAGTAACACAGTATGTAACCTTTTGGGTTGCTTTTGTTTCACTCAGCATCATTCTCTGGAGATTTATCCAAGTTGATGCATGTATTAACAGTTGTTCCCTTATATTGCTGAGTAGAATTCCACAGTATGGATGTACCACCATTTGCTTAACCATTCACCTGTAGAAGGATATCTGGACTGATTCCAGTTTTTGGTTATTACATATAAAGCTGCTATGAGCATTTGTGTACAGGTTTTGCTGTGAACATAAGTCTTCATTTCTCTGGGATAAATACCCAAGAGTGCAATTGCTGTATCATATGGTAGTTGCATGTTTAGTTTTGTAAGAAACAGTCAAAATGTTTTACAGAGTGGCTGTACCATTTTACATTTTCACCAGCAACACAGGAGTGATCAGATGTCTCTGCATCGTCACTAGTATTTAGGGGTGTCATGTTTTAAATTTCAGCCTTTCTGACAGGTGTGCAGTGATATCTTATTTTTGTTGTTGCTGTGGCTGTGGGGTGGTGGAGAAGACAACATCTACTGGGAAGTCTGGTGCTACACCAAGGTTACACCAAGGCTCTTGTCATCTTACCCACCATTGCTTTAGCACCATCAGTGCAAATATCAATACAGCAGAAAATGAAAATACTTTCTTACTTTTATTATGAAAATAGTTTTTACCTCATAGGTCCCCTGAAAATTCATGTCACAGATGTCCAGGGATAGTTAGATAACACTTTGAGAAGCGAGGCTCTACCTATACTGCTTGGGGGGCGGGCAGGAAGGAAGGAAAGGAAAAAAAAAAAAACAAAAACAGAAGAAACAGAGACCAAGACAAAACAAAACAAAAGTATGTGCTAGAGAACAGTTTTATTTTTATTTAATGACTGTAAAAGCATTATTAAACATTCGTGTAAGATGGTTAGGTTGAAGTGTTTGTTGTTTCCTTCCTTATGACAAAAATTAGCAAAAATATTTATTCAAAGGAATCAATAACTGGGAGCTATCTAAACACCTACTCCTGGTAAAATGAAGACATAAATTGTGGTATACCCATGCAATGATAGATGTTATGCCACAATATGGATGAATCTTATGAACATATTGTTGAGCAAAAGACACCTGATATAAGAGAACACACTGTGTGAGTCCATTTACATAAAGTTCAAAAACAGGCGTAACTAATCTGTGATCTTAGACATCAAGTTGGTGTTAGTCTGGGGGGAAAGTGATTGAATGAGAGGATGAGGGGGATTTTTTTTGGCAAGGAGAGGTGGAGGTGGTTGGTATCCATCTGTTTCTTGGAAGAGATGCTCATTACATGATGTAGTCAGGTTTGTGAAAATCCACCAAAATATTTATTGGCTACACATCAATAAAATTGTTTCAAAATAAAATTGATCAAAAAAGTAACTAAGCATTTCTCAAACCCCACCCATTGTTCCGTGTCTGGTTAAATTAACTGCATGTTCCTTAAGAAAGCAGAGTTAATGTAAGCACTGCTGCTAGTCTGCCTTGCACCAGGGCAGGTACACTCATTACTATTCTAGAAATAGAACCCGACCTTTGTCACATGGGGTCGTTCCCAGTCCACCCAATCCCTGTGGGTACAGCCTGCCAGACTCATCATTCAACGGTGTCAAAAGGGAGTCCCCTAGGTCTGATATACAGTGGTGCTGGGGTGGGCACCAGACACCCCTGGATTCCTGAGCTGCCCTTCCATAACCAAGTCCTCTTTGCCTCCTCCGCGGACTGGGATCTGTCCATTTTTTTTCTATCCTCGTGATAGGGATTTAGGATACCTAACCAGCCCCTTGGGGGCAGGGAGGCGGGGTCACCAGTGAGGATGCCTTCACTTCCTTAAACCCCAATTTCCTTGTTTTTCTCTTCTTGTTCTTATCTTCTAACCACACCTCTACTGCTCCCCACCACCCGATTCTACACTTAAGGTGTCAGGATGCTTTGGGTGCTTTGGGTTGAAATCTACCTGGACCATAATTATCCCATAACCAGTCTGATCAGAAGAGGTACTTACGGGGTCTCTACGAGCCACATTATATTGGTTTAAATCATTCAAGATGCTTCTATTCAGCAAGAGAATACTGACGAGATTTTCAACACCAGGAGTGTCCGAGTCAGTGGCTAATCTTATATTAATAGACCTTAGGAAAGAAAGAAAAGAATTTTCTAAAAAAAGTTAAAGCACTAAAATATGTTATTGTCCCCCACCCCAAAATGAAGACAGAATAACATATTAAGCTTATTATAAAAAAATAACATCAAGTAAAGTATTTTTTTTTTTTTTTTTTTTTTTTGAGTTACCCAGGGCTGGGGATTGAACCCAGGACCTTGTATGTAGGTAGCCAGTGCTCAACCACTGAGCCACAACGGCTTCCCTCAAGTAAAGTATTTTTATATGTTTGGGGCTGATTAATTACAAAAGTCATAGTCAACCTAGGAAACTTGGAAGGTGCATGAAAAAGTACAAAGAATAAAGTGAAAATCACTGATGATGGCATTAACCAGAGGCAACACAAAGTTACACTGAAAATGCACTTTATGTACAATGTTCAGCACCATGCTTCATTTCATATTTATTTCATATAAATAGCCAGATTCTCCTCCAATTTTTAAAGTGTGTTAAGAACTTAAGACATTACATTGAACCTCACGTGGGGTTTAAAACTCTAGGTCACCGTCTTAAAATTCTTATAAATTTTATCTTTGATTTTATGATTTTTGGTGTAGTACATTAAATTATGTACCCCAGAAAAATGTGTTCTAAACTGAATCCATTCCTGCGGGTGTGAACCCATCATAAACAGGACATTTGAAGATGTTATTTTCAGTTAAGGTGTGGCCCAATTGAATCTGGATAGGTCTTAATCCTATTACTGGAGGCCTTATAGAGAAAGGCATAGGGAGAAAGCCATTAGGGAGGAACAGAAGCTGGAACTCAAGGGAACCCAGCAGTGAAAGGAGAAGACACCACCATGTGCATCACCATGTGATGGAAAAGCCAAGAATTGCTGGCAGCCAGCCCCAAAATACCACTGGTTTTAGGGAGAAAGCATCATCTTGCTGACACCTCGATTTTGGACGCCTCCTAACCTCAAAACTGTAAGCCAATAAATGCCTGTTGTTTAAGCCAGTACACTGTGTAATATTTGTCTTAGCAGCCGAGAATCTAAGACATTAGGTGAAGTTCACTAAGACAATAGAGCATGAAGAGGAGATTGGAACCTTGGCTCACGCAGGGTCCTGCCTCCTACCTTCTCTCCATCATGGTTTCTCAGCCACCTGTTCCCTGCTCCCTGGCACCTTGGGCCCTGCCAGCCTCCCCACCTTATTGTAGGAGGCCCACATTCCACCATCACCCTTAACCCCTAGTGGAGTACTGGGCATGGGCATGGGGAGGGTTGAGATCAGGCATATGCCCCGTGGTGTCTCTAGATGGAACGAGGAAGGACTGTCCTGATCCCAGGGCAGGCAGTGCCATGGTGCATTCAGCTGGCAACTCAGTGGGGACCTCTTGCCCACCCCCTCCTCAACCCAGATACCAAGTGCGTCCTGGTACAGAGATTGCAAGCCCTAGGAGGATGCCCCTTTGTCATGGGTAGGAGTTGCGGGCCAATGGAAAGGGCAGATTGACTTCCTCACCCCTGGCCAAAACCCCAGATTTTCATTTTGTAAGGGGTCCTGCACATTATGAAGCTAGCTTTGCATTGAACTTTCTCCAGTCATCTGGGTACTAGTACTAAATAAGACCATGCTACTCATCTTAATATTAATAAGGTCAAATATTATTCTAAACTACTTAACTTTTTTTTCATTTGATTTTTAAATATATATTTTTATTATAAAAGTTGTGAACTTACAAAACAATCATGCACATGTGTGGAATTCCCATGTAATACCCCTTCACCAACACACCACATCATTGTGGAACATTTGTTACAGATTATGAGATAATATCATCATATTATTACCACTAACTATGGTCCATAGTGTACACTTGACATATTTTTTCCATACCCCTCTATTATTATTTCTGATATGACCACCTTCCACCAAAATCTAGTTCAGATGGACAAAGATGTAAATGTAGAAAACAAGATCATGGAAGTACTAGGAAAATACCCAAGAGAATTGAAAACATCTGTTCACATGAAAACTATATCAATGTTCCCAGCACCATTTTTCATAAGCTCCCAAAAGGTAGAAACAACCCAAATGTCTATCAAATGACAAATGGATAAACAAAATATAGTAAACCCACACAATGGAATATTATTCAGCTGAAGGAGGAATGAAGTTCTAATGCATGCTACAACATGGAAGAATCTTGAAATGGATGAATCATATTGAGTGAAAGAAATTAGACACAAAAGGTCACATAGTATATGATTCCATTTATGTGAAAACCATATATCATTCTATTATATACAGATTATAGGCAAATGTATAGAGACAAAAGTAGATTAGTGGTTTTCAGGGGCTTGGAGAAGGATGGAATGGGAGTGACTGCTTAATGGATGTAAGGTATCCTTTGGGGTGATGAAAATGATTTTGAACTGATAGAGTGATGCTTTACAACATTGTTAATATACTAAACTAAAAACATTGAACTGTATACTTTGAGTGCCTGAATTTTATGATATGTGAATTATATCTCAATAAAGTTGTTTTAAAAAAGTATATATACTACCAAAGAAAGTTGAAAGGAAAAGGAAAGGGGAATGGTAATTAATAGCCAGAAATAAGCTGATGTAGCTATATAAATGTCAGATAAAATAGACTTTACGGCCAAAAGCATTCTGAGGGATAACAATATTAAATCTGTAGGAATACAATATAGCTTGAGAATATTACAGTAACAATTTCAGAATTTCAAGAAGAATTGAATTAGTTTGCCTTCTTATTGGCAGAGTTTAATACACCTCTCTCAGAAATTGGTGTCAGACAAAAGATTTCAAAGACAGTTGAAGATTTGGATAAACTTAATCTAATGGAATATTTGAGTCAATAAATGTCTCAATAAAGGATTTATACAGCGCTGTTTACTGCCACATATCACAAAACTGCAAATATTATTTCACCAGTAAATCCATAGACCTCTACTATGGATTAGGGGACACAACCATTTCGTATCATATTGTGAAGCTCTCATTTCTGCTATTTTTAGTCAACAAAGAAGAACACTTCAGAATTTTCCTTTGTTCCTACGATTTCAGGTGGGGGGTGGAATGGGCAATAGTAATCTTTTTCTGTGCAACTCCACAGCTGTGCAGTCCAATATGGGAGCCTCTAGCTACCTGTGGCTATTAATCACTTGAAATGTGGATCGTCCAAATTGAGATGTGTGGTAGGTGTAAAATACCCACTGAATTTTGAAGACTTAGTATTAAAAAAAAGAAGATAAAATATGTCAATACTTTTTCATGTTGATTACATGGTAAAACAATAGTATTTTGGATATACTGGGTCAAATGAATATATACTACATACATATATACATAAATTACAATTCATTTTCTCCTGCTTCTTTTTTATTTTTTAAGGTAGCTATTGGGGAAATGACATATGTGGCCCACACTATTTCTACTGGATAGCACTGGTCTCTATTGACTAGTATTTGCTTCTAAGAACTATTTTTAAATTATCTATTTCTTGGCTCACAAAGCAGAATGTAGGTTTGCTCCATGGGTGACCTTTTCACCAGCCAGGCTCTGAGGGGGTGGCTGGTGCATGCATAACTGTTTACATACACATGGGGTGCAAGGTACAACAGCCTATGTTTGCCATGGCTTTACACAGATTCAGGTGATGGATGGGGACTTGTAGCCAGGCAAAAGGGAAATGCACATGTGGCCATAGTACTTGTCCCAGTTCCTTTTATAAAGCAACTGACAAGAACACATGAAAAGTGAAAATGTATAAGAAATAGAGTCTCAATAAAAAGATATTTCCCACCTGGCAGTAGGTGCTGGATTCTTAAACCTTATACCAAAAGCATGAGCCACAAAAGAAAACATGGATAAATGGGACCTCCTCAAACTTAAACACTTTTGTGATTCAATGGACTTCATCAAGAAGGTGAAAAGGCAGCCCACTCAATGGGAGGAAATCTATGGTGGCTAAGTGTTGAGAGCACATGCAAAGAGTAAAGCAGGTGAGGGGTAAAGCTTGTGGGGGTCAGGGGCAGCAGCTGCCATTTCACCCAGGTTGTGCAGAGAAGGCCCGACTGAGAAGGCAGCACTGTGCAAAGACCTGAAGGTACGAGGGGGGCCACGTGGCTCTCTGGGGTGGGGAGCATGCCAGGCAGAGGGCACAGCAAGGGCACACGTCGCCAGCGCCTACTCTTTTTAGACCATAGTTTGAAAATGTGTCATGTCCTTCCATTTTTTGCTTCACTTCCCCTGGCATTTGAGATTGATCATTCCCGCTCTTAACTTTGGCTACTTTAAATTTCATGACCTCACGTTCTGGTCTCCTGCCCAATCTGGTTCTTCTTCCCTTGGGAAATTATATGTATGCCTGTTGCCTGCCCTCTGGCCATGCTGGTTGGCACTGGAGACAAATAATTCATTTCACTCTGAGCCACGTCTGCCTCTTCTGTCAACAAATTCCATCCTGAGTTCCCCTGTCGTTTTGTTGAGTGAGGGCTTGTCTTTGAGATAACATTTCTTAATATTTATGTTAACTCTCACCTTAAATGTGGGTAAATGAAATGCTTTCTTTCTAACACTTTTCACTTCGTTTAGTAATCCTTGGGAAGTTTCCCAATTCACTATAGGGTTAGTGTGTGGTATAAATGATCATTTTACCTCTTGCCCCTGCCAGCCTATTCCTAAGCTTTCCACTGGCTTTTCCTTCCTCTTGTTTATTCATTGGTTTATTCGTTGGTTTATTCATTGGGTGGACTGGCCCCTCATGCCATCTCCCTGCCCTTCTAAACTGTGCTTTTCTGAAATTTGACATTTTTACAGAGGGGTAGGGAATAGGTTTCAAATGTGGTCATCCAACTAACTTTTACTGGGCTAGAATTTATTTTCTGTGAATAAATACTTAATGTCAAGTTAAATCTTTACAACTGATGGTCAACTTTGCCCAGTAAATACAAATGGCCTTAACTTAGTTGGCCTTTACAGGACCACCCCTACTGTTTTTATTTGCTTTTCTGTGGGTGGCTGACTCCTGCCTGGTTCCATTTTTTCCTACCACATCACCATTATACCTATTTCAGGCTCATGTTATCACTGAGAGTGTTTTAGTGATATGGTCTTCTTGGCGATTTTAGTCAGCCTCTATGAATAGAACCCAATAAAAAGTTGAGTTTTATTTTATTTTGTATTTCTGTGGTTGTTGCTTTGTTTTGCTTTGGTTTGGTTTAAATGGAAATGCCTACGACTGTCAAATTATTTTATGCTTCTATTACATAGATCACACCTTTGGAATTCAGAAATAGATTACCATTTCTTTCTTCCGTCATTTTTGTTTTCAGTTACTGGTATCAAAAATTGCCCTGCTTTCTGCAAGGTTGAGTGATTCATACACACATAAACTTATAGGTGTCTGAAGCAATTCATTCATTCAACTTGGGGTTGAAGAATTAACTGATAAATCTTTTTCTTTCTATTTTTATAACGATTTTCTATTTTATGAAGCATGTAGTCTGATAAAACACTATAAATCCTAACCCCTGAGGCCAGAGTCAGACAAAAATGGGAGAAGAAGAAAATCTGTTGCCGTGAAGCAGGTGACCAAGGTGCAGAACTTTCTAGACACAAGAAAGTGCCTGTGGGCAGGGCATCACGGTTTCTTCATGTAGAGGTGATGGTTCCTGAGGAATCACGGCTCTAGGCATTTAGGCACAGCAGAGAGAAGGGTAAGAGAGAGGCAACCTGGGGAAGCTGAAAGACCATCGGGACATGGGAGGAAGCCATGTCACTAGATACAGAAAACCACAGCTAGTCTCCCCCTCTGATTCGAGGTGGCTTTAGAACTATGCCTGAACCCTTGAGAAAAGAATGGCTAAGCCATCTGGGCCATCAAGTGTACATTCACTCCTGGGAAGATCAAGCAAAGCAGTATGCAGAAAAGGCAGAGGGTATTCTCCTTCCGGTTATACCCTACGGGACAGGAAGAAGGAGCCTATCACAGAGATTAGGTTAGGATGAAGTTAAAACCAAGAGTAGAGGTTATTAGGAGATGAGAGAAAGGCTGTGGAGGAGTAGTGATGCTTAATATATGTAGAAGTTTTAACTAACTTTACTGTAAATGTGTGGAAATGGATAGAGTTGATGGTAATGCATTATATTGAGTAGCAGCTGGTTTGTAACTGGGATTGTGGCTGGAAAGGGTAGGCTAGGGATGTAAATATCAATTGAAAGAAAGCTAGAGAATAATCTAGGGACTGAACAACACAGTGAACCCAGAGATGGATGAGAATTGTGGTTGATGGTATAGATGCAAGAGTGTCCTTCTGTGAGCTAGAGTGGATGTACGTCACTCTTGCAGGGTGGTGGGAATGTGGAGAAACATGGGAAAAATACAATAGGTATGACCTATGGACTGTGGTTAACATCAATATTGTAATATTCATGCATGAATGCCAAAGATGTACTGTGTTGATAATGATGGGAGTATGGAAAAAGTGTGCCAAATGTATGATATGGACCATAGTTGGTGGTAACAGTCTGATATTATCTCATAATCTGTAACAAGTATTCCACCATAGTGTCATGTGTTAGTGAAGGGGTGTTGTATGGGAATTCTAAACATGCAGATGATTGTTTTGTAAGTTCACAACTTGTATAGTAAATACATATTTTAGAAATTTTTTAAAGATGGTTAAAAAAAAAAAAATAGGGTGGGTTGGGGGAAAATACACCAAATGTAAGATATTGACTATAATTAGTAGTAAGATCTTTAAAGTAGCCAAAGTTAAGAGTGGGAATGATCAATCTCAAATGCCAGGGGAAGTGAAGCAAAAAATGGAAGGACATGACACATTTTCAAACTATGGTCTAAAAAGAGTAGGCGCTGGCGACGTGTGCCCTTGCTGTGCCCTCTGCCTGGCATGCTCCCCACCCCAGAGAGCCACGTGGCCCCCCTCGCACCTTCACGTCTTTGCACAGTGCTGCCTTCTCAGTCGGGCCTTCTCTGCACAACCTGGGTGAAATGGCAGCTGCTGCCCCTGACCCCCACAAGCTTTACCCCTCACCTGCTTTACTCTTTGCATGTGCTCTCAACACTTAGCCACCACAGATTTTCATCTCTTTACTTTACTTATGCCTTTCTCCTCTGACTAGAAAGCAGGCCCCATGAGGGCAGACCCTTTGGTCTGTTTGGGCCCCTTCTGTTTCCCCACTGCCTGGAATGGTAGCACACATTCTAGTCAGTGCATATTTATTGGATGCATGAGCAAGGCTTGCTAGGAGCTTCTAGAAAAGAAGCCTGCCTACAGCCTCCACTCTCTCTCCCTCTGGGGTGTGGGTGGACATCAGCACAGAAGCCAGTGACCATTTTCTGATGGGAGGGAAACCAATATCAGGGTGGAACTGACACAGGGAAGGCAGAATGGAAAGAAGGAAAGAAATCCTGACTGTGAAGACACGAACTCTACATCTCTAGCTATCTCCAGACCTCCCAGTTATGTGAGCCAATAAATGCTCTTATGGTTGAAGCCATTTTAGTGGTTTTCTTTTATTTTCTACTGATAGCTTTCTCCCTGATAATCTAAATTTTTAAATTAAAAAAGATGGTTCAGGGAGCAGATGTAGCTCAAGCGGTTGAGCGCCTGCTTCCCATGTACGAGGTCCTGGGTTCAATCCCCAGTACCTTCTAAAAAAAAGAAAAAAAAGAAAAAGATGGTTAAAAAAAAACATCAAGAGAAGGGATGTGTGAAAAAGAAGGATAAGGAACTAGGAACAGGAAAAGCTGAAGGAAGCATTGCCCGGTAGAAGTAGATAAAAATCCTTAGGACTGTTATAGTCTATATATTCTTATGTCAGGCCAAGGATCTATTTATGCAATACAGAAGGGATCTGAAACTTCAACAGTATCACAAAAGTACCAGACAATGAAAGCTTTAACCATGGCCTACATGGTTATAGAAAATTCTCTGTTTGCAGGTGAGAGAGAATCACAATTTTTTCCTACAAAATGAATATACCCATAAGAAACAGAAGCACTTCAGGGTTTTCAAAAATCAGATGGGGAGCTTCTGAAAAAAAGAGATTCCTGGACTAACACAGATTCACCTGGGACGGGGCCTGAGATTCCTCATTTTAAGTTTTCAGTGGATGTGGGTGCTGCTGGTCCCCCGGGTCACAGTGGAGCAGGAAAGGTAGACTCTCCCTGAGCTCAGATGGGGGTGGAGCCACCAGATCATCCCTGATGTCTCTGACATGAGGGAGGAACAAAACCCTTGTAAGGTCTCAGTTACTGAGAGCTTAGTGTGGGTCCCCACAGACACAAAGGGTGCATGTCACTGAGCATCCCCGCATAGGTCCCTGATTTACAAAGGATGCAGGCTGCTGCACCTGGAAGCCTTCTCTGTCCCTGATAAGATGGGGGGGGGGTGGGCAGTACTGGGGAGTGACTTTAAAAAAATTCTTGGAACTTTCAGAGAGCACTTTGGGCACAGAGTGGGGAAAGGAAGGGCCTAGTGAGAGCAGTGCCTGCTTGAGGCAGCTGATGTCAGGGACTGAGTCAAAACGATGTCTGGTCCCCTTTAAGATGCTCCCATCTCTGAGTTTCATTTTGTGATATATGAAATTCCTACAAATTCATCTGGGTGTACACTGCCCTTCCTTCCCATCTCCGCCTGAATTTCTTCGGGCCAGCTGGTCTCCTTCTGCTGACCCAGCTGGCACCAGCTGCCTGGAGGGGGTGAGGAGTCTGGGTTTTATAAGAGCAGAGGGGAGAGGTCAGGACAGGGTGTTCTCTTTAGGAGTTGAGCGATCCTGAGAGGCAAAACCGCCATTGCTAACAGTAGATGTGTAAGAGCTCTAAAAAGCTTTTTCATACTTGGGATTCTGATTAAAGAATTAAAGGAGAGATCTGAGCTTTCTTTAGAAAACAGCAAAAGGAACCTTCCTGATGGTGACAAATGCATGGGTTTGAGGGATGTCTTACCCTTCAAGACCTGCCACAAGTTCTTGAGTTGGATAAGGGTATTCAGGAGTGACAGTAACAGACCCCAAAGGAGGACAAGAGTGCCCAGGCTGAGAGCTGGATGGGAGGGTGGCAGGACTCACCAGATCAGTAAGATAAGGGATCAGATGGCAACAGGGATGAAAGACTTCTTCAGCTTGCAAGTTCTAAATTTTCAGATAAGAACCCAGGTGTACATGATTTTCTCCAACATTTTATACAGGTGATAAGAAAAAGAAAAGAAGCAGGGAGTGGATGTGGCTCAGGCAGTTGGGGACCCGCCTCCCACATGGGCAGTCTCAGGTTCAGTTTCTGGTGCCTCCTAGAGAAGAGAAACAAACAACAAGCAGACAAGCAAACATCGAGCAAAAACAACAAGCAGACAATGAGCAAAAAAACCAACAATGAGAAAACAAGCAGACAGAGAACAAAAACAAAAACAAAAAATGAGCAGGGAGTGGATGTGGCTCAAGCAGTTGAGTGCCTGGGTTTGGTTCCCAGTACCTCCTAAAGAAGAAACAAGCAGACAACGAGCAAAAACAATGAGCAAACAGACGAGGGAGCCATCACAGTGGGGGGGGGGGGCGCGAAGCAGACACTGAAAATGGTTACAAGAAGAACTGGGGCTCTGTCTCTGTCGCAACCAGGACAAATTCCCAGAGAAGCGTTGAAAGTCTCACCATTTTTTAAAAAATTGATTTTAATAAGAGTAAATACGTGTTCATAGTAAAAAAAGAGGGACAGAAAAGAAAGTGAAAATGAATTAAGCAATTTAGCCATAAGAACTGCCAGACTTGTGACCCATTCCTTGGTCCCATATCAGTTGGTCTCTGCATCTCCAGGGTATATTTATTCAATTGTATTTATGCCAAATAAGAAGCCCCCAGTCCTGAGAAAATGCTACCAAGGCATTCCACTTAAGAATGCAGAGTATAAAGTACATTTTTGAAATATAATAAAATAAAAAATCTCAGTACATACCAAATTAACCACATTTTCTATTATAGAACTTTTACATGCCCATGATTTTTAAAAAGGCAAAAAGAACAGATAGACATAAAGCAAAAAGTAAGTTGCCATCTTTACTCCAACCTCCTGCTCCTCAGAGGCATCCAAGGTTAATAAAATCCTGTATTCCTTTCTAGAACTGCCTACACATAATGCAAGATAAAAACTAGATATGATTATTCCAAAGTATGCTCTTTCTCCTTCCTCCTTTTAATTGAATCAACTGAGTTTTGCATGGGCACATGCCCAAGCTACCCGCTACATACGTCCCCACCTCCCTTGAAGCCAAGTAAAGCCAGGTGAACAAGTTCCTGACCACAGAGTGTGAATGGAAGTGGTGCATGCCCCCTAAGAGGAACATACTTCCCTATCCACTTCCCTTTACCCCCTCTCCTGTAGACTGGAATGAGGCTGGAGTGCTCTGAGCCAGCTCTGACCACAGGAGGAGAAGAGCACTCTCTGGCAGTGGGGTCTTTTTTTGTTTTTTAAGGAGATCCTGGGGAATGAACCATGTACCTCACCTGTCCTGTGGCCAACAAGGAAGAAACAGTCTGAGAAGGGGTCATAGTGGAAGGTAGAGAGCTAACAGGGCTGGCTTTCTAAATAATACACATGAAGCCAACATTGCCCTTGGATTCTTCACTTCTGTGCAGTCATAAATTCTCTAGTTACTCAGGCCATCTTGATGAGTTTCTACTACTTGCCAGCAAAAGAATCCTGGCTATAGAAAATGTTCCAAATTTAAGCAATAAAAAGAAGAAAATTTAAAATCATCCATATGCTCTTTCCACCACCCAGACACAGCCATGGAACAGGTCTGGTGTTGCAGACGAGATCCACTGGGAGGCAGCCTCAGAGGGAGAGCTGCACACTGGGGCTTTATTGCGGTAGGCTCGTGGGATGGAGCGTCCACACCTGCAGGGAGTGAGAGGTGCAGGACGGGGCAGAGCGAGAAGCTGGGTTGGGAGAGACACAGTCACAGAGAAGGTCCAGCTGGTCTGGTCCCACAGGGAGGGCTGGCCCTGGGAAGGCCCTTTGGAGCTGCCCCACCTTAAGCCAGGGAGTTGGGCCTTTATACTGTTTCCTTCTTGTGACCCACCACCTTACCCGCTCGCTGTGTCCCCCATCATCCACCCACACACACAAACACAGACTAGTCATTGGATGCATGCTGCCCTCAGGGAGGGGCCAGACTTCAGGCAAAGCCCTTCTCTTTGGGTCAGCTTCATGCTGTTGGAGCCAACAGATGGAAAATGAGTTCTTCAGTCCTGAGCAGGAGGGATCCGGGTGGCACACCATGGCATCCACTACATCTGCTGTCTCCTTCTTATTTATTTATTTTTAAGATTTATTTTATTTCTCCCTCCCCCTCATTGTTTGCACTTGCTGTGTCTGTTCATTGTGTGCTTGTCTTTCTTTTAGGAGGCACCAGGAACCAAACCCAGGATCTCCCATGTGGGAGGGAGGCGCCTAATTGCTTGAGCCACCGCGACTCCCTGCTTTGTTGTGTCTCTCATTATGTTTTCCTCCTTGTGTCTCTTGTTGAGTCATCTTGTTACATCAGCTAGCCATGCCAGCCCATTGTGTTAGCTCACTGTCTCTCTCGTCTTCTTTAGGAGGTACCAGGAACAGAACCTAGGATCTCAAATGTGGTAGGCGGGAGCTCAATCGCTTGAGCCACATCCACTTCCCTATTGTCTCCTTTTTATTTTATTTTTTTAAACAATTTATTGAGCATACATGAACATACATAAACTATAAGTGTTCAGTAAACATCGTGAACTTACAAAACAAACATGCGTAACATCATGCAGGGCTCCCACACATCACCCACCCCAAACACCCCGCATTGTTGTGAAACATCTGTTAACAAATCAATAAAGAGCATCATCAAAGTATTACTACTAACTATAGTCCACATCTTCCCCCTATATGTTTTTTTAAGGATTTATTTATTTATTTGCTTTTATCCATTTTTACGCACCCCCCGTGCCGTTTTTGCTGTTTCTGTGTCCATTCACTGGGCAATTCTCTGTGTCCGTTTCCTGCCCTCTCCTCTCTTCTCATCCTTCTCCTCCTGTCTTCACTGGGATTCAATCCTTGGAATCTCCGATGTGGGAGAGAGGCATCCTACCGCCTGTGCTACCTTAGTTCCTGGTTTTTCGGTACATCTTGTCTTGACTCTCCCTTGTGTCACTCTCCTGTTATGTCATCATCTTGCTACATGGCTCACGGGGCCTGGTGGTGCACCCGGGGCCTGGCGGCTCACCCGGGGTCTGGTGGCGCACCCGCTCGCGGGGCCTGGTGACCCACATGCATTCTAGATTTTTCTTTTTTTCTTTTTACTGGGAGGTCCCGGGGATTGAACCCAGTTCCCTCCATAAGGGAGACAGATGCCCAACCACCTGAGCCACATCCGTCCCCCTGCTATATCTCTTAAGGTTGACAAAGATATCCAAAGTTACATTCTTTTCCCATATAGGATGGTCATATAATAAATCAGGCTTAGTTTATCACCAGCATTCTAAAAACCAGACCTAGGAAGAAAAACAAGGTCTGGGGACACATGCATGGTTTCTAATATAGAGAATGTTTAGCCTACCCTGATTATCACAAAAGCAGGACAGTGAGAATATTCGCACCCTGCTGTCTCCTTTTTAAACACAGCTTTATATATTAATATTTTTTCAAACCTGAACATTTTTCAATCATTAAATAATCTTTAAATGATTTTTAAAAGTTATAAATTCTTTAATACAGTTACCATGAAATATTTAAACATTCTATTAGTTTTGGGCATTTAAAAGTATTTCCAATATTTTTTTAATCCTATGCATAAATTTTTGTTTGTACCTCTGATTAGTTTTTTAGGATAGATATCTATGATTAGAATTAACAGGTCAAAGGGTATGAACTACTTCAGTCAAATTGCCCTTCGAAATTTCACGTCAACTTACATTCTAATCAATATCATGTGTGTGACATTAGAACCACATATTATTATATCTTAATAATTGCCAGTTTACCAAAATTGATGCCTTATTATTGCTTTGGCTTATTTTCCCTGATTAACGATAAGCTGTAAGATTAAAAAATATCTATTAATTATTCATTTTTTTCACATACAAATAGTTTGGACAAGCTTTTTGTTAGTTTTTCTGTTTGGGCATTAACTGATTTTCTTATTGATTTATTAAAAGCTCTTTATATATTAAATACATCAACCTTTTGTCTGTTGCATTTGTTAAAATTATCATTCCATTAGCCAGTTCCATTTAAATTTAATTAGGGTGATTCAAAAACAAAAAAAATTTTTTGAGGTACCAGGGATTGAGCCTGGGACCTCATATGTGGGAAGCTACTCAGCCACAGCGGCTCCCCAGTGTTGGGTTTTTTCATTTGTTTGCTTGTTGTTCATTTTTTTGTTTTTTAGGAGGTCCAGGGATCAAACCCGGGAACTTCTAGGTGGGAAGCAGGTGCTCAACTGCTTAAGCTACATCCGGTTCCAAAAAATTTTATATAACAAAAATATATTATTTTTTTCCTTCAATTGGTTTTATGTTTTAGAAAGACTTCCTTCATCCTGAGACATGAGAAAAATGGATCTTCACTCATATTCCTTATAATGCACTCAATGTTACTACCTCAAGAAAGCTTCCTCTGCCTGGGTCCAGTCTCCCTGTTGCCCATTTTCACTGGAACATGTACCTCATCACTGGGTACCCCCTTCCCAGCTGTCGTGTTGTTATGTGTGTGTTGCTAAGCTCTGGCAGGGCAGGCACCAGGCCCATATGCTCTTCACCATGGGATTCCCAGAACCTGGCACAGAACCTAAGCACTATGGATATATTTTCTAAATTTTTTATGTTTTCACTGTATACATTTAGCTCTTCAATTTACCTTAGAGTATGAAGAAAGTTTCTACCTTTATTTTGTCCCACCTCTTCTAGAATAATCCTTCCATTTCCCACTGTGGTGATGCAAACTTTGTCATATACATCTGTATCCACATACACACACACACACACACACACTGAATTCTTACTATATTGGGTCCTTTAGGTGGACTCTCTATTGTGTAACATTGTTCTACCTAGAGATTCTCTCAACATGACATTGTGTGATTGTTGTGGAGGTACAATGTGTTCATAACTGACAGGACCAGTCTTTTCTCAATATTACTCTTTCCCTAAATGTATTGGCTTAAATCACATGCTCTAGCCCTCCACCAATACAAAACAGTTCATTATTTAAATAAATGATTAATTTATTTAGACAACTCCTTGTCCTTTGTCTTTTCTAACTTCACAGGCTTTCTTTTGGGCAACCACCGACCTACTTACTTGAGCAGACCAGCCCGATGGAAGACATAGAGTTCCTGCTCGAGGGTGCAGTTGTTGAAGGAGACAATCTTCACAAAGTTCTGGATGAGGACAAACTCAGGGGTGAGATGGGGCAGAGAAATGATGCAGAAGTTCTTGTCCTAAAGTGAATGAAAACCAGGGCACGTGGAGAGAGAATCAAAAGCCGGTTTTCAGATAAGCATTATAAACAAATTGCTGCTATAAAGCATTAAGAAAAATAGGAACAAAACAGGTTGATTAAGGAGAGGATATTCGAATTAAACTTTCCTGTAACTTGGAACGTAATCACATAAAATTCAGGGAGAGAAGCAACTGCAAGAAAATGGAGTGAAGATCTGCAACTCTGATTGAAACCTGAATAAATTTATAGTATGAAAAATGAGACCCATTCAGCAAAGCTCTTTTGTGAAGTAGATTTTTTAAAATTGAAGACATTTGCGTTTGCAAATTTACTTGCAATTAGAGGTAAATGAGACAGCACAATGTTAGAACAAAGGTCCTTTGCTTGCTAAGTTATCTTAACCCAGTTCTCTCCTGTGTGAGACAAGGAGGGGTACTCCAAGCCTTTTCTGGCTCTAAAATCCTGTGATTCCACATACATGGATTGCTGTGTATTTTACCCTGAGCTGATCCCATTTGTGTGAGCAGATACAAGGGTGTGTTCAGATACAAATAGAGGAAAATCCTGCATAACTGATGCCACTTACTGAGACCTGTGCTATCCAATCCTGGAGCCACTGGCCACATGGGGCTACTAAGCATTTGGGAGGTGGCAAGTGTCACCGATGAACTGAACTTTTAAAAATTTTATTCCATTTTATTCATGTAAACTGAAATACACAAACTGACAGTCAATTCATTTTTGAGAGAAAACTTCTGTACCTTTGGAGCAACGTGGATATATAAATATACTCTTTTCAATTGTAAATTTTATGAAATTGATATACAGATTCAGTATTTGTGATGGAAATTTAGTACTTCAGTGGAGATGTGCTATAAGGGTAAAATATCCACTGGATTTAATAGAGTTAGTATTATTTAAAAATAGAAAATGGCTTATTAATTTTTCATATTTATTACATGGCAAAATTATTATATTGGGGATATACTGGGTTACATAAAATCTATTATTAAAATTGATGTGACTTGTTTCTTTTTGCTTCTTAAATGTGGCTGCTAGGTCATTTTTTTTTTTTTTACTTCTCTTACTCTTTTTACTTTATTTTGTACATTTAATAATTGGAAATATAAACAATTAAAAACTACAAAGTAAACACAGATGAATAAATATATACATTTCTCAATTAAATGTACTGGATACATATAAATTTTTTTCTTAATCAAACAATATTTACACAATATATTTGACTCATTGTAATGCATTCATACAGTATTTGTCTTATAGTGTCTGGCTTGCTTTGCTCAACATAATGTCCTCCAGGTTCAGCCATGTCATATGCTTTACGACTTCATTTCTTCTTACCACTGCATAATATTCCATTGTATGAATAGACCACAGTTTGTTTATCCATTCGTCTGTTGATGGACACCTGGGTTGTTTCCAACTTTTGGCAATGGTGAATAATGTTGCTATGAACATCGGTGTGCATATGTCTGTTCGTGTCATTGCTCTCAGTTGTTCTGGGTATATACACAGTAGTGGTATTGCTGGGTCACGTGGCAAGTCTATATTCAACTTTTTTAGGAACTGCCAAACAGTCCTCTATAGTGGTTGTACCATTCTGCATCCCCACCAACAGTGAATAAGTGTTCCTATCTCTCCACATCCTCTCCAAAACTTGTAGTTCTCAGTGTTTTTAAAGTGGCCATTCTGATAGGTGTGAAATGATATCTCATTGTAGTTTTGATTTGCATTTCCCTAATCATGAGTGATGATGAGCATTTCTTCATGTGTTTTTTTGCCACTTGTATTTCTTCTTTGGAGAAATGTCTATTCAAGTCTTTTGCCCATTTTTTAATTGGGTCGTTTGTCTTTTTATTGTTGAGTTGTACCATTTATATATCCATTTATATATCCTGGGTATTAAACCCTTATCAGATATGTCATTCCCAAATATTTTTTCCCATTGAGTTGGCTGCCTTTTCACCCTTTTGTCAAAGTCCTGTGAGGTGCAAAAGTGTTTATCTGTTTTTTCTTTTTTTGCACGTGCTTTGGGTATAAGGTCCAAGAAACCACCACTTACTACAAGGTCTTGAAGATGTTTCCCTACATTTTTTTCTAGTAGTTTTATGGTCTTGGCTTTTATATTTAGATCTTTGATCCATTTTGAGTTGATTCTTGTATAGGGGGTGAGATAGGGGTCCTCTTTCATTCTTTTGGTTATCCAGTTCTCCCAACACCATTTGTTGAAAGACTGTTTTTTCCCGTTAGCTTGGGCTTGGTAGGTTTATCAAAACCAGTTGACTGTATAGGTGAGGGTTTATTTCTGTGTTCTCAATTCTATTCCACTGATCGATGTGTCTACCTTTATGCCAGTACCATGCTGTTTTGACCACTGTAGCTTTGTAATGTTTCAAGATCAGGCAGTGAAATTCCTCCCATGTAGCTCTTCTTTTTTAGAATGCTTTTGGCTATTTGGGTGCACTTACCCTTCCAGATGAATTTGGTAATTGCCTTCTCTAATTCTGTAAAGTAAGCTTTTGGGATTTTGATTGGTATTGCATTGAATCTATAAATCAGTTTGGGTAAGATTGACATCTTCACGATATTTATTCTTCCAATCCATGAACACGGAATGTCTTTCCATTTGTTTAGGCCTTTTAAAATTTCTTTTAGCATTGTTTTCTGCATATAGGTCCTGTATTTCTTTGGTTAAATTAATTCCTAGGTATTTGAGTCTTTTTGTTGCTATAGAAAATGGAATTTTTCCCCTCATTTCCTCCTCAGGTTGTTCAGTATTCATGTACAAAAACATTACTGATTTTTGAATGTTGATTTTGTATCCTGCCACTTTGCTGAACTCATTGATTAGTTCAAGTAGCTTTGTTGTGGATAATTCCAGATTTTGCAGGGTCATATCATCCGCAAACAGTGAGAGTTTTACTTCCTGTTTTACTATTTGGATGCCTTTAATTTTTTTTTCCTTGACTAATTGCCCTAACTAGAACTTTTAGTACAATGTTGAATAATAATGGTGACAGTGGGCATCCTTGTCTTGTTCCCAATCTTAGAGGGAAAGCTTTCAACCTTTCCCCATTGAGTATGATGTTGGCTGTGGGTTTTTCCTATATGCCTTTTATCGTATTGAGGAATTTCCCTTTTATTCTTATCTTTTGAAGTGTTTTTTATCAAAAAAAGGATGCTGGATTTTGTCGAATGCCTTTTCTGCATCGATTGAGTTGATCATGTGGTTTTTTTCCTTCAATTGTTAACGTGGTGTATTACATTGAATGATTTTCTTATGTTGAACCAGCCTTGCATACCAGGAATAAATCCCACTTGGTCGTGATGTATAAGTCTTTTGATATGCTGTTGGATTCGATTTGCAAGTATTTTGTTGAGAATTTTTGCATTTATGTTCATTAGAGAGATTGGTCTGTAATTTTCTTTTCTTGTAGAATCTTTATCTGGCTTTGGTATTAGGGTGATGTTGGCTTCATAAAATGTGTTGGGTAATTTTCCCTCCTCTTCAATTTTTTGGAAGAGTTTTAACAGGATTGGTGTTAATTCTTTTCGAAATGCTTGGTAGAATTCACCTGTGAAGCTGCTAGGTCATTTAAAGGTACCTATGAGCTCACATCCTATTTCTACTGTTCAGCGCTGCCCTAGACCGCCTACTTGATCCTTTGCCAGGTCTCAGCAGAAAGCAGCCTACTCTTCCCAGAGCTAATTTGTCCCTGTGGGACCTCGCCTCCTCCTGAACCCTGTGAAGGCATTACTTGTGTGAATCCAACACCCTGGGGACATTTGTGCAACCCAAAGGAGTGGATCAATGTATGACTTTATCTTCCTTCTTTCTAGCAAAATAACACTGCTTCTTCTGGGAATTTAGAGTCAAGCTGCTGAATGACTGGAGCTGTAAATAGGATTGGGGGCCAAGTCACAGTAGGCTTCCCCTGGAGACTAAATATAATGAGCTGTTTCCATTTAGATTTGAAGGATTAAGGATAAAGTAATGAAGGTATTTTGTTCCTGTCTCCACTCCCCATGCCCCAAAATAAAATGGAAGCAAAATGTAAATAGGTCTTTTACCTTTTTAAAGCCAGCATTTCTTTTGTAATGCTGAAGATCTGCCTTTACATGGACTTCAAAACAGGAATGAAATAAACTTAGTGAAACTTCTTTGGGGCATCTTAGAGGGAAATAGGCTTTGTCAATCTTATGTTCAGGGTAATCTGCATTGCTTTTGAACTTCAAAAATTGACTTGATAAAATTACAATGGAGAAGAAAAAAGTAAAAATTAAAAAAAAAAAATTACAGTGGAGAACATTATTATTGCAAGGCTTCATTATATTAATTAATGGGGGTAAAATCTATGATCTCATAATTTTTAGGAAACAATTAAAGCATATTTGTGGGTTTTGGGGTTTGTTTTTTTTTTTTGCCTCAGTATAGAGAATATCAAGGAAAAATAAGACAATAGACATTTTGCTTTCAATTAACCAACTGAAGAAGTAAGACTGTTGACTTTGTCTATGGAATAATGGTCTTTATAAAAAATGATTTTGGGGGAGCAAGTGTAGCTCAGTGGATGAGCTCCTGCTTCCCATTTACAAGGTCCCAGGTTCAATCCCTACTACCTCCTAAAAAAAAAAAGATTTTGCTCCTCAGTTGTCTTCCTTCCTCACTGGACCTGAGACACCCTGAAATTCAGTATCTTGTCTGCCCTTGGACACTTGCTCTGGAGTCCACTCACCAAACATGGATTGAGTCCTTCCTTCCTGCCAGGCACTGGGCTGTCCAAGGAATTAGTAGAGAAGGAAATGCAACCAGAGAATAAACCTTAAGTTCCTACTTGAAGAATCAACTTTAACTTCCTACCTTCCTACATTGCTTTGATTTAATTTAAGTTATAAAGTAATGTAACAGTCTAATTCATGTAAATGTAATTTCTGACACTTCTATATACTACAAGCATTCTTATTAATGATCTGATTCTAATAAAACACTGGTAAAGCTATCTGTAAAGGAAATGTATGTATTGAAAGAAAACTGTTAAAATAGCATGACTAAACAATTATGGACAATGACAACATTTTCTGTTTTTAAGAGGTTATGTCATTCCATCCCAGAGTATTTGTGATTAAAAAAAAAAAAAAAAAGAGGTTATGTCAGGCCATTTGGCCTCATATAATATCAGAACACAGAAGCAGTTTAACCCTCCACATTCATAGAATTTTAAATGTTGGACAGTGAATATGGCATTTTTCTTTTCCATAACTTCTCTAATTTACAAAACAAAATATATTACCAAAAATTCAGGATGTACTTACAGGGAAAAGACTGAAAACGAAATTCATAAAATCCAGCGACCTGTGAACAAGACAGTAAACCTGTCACTGGCTTGCAAGCAAATATGGCATTGGCATAGATATAAAGGGATTTAATATGGCTCTTTCCCCCCAGGGCAATGATTAGCCGGCCACTATTCAGAATCTGTATCTAGCCAAACACTAATAAGATTCATATGTCGATAATATTTTCTAGAACTGAAGGCATTATTATAAATTCATAATCTCTGCACATTCAAATAGGCAATATGAAAGATGCTCATTCTGTGGACATGATCTGTCCCTTCCTTTTGGAAGAGTTGGGGGTGAGGTGAGCATATCATAGGCTATTTTGGTCTTTTTCTTTTTTATATGTAAAACATTTCCAACCAGCTACATAAGTATGTTCCCAAGCAAACCATAGTGGGCCAAAATATACTTTCTAGGCACAATCATATCTAAACGCACAGGGAAAAAATAAACATAAAATATAACAAATGTGGAAGGGCATTTACAGTGTAGATATCTACACTGTGATAGATTTTCTTTTTCACCCTCCAAGATCTCTAAAGAAACCTAAAACTTAAGCAGAAAAAAAAAAAAAAAAAAAAAAGAGGGAAAACATGGTTCTGAAGGAGGCTCAATTGAGGATGTTTAAACCTCAATTAGATCTTCTATGAAGGAAATGGCCAGCAGTGTTTTTGGTCGTCTAAAAGGTAATTTTTTAGTGCTTAACACTCCAGAACCTTCTGGTCTACCAAAACCTTTTCAGGGTTGTTCTGTTGAACATGGTAGAGTGGGTGGTGCCATAAAGAAGAGTGGAATGAAGGCACCAAGGGCAATGGCCAATATCCAAACTCCCTGGAGGGACAAGATGGGGGTGAGAGAGCAGTCAGGTGGACACTGGGGATTTGTCTACCAGGTACCTTTGCTTCCTTCTTCCACAGCTGCCCTGGAGGGTTGTTTGGTGCCCCGCTTAGCCCCCTTAGACCCCATGTCTGGGTGGGGCTCCAGCCCCAAATTCAGAGTGGAGCATGAGACACAGGATTCAGCCAATCAACACTGGCATTGCCTGTTGCCAGCCACTGGTTGAGGAATGAACACACAGTCCAGCCAGCCTCCTGGGGTTTGGCTGGAAAGCTAGGCCCAAAGCAGACTGTCCTCATCCCTGAATGGAGCTTGGGAGCAACCCCTTCCAGCTGTCATGGCCCCAGGAGGGGGATACAACTCTGAGAATGGGGCCAACAATGTGGAACCTGAGTGAGGGGTAGAGAGAGAAAATTGGTCCTTGAATGGGTTAGCTAAGTCTTGGTTCATGCCAAATTTAAAATCAGTTCTACCCATTGGAGTTGTCCTTAGTTATGTGGGGCAATAACTTCATTTTTTAAAAATGCTAGTTTGGCTCAGATTTTCTGTCACTTGCAACCAAAAGACTCCAGACAAGCAGCAACCCAAACCAAATTCTCCAAGAAGTACAAAATTTAGAGGGAATAGCATGTGGCTGTGAAAGTGATCATTTTCCAGAGCCCCCAAAATTCACAGGTGAGTCAAACTCTTCGGCAGCTTTCTTGCCCAGTTTTATGGGCCTTATCCAAATTTTAGGGAATAGAGTCTCTGGAAATGGGGCCCATAAATCTATTTTTAAAAATTCCCCAGAAGATTACCATGTATAGCCAGGTTTGCAAATGACGATTCTCTGCAAGATAAAAATGTTGGGCCCCCACGGCCATGAGAAAGTCTTAACATATAGAAGAGCTGGAGGTCAGAACTTGCCTGGCTTCATATTTCTCTTCAATACAAAACAGCTGAATACAGAAAGCAGTTGAAGTTCCCCTGTAGATGGGGCGGAAGTCGGCCTTCTCCTCAGGCAGTAAGGTGGAGGCTGAACCCTCAGTCTTGACGTCATAATCTAGCTCCTCTGCAATGGAAACTTCATTGAGTTTTTCGGTGTTCTAGAGCAAGGAGAGATGTGGAGTCAAATGGAAATCCTCTTCATTTTCCCCAGTTTAATGGGCTGGTAGCAGCCTCATCTACATTATACAGGTATGAACACAGAATGCCTCACCTGGAGCAAGTTATCCTGAGCCAGGCCTAATTTTAAGGAGATGTTCTTAATGAGATATTCAAAATTTCTAAGATGATTTAAACAAGTTCTCATATGAAGGCCAGAAAACAAACGGCTTCAGTTGACCTTTGTTAGAGGATGCATATTTTCACCACATTGCTGGACAGAGATTAGATAATTATATACTTATTAATTCCATGAGCAGAACACCTATGTCCCCAAGAGTGTTTTCAATGGGATTTTGTAATAAAAGCATTTTTGGATCTTGAGACTGCTCAGGTAGTCCCAGGACTAAGATGGTAGTGAGGCTGAGACCAGGAAAAGTCCAATTGCCCGCAGCCTGCCAGAAAGTCAGTGCTGAGTACAGTTCATTCTTGTTTTAAAGGCATCTCAGAAGGGGTTATAATTGTTAGAGGAAAATGATTCTGAGATCCTTCCTGGAGTTCTTTTAAAGCAAAGCAACATGTGCATATAGTAAAAATTAAAAATAAAATTAGTATTAAAAGCTTATAAAGGGGGGCGGATGTGGCTCAGGTGGTTGGGCGTCTGTCTCCCATATGGAAGGATCTGGGTTCGATCCCTGGGACCTCCTGGTAAAATAAAGGAAAATACAGAAGGTGCGCGGGCTATCAGGCCCCGCACGCGGGCGCACCGCCAGGCCCCACGAGCGGGCATGCCAGGCCCCACTGAGCCATGCAGCAAGATGATGACATAACAGGAGAGTGACACAAAGGGAAAGCCGCCAAGACAAGAAACACCAAAAAACCAGGAACTAAGGTGGCGCAGGCAGTAGGACACCTCTCTCCTACATCGGAGGCTCCCAGGATCGAATCCTGGTGAAGACAGGAGAAGGATGAGAAGAGACGGCAGGAAATAGACACAGAGAATTGCCCAGCGAATGGACACAAAAACAGCAAAAATGGGGGGGGGGGAGTGTAAAAATGGATAGAAGTAAAATAAATAGATAAACCTAAAAAAAAAAAAAAAAAGCTTATAAAGAAAGTTAGCAGTCCCCGCCTCTCCACAAGTCCCTTCTGATTGGCCAGCACGTTCAACTTTTTCATTTCTTTTGGTATTTACATCTATATTTCTGAATAATATGTCAATGCTGGTATTTCATCAGTTTTTGAAATTGCCTACTGGATTCTTGATGTGGTGGGCAGATTTAGCCCTCTTATACTACCCTGTTCCCATCTTCCCACTCCCAATACAATTATATCACAATGTGGGGTTATGAATATGTAAATGTTGTTGCTGCTGCTAAGCAAAGTAGTATAATAGGACTATGTTCTCGCTGGCATCCTTTGTTTTTATTCGCTTAGTTTCCTAACTTTTTTCACATCCTCTGTCAGATTTGCCAAATGTTTGTCAATATTAATTTCCAAGCAATCAGGCATTTCAGCTAATCTACGTATTTCATTTTTTCCCCCTCCTGGTGATTTTGCTACTAGGCCTATCTCCCCATGCCTGGCAGCTCTCCCAGGCTGCTGTACCATCCGCTTTCTTGTTCTGCAGCTTCCATTTCTTAAGTTCCAGGTCTTTCTCTGGTCTTCTTTGCTCTTGGTTTATGCCCTCATATCGCTGGAGCACATGTCTAGTTTCCTAAAAACAGTGAAGCTTGGGAGGTAAAATTCAACATCCACTGTCAGGGTTGGCTAAGAGGCACTTCTTGAGGGGGATCAGGAACAGAGCTGACATTTGTATGGGGAACCAGCCACCTCCAATGATATTATCTGGGGATCTTTTTGGGGGGGTCTGTCATGTTTTTGAGATTTAAATTATCCAGTCTCCTGCACAAGGGACTGTGGTAGGCAGAAGAGCCAGATTCTCCTCTGGAGCCTCCAGAAGAAATGTATTCCTGCCGATACCCCAATTTTAGCACAGTAAGACCTGTTTTGGACCTCTGACTTCCAGAACTGTAAAATAATAAATTTGTGTTGTTTTAAGCCACTAAAATTGTGGTAATTTGTTAGAGCAGCAATAGGAAAGGAAAACAGAGACAATGACCTGGCTTCTGGCATTCTGAGAACGGCGGGGAGGAAGGGACCTAGGGTTCCTCCATCTGATTTGGAGAATTCCACTTGCTCATCTATTTTCTTTCCTTCACCATCCAGCCTTCTACAGGACAGGCTGGACTTGAATTTGGAGCTGCTCCTGTGTGCTTTCTCCAGAGACTAGTCATCAGGCCTCCTCACTTGGGGTACAGTTGAGGAGCTCATGCCGTTCCTCACCCTTGCCTTTTGCAGATCCTCCAAATTTTCAGCCTTTTCTGGATATGTGCGAAGAATTCACACACTTTTCAGTAATCTCTCAAGAGAGCACTTGGGTTTCAGCTTCGTCATCTGTGCTAAGCCAGTGTAAATGCTTCCCTTTATTTTTTTAATTTCTAAACATGTTTAAAGTGCTTATCTTCTCATAGCCCCTCTTCCAGTCTCATGGTCTTGGTGGATTTGCACCCTTTTTATTCCTTGACTGCCATTTCAGTAGGTTGTTCCAGAAGGAAGTTAAACATGGGTGTCCATCCCACCTTGTTTACCCAGATGCCCTCTGGAGCACCAGTGTTTAATGCAGGGGGACGGTGCTATCTTCCCTCCACATCCCTGTTTGGGTTCATAAAGGAATGGCTACCCTCTTACAAATACTGCAGAGAAAACAGTTACCCTTTGCTGCCTCCTTACAAATACTGCAGAGAAAACAGTTACCCTTTGCTGCCTCCTTCCCTCACTCCTCTCTGTGTTTCAAGGACTGACCTGTCTCATCAGGGAGATCCTAGTTTGGGTTCCCCAGAAACAAACCTTGAGGTAAGGATGTGAATGTACGGCTTATTTGGGGACCGTTACCAGAAAGTCTGTGTCATGAAGTGGATGACACAAGGAAGGAAAGAGCAAATGGAGAATGTTTAAGAAGTGGGTCCTCCCAGTGAGGGCCTCTGAGAGGCTGCAGAGTATACCTCAGAGCTGTCCCACCTGAGAGGAAACAGATCTGGGGTGTTGACATTTCTCCAAAGAGTCTGACCTGCCTGTGTGCACAGCATACAGGCCAAGAGGCACTTGCAGGCCTTGCCCTCAGTGCGCTTAATCACGGTGAGTGCCAAAGGGATGTGGGTGGGGGCCTGACAGCATATGCTAAAGTGGGCCTCAGGAAATGGACCCTGGGCCTCTGGAACGTTAGCTCTTCTCAGTGGGCATCCTGCTCCCAGAACTCATGCTTCCTCCTTCCTTCCACAGGGTTAGCCCCTGAGGTGAGAACTGCCTACAGCCAGGTGTGTATGTTTAATTCAATAGGGAGGAAGAGTTATAGGTCCAGTCTGAGGTGTGCTTTGTTCTCTAGTTCAGCTTCATCCGTAATAAAGTTTATCTGTATTCCTAGTTGGTTTCTGTGTAGACCTCTTAACTGGGTCAGAATCTGGCAAGGAGAGGGCTACCATTATCTGGCCCTCTCTCAGAACTCTAATGGCTGGGATAATACCTTTTTATGAATATGTTCTAGAACTTTTATGGATCTGACCAATCCCCGGTTCCCTGTTCCCTCCTCAAGGGTCCTCTGTACTTCTCAGGCCAACTCACGTTGAGGTGGTCAATGTAGCAACAAGAGACTCTTGGGCACCGAAGGAAGGTTCAGAACTGCACTCATCCCTGAGGAATGGTAATGTCGGATTATGTCAATCTCCCACTAAAAGTCCTCTGTTTCTTAAGAAAAGTTCAAAATCCTGAGCAGGGTCCACAGAGCTCTGCCAACTTTCCACCTGAATCACCAGGATTCTGGCAAGAAACTGATGGCAGCCTCCAATGGAGTGGGCAGAGCCAGTTTAACAAAAGACCACTTGCAAAGCAGTGGTAGGGTTAAGGGAAAGCAGCAAGATGGTGAAGCCCCCCAGGGCTAGCAACTGGTGAAAGATGCTAGCACTGTTCAGCCTGAATCTGTAAAAGGAGGGAGCAGTTACTGGAACCTCAGATGCATATGAATTATATATAATGAGTGTGCATATGATTGATATATATATATATTCAGAGAAAACTTTAACAAATTTTTGCCCATGTAACTAACAGGTCCAAGCTGTGCAGGGGATATAGAATTAAGGATAATCACAGTGGATAAAAAAATCAGGGGAGGCTTTGTGCAGTAGGTCCTAAAGAAGGTGGTAGATATGAACTGGTAGAGAGGCAGGAGGAGTGTGGAGGAGGACAGCACACACAAAAGTTCACAAGAGGAAAGGAGTAACTGTATGGGGTCAACTAGCGGGCATGCAAAGGCCCTGATCCAAACTCACCTCCACTTCACTAACATGTCTACCATGAACTGCTGATAAAAGTTCCTCGGTCACAGTTTAGTCTACATTTTTCCCCTGCAAATAACAATGGTGAGACACAGAAATTAATCAACACCAAAATCGTTCTGAGCCCAGACTCTGTAGTAAACTGCCTGGGTTCAAATCCTGGCTCTACTGCTTACTGGTTGAATGACATTGGGAAAGTTGTATGACCTCACTTTCCTCACCTGTAAAAAGGGGGAAATAAGAGTGTCTACCTCCTCAGGGTGTTGTGAGGATACAATAAGGATGGATGGATAAATAGATAGATATAGATACAAAGCACAGTGATGGCAACTCTAAAGTTCTGTGTAGATGGTGGATATCATCCATTATTCTTGTTCATCTGTGCAACGTTAAAACTTCAAAACTGCACTAAGTTGTTTTTTTAAAATTTAACAGCTCTGTTGAGGTATAATTAACATAAAATAATGCATATGTTTAAAGTGTACATTTTCAAAAGTTTTTATTTATATATGTGCCCATAAAAATATAACTACAATAAGATCATAAACATATTCAGCATTCCACAAAGTCTCTATGTTTCTGTGTGTCCCTCCCTTCCACCCTTTGCCACCCCACCAACCATAGGCAAACACTGATTTGCCTTTTGTGACTATAAATTAATTTGTAGTTTCTAGAATTTTATATAAATGAAATCATACAGCATATACTCTTTTTACCTGGTTCTTTCTTTTGCTTGTATTTTTTTTTTTTTTTTTTTTTTTTGCAGGTGGGTCCTTAAAGAATGAGGAAGCACCACGTGTACTGACATGCAAGAAGCTCCAAACCCAACTTAGAGGGTGGCTTGGGAATAGACAAATACATTTAAAAGCAGCCAAGGAGATGGCAAGGAAAAATTCACTTGCATAAGCACCAGGCACCTCCTGCTGGTCAAGTGGAGGCCCCTGGGGAAAACAAAAAACAAAAAAACAATGCACTTCTGAGATTTTCTCTCCACCCTGCTCCTCTCTTTTTGACCCCCTTCACCAGCACCCTGGGACAGCTGTTCCTGTGTGGTGCGTTCCCAGGACCGTATGTACCTTCAGGCTCTGTGTTTTGGGGCAGAGGCACAGGCACCCACTTTGTAATGAAAGGGACTTGGTAGGATAGCAGCTCCGGGGTTGTGGAAGCCCAGAGGCAGGGCTAGTTCTGCCATGGTGTGATGCTGGGGCCCAAGGTCGCTCAATAAAGATTTTAAGATACGGTCCTGCTTGGCTCTGCTATTCCAGGGATCCCCTTCACAGCAGGATAATGTTGCCTGGCTTGACATGACTTTTTTAAGAGAATCACAAATCATACTTGGGTAAAGATCCCTCTAGACCTGGGCTGCCCAATAGTTGCCACTGGCCATGTGAGTGGCTAGTGAGGCAAGGAACTCAATGTTTAGTTTTATTGAATTGTAAAGAATTTAAGTTTTTAAAAAACAGATAAAGACCCTTCCCACCATTGCAGAAAGCCCTGTTTGACAGTGCTGCGCCCCGCCCCCAGACTATTTTCAGATTCACCTTCTTCAGTGGGAAGGCAAAGTAACTGCTAGTCCAATTAGGTTTTGACTTTGAAATATCTCATGCCAAATTAGCAATATTGTTTGAAGTCTATGCAGCTGCTCACTTTATAATAAAACCAATTCCTCAAAATAACCTACAAAGCTTCCTTTCGGCCGGAACCGCCATCTTGCAGTTAATTCGCCAAAATGACGAACACAAAAGGAAAGAGGAGAGGAACCCGCTATATGTTTTCTAGGCCTTTTAGAAAACATGGAGTTGTTCCTTTGGCCACATATATGCGAATCTACAAGAGAGGTGATATCGTAGACATAAAGGGAATGGGCACTGTTCAAAAAGGAATGCCCCACAAATGTTACCATGGCAAAACCGGAAGAGTCTACAATGTTACCCAGCATGCTGTTGGTATAGTGGTAAACAAACAGGTTAAGGGCAAGATTCTTGCCAAGAGAATTAATGTACGCATTGAGCATATTAAGCACTCTAAGAGCCGAGATAGCTTCCTAAAACGTGTGAAGGAAAATGATCAGAAAAAGAAGGAAGCCAAAGAGAAAGGTACCTGGGTCCAACTGAAGCGCCAGCCTGCTCCACCCAGAGAAGCACACTTTGTAAGAACCAATGGAAAAGAGCCTGAACTACTGGAACCTATTCCCTATGAATTCATGGCATAAGAGATGTGAATAAAATAAAAGACTTGTGGATTGTAAAAAAAAAATAAATAAATAACCTACAAAGAAAAAGCAGCTTCAGTCGCCTGCACATAAAGTGAGGGCAGGAAGTGGGTCTGTTGACCGCCAAACTGCTGGAATTCTAGCTCTGGTTTGGCCAAGCCTGCCTGACACCCAGCCTGTTCTGGCCAGAAAGGGGTGGCCAAGCAATCAGAGGGTGGACCACACACCTCTCCTGGGCCCCTGGATTACCCCCAGAGGGAGGAAGCACAATTATACTGAAATTCATGTTACTATTTGTATCAATAGCTCTTCTTGGACTTCAGGAAGATAGCGGATTAGAGAGACACAGGACTCACTGTTCACCCAGAAAAATAGCTATAGACAGGCAAGAACAGCCTGAAAAGAAATGTTCTAGGGTCTAGGATACCAGGAGAAGGCCGGACACCACCCAGAAGAGACAGGGGCACAGGAAAAGAATCTCGACAGAAAGACTGTGAGTACAAGCTGCAACTGAAGCTGCTGGTGCCCTTCCCCCCACCCTTGGAGCAGTCAGCTTTGAATTCTCCAGCCTCTGGCCGGCAGCTACTGACAGAGAGGACCACAGGGATCCACCTCCCCAGGAAACAGGAGACAGAAGAATGAAGCCTAAGTCTGATTCAGCTTTTGGCCAACAAATCTGGTCTGCTGTATCCCACAAGTACTTCAGGCTGGATGAGGATGTGCCATTGTTTGCCTTGGGAGCTGGCATGGGACTAAAGAGATCTAACCCTTTCAATCACCCTCCCTACTGACCAGGACTGGTTGTTGAGGACGCAGAGAAGAATGGAATTGTTTCCTACCCGGGGGAAAAAGGAGGGGGCTGCTGGCAGAACTGGAGAAAGGCCTCTGAGAAAATTTGATTTGCAAGGCTCTGAAGAGCCTCGAGGCAGGAAGTTCTCTCAAATTGTTGCAGTTGGTGTTGCGGTGAATACGCTCTGACCAGGGTTTGAACTGAAAGTGCTGCCGAAGAGCGCCATATGTTGGAGGACTAAAGAAGTGCAAGCAAGGAAAAGAAAATTAAATAAAAGAGAGATTTTTTTCTGGCCTTTGCAGCCTTCCTCCCTAAGGCCCTTGGAAACAGTTCTGCAAAGCATTACTGGGTCAAGAGCCCAGATCTGAGTGACTAACATAAACAATCTTACAGACCTAGAACAGATTGAACCAACAATCAAAGAATGGTAGTAAGACACAGCCTCCCACCACTAAATCCCTAGCCAAGAAAGAGAAATTGAGCATTAGAGTAAACTCACTATCATAATCAGATGCCTAGACATCAACAAAAAATTGCAAGCCATACTAAGAAAATGGAAGAAATGGCCCAAGCAAAGGAATATATCAAAGCCCCATATAAGACAGAGGATTTGAAACAACTAATCAACGAGATCCACACAAATTTCCAAAATCGAATTAATGAGTTGAAAGATAATACGCTAAAGATATAAAGGACATCAAGAAGACACTGGATGAACACAAAGAAGAATTTGAAAACCTGAATAGAAAAATAACAGAGCTCATGGGAATGAAAGACACAATAGGTGAGATCAAAAACATATTAGAGGGGGGTCGGATGTGGCTCAACTGGTTGGGCGTCCGTCTCCCATATGGAGGGACCCGGGTTCGATCCCCGGGACTTCCCGGTAAAAAAAAAAAAAAACATATTAGAGGCATACAACAGCAGACTCAAAATGATAAAAGAAAGAATAAGTGATACAGAAGACAGAACAGTTGAAATAGAAGAGAGGAAAGAATGGAAAAAATCGATGAAGAGCTCAGGGAGTTGAATGGTAACAGGAAACACAAAAACATGTGTCATGGGAGTTCCAGAAGGAGACTAGTAGGAAAAAGGGACAGAAAGAATATTTGAGACTGAAAAATTCCCAATTCTCATGAAAGAAATGGATTTAAATGTCCAAGAAGCACAGCATACCCCAATCAGAATAAATCCAAATGGACTTACTCCAAGATACGTACTATTCAAAATGTCAAACATCAAAGATAAAGAGAAAATTTTGAAAGCAGCAAGGGAGAAACAAACCATCACATACAAGGGACACACAGTAAGAGTGTGGATTTCACATCAGAAATTATGGAGGTAAAAGAAAAAATATATATATATATATAAAAGAAAAATTTTAAAAAATAGAAGCAAGAAAACAAGTATGAAGACAAAAATTTAAAAAAATAGAAGCAAGAAGACAGGTAAAAGAAAAAATAATATATATATATATAAGAAAAAAAAAGAAAAATTTTAAAAAATAGAAGCAAGAAGACAAGTATGATATAATTAGGATACTGAAAAAGAGAAGTTGCCAGACTAGAATTCTCTCTCTGGCAAAATTGTCCTTCAAATATGAAGGTGGTTTAAAATATTTACAAATAAACAAAAAAAAGGGAGTTTGTAAATAAGAATCTGCCTTTGCAGGAAGCATTAAAGGGTGCTTTACAGACAGAATGAAAAAGACAGGAGAGAGAGGCTTGGAGAAGAGTGTAGAAGGCAAGACTAGCAGAAAAGATAACCAAAAGAGTAAAAAGACACATGGAAATGAAATATGACATATGAAAGCCAAAGAATAAAATGGTGGGAGTAAAAAATGTAATTACAATAATATCACTGAATGTGAATGGGAATTAAACTCTCCAATCAAAAGAATAGGCTGATGGAATGGATAAAAAAATAAAAAACACAAGCCATCCATATGCTGCCTACAAGAGACTCACCTTAGACCTAGGATACAAATCAGCTGAAAGTGAAAGGTTGGAAAAAGACTCCAGGCAAATAGTAACCAAAAATGAGCAGGTATAGCTATACTAATATCAGACAAAACAGACCTTAAATGCAAAAAAAGTTATGAGATACAGAAGGCCAATATATTTTAATAAAGGGGACAATCCAACAGGAAGAAATAGCAGTCATAAATATCTGAGCACCTAAACAGGGTGCCCCAAAATACATAAGGCAAACTCTAGCAAAACTGAAGGGAGAAATAGACGTCTCTACAATAATAGTTGGAGACTTCAACACACCACACCACTCACATCATTAGATAGAACAACTAGACAGAAGATTAACAAGGAAACAGAACTTGAACAATATGATAAATGAGCTAAACCTAACAGCCATATACATATTGTTGAATCCCAAATCAGTGGGTTATATATTCTTCTCAAGTTCTCATGGATCCTTCTCCAGGATAGACCACATGGTAGATCACAAGTAAGGTCTCAATAAATATACAAAGATTGAAATTATACAAAGCACTTTCTCAGATCATAATGGAATGAAACTGGAAATCAATAATCCAGGGGAAAGGGGGAAATTCACAAAAGTGTGGAGGCTAAACAATACACTCCTAAACAATCAGTAGGTCAGAGAAGAAATTGTAAGTGAAATTAGTAAGTATATTGAAACAAATGAAAACGAGAACACAACTTATCAAAACTTATAGGATACAGCCAAGGCAGTACTGAGAGGGCAATTTACAGCCCTGAACACCTACACTAATAAAAGAAGAAAGAGCTGAAATCAAAGACCTAACTGAACACCTAGAGGAACTAGAAAAAGAATAGCAAACCAAACCCAAATCAAGCAGAAGGAAAGAAATAACAAAGATTAGAGCAGAAATAAATAAAATTGGGGAAAAAAAAAAAAAAAACAATAGAGAAAATCAACAGTCAAAAGCTGGTTCTTTGAAAAGATCAGTAAAACTGACAAAACCCGAGGTAGACTAACCAAGAAAAAAAAAATAGAGAAGATGCAAATAAATAAAATCAGAAATTAAAAGGGCCAATTGACCTCACAGAAATAAAAAGGATCATAAGAGGATATTATGAGAAACTGTATGCCAACAAACTAGACAACCTAGATGAAATGGACAAATTCCTAGAAATACATAAACAACCTACATTGACTCTACAAGAAATACAGGAACTTAACAAAGCAATTACATTTAAAGAGAATGAATCAGTCATCAAAAATCTCCCAACAAAGAAAAGTCCAGGACCAGATGGCTTCACAGGTGAATTCTACCAAGCTTTCTGAGAAGAACTAACACTAATCCTGTTTAAACTCTTCCAAAAAACTGAAAAGGAGGGAAAATTACCCAACACATTTTATGAAGCCAACTTCACCCTAATACCAGAGCCAAATAAAGATACTACAAGAAAAAAAAATTACAGACCAATCTCTCTAATGAACATAGATGCAAAAATTCTCAACAAAATACTTGCAAATAGAATCCAACAGCTTATCAAAAGAATTATACACCACGACCAAGAGGGATTTATTCCTGGTATGCAACGGTGGTTCAACATAAGAAAATCAATATAACATAATACATCACATTAACAAATTGAAGGGAAAAAAAACACATGATCATCTCAATTGAGGCAGACAAAGCAATCGACAAAATCCAGCATCCTTTCATGATAAAAACACTTTGAAAGATAAGAATAGAAGGAAAATTCCTCAATATGATAAAGGGCATATATGAAAAACCCACAGCCAACATCGTACTCAACAGGGGAAAGTTGAAAGCTTTCCCTCTAAGATCAGGAAGAAGACTAGATGCCCACTGTCACCACTGTTATTCAACATTGTGCTAAAGTTGTAGCTAGAGCAAGTAGACAAGGAAAAAAAAATTTATAAAAGACATCCAAATGGGAGAAAAGGAAGTAAAATTCTCACTATTTGCAGATGACATGATCCTATATTTAGAAAATCTGGAGTGTCACAACAAAGCTACTTGAATAAATGAGTTCAGCAAAGTGGCAGGATACAAGATCAACATGCAAAAATCAGTAATGTTTCTGTACACTAGAACTGAACAATCTGAGGGGTAAATCAGAAAAAAATTCCATTTATAATAGCAACAAAGACTCAAATACCTAAAAATCAATTTAACCAAAGAAGTACAGGACCTATAACTCAGAAAACTACAAAAAAAAAAAAGGCGAAAAGCAATCAAAGACCTAAATAAATGGAAAGACATTCCGTGTTCATGGATCGGAAGACTAAATATCGTGAAGATATCAATCCTACCCAAACTGATTTATAGATTCAACGCAATACCAATCAAAATTCCAACAGCCTACTTTACAGAAACAGAAAAGGCAATTACCAAATTCATTTCAAAGAGAAAGTGCACCTGAAAGTGCAAGCATTCTAAAAAAAAAGAGCAATGTAGGAGGACTTTCACTGCCTGACCTTGAAACATTACAAAGCTACAGTGGTCAAAATAGCATAGTACTGACATAAAGATAGACACATTGATAAGTGGAATAGAGTTGAGAGTCCAGAAATAAACCCTCACCTCTATGGTCAACTGGCTTTTGACAAACCTACCAAGTCCACACTACTGGGACAAAACAGTCCTTCAACAAATGGTGCTGGTGCTGGGAGAACTGGATGTCCATAACCAAAAGAATGAAAGAGGACCCCTATCTCACTCCCTATACGAGAATCAACTCAAAATAGATAAAAAACCTAAATATAAGAGCCAGGACCATAAAATTACTATAAGAAAATATAGGGAAACATCTTCAAGATCTTGTGGTAGATGGTGGTTTCTTGGATCTTACACCCAAAGCACAAGCAACAAAAGAAAAAAATAGATAAATGAGTCCTCCTCAAAATTAAACACTTTTTCACCTCAAAGGACTTTGTCAAAAGGGTGAAAAGGCAGCTGTTCAATGGAGAAAATATTTGGAAATCATATCCAATAAAGGTTTCATATCCATGATATATAGAGACATGCTACAACTCAACAATTAAAGACAAATGACCCGATTTTAAAAATGGGCAAAAGACTTGAATAGACATGTCCAAAGAAGAAATACAAATGGCAAAAAAGCACATGAAAAAATGTGCAACATCACTAGACATTGGGAAATGCAAATCAAAGCTACAATGATATTACACACACTGGAATATTATACAGCAGTAAGAAGAAATGAAGTCGTGAAGCATATGACAACATGGATGAACCTGGAGGACATTATATTGAGTAAAGCAAGCCAGATACAAAAGGACAAACACTGTATGATTGAGCTCTTATGAACTAAATATATTGTGGAAACTCATGGAGTTAATAACTAGAATATAGGTCATCAGAAAATAGAAGGTAGGTAGACAATGGAAAGCTCTAGGTTAATCAGTGCAGAATTGGTCAAAAGGTTGTTTGTTAATCTTTGGAAAGCACATCATAGTCTTTGTACCTAGCAGTGCTATTATATGGGTATGACAGTGGTTGAAAGGGAAAATCCAAGGTCATGTATATTACTAAAAGGAAAGCTAAAAAATGTAACATGGGACTGTATAGCATAGTGAAATGCTATGTGAAATATGAATATGGGTAATATTGCAAATATACGGCTGTTTTTCTTTGAAACCGAACAAATACATGTTAATGTTACAAGATATTAGTATCAGGCAAAAATACCACCAAAGCAAACTATGGACAGTAGTATATAGTAATATATTAACAATCTTCCAGTAAGGGTTTAAAAAATGGAAATATACTAAGGGAAAGAAACTAGCCACAAGGTACTACATATTTCTTGACTCCATCCATACAAAATATAAATACAAATGAACTAGAGAGACTGAAACAGAATAGCAGCTATGTATGGCAGGGGAACATAGAGGGATTGAGTGGTGATGAGTTTTTGTTTGTTTATTTGTCTGCTTTTTATTATTATTGGAATAATGAAAATGCTGTAATAATGATTGACTTGATGAATGCCCAACTATGTGATTATACCAAAAACCATTGATTGTACACTTGGATAGACTGTATGCTTTATTAATATGTATCAATAAAACAGATTTGTTTTAAAAAATAGTTCATTCCTTTTTATTGCTGGGGAGTATTCCACGGTATGGGTATACCATATTTTCTCTACAACTTAACCATCATTGGGAATGTTCAATCTTTTTGATTTTCAGCATTCTGAGAGATGTATGGTTGTGTCTGATTGCAGTTTTAATTTGCATTTCCCCAATGACTACTGAAGCTGAGCATCATTTCATGTCTTCCATCTTCTTTTGGAAAATGTCTGTTCAAATCTTTTGCCTATATTCTATTAGATTGCTTATTTCTTTTTTTATTTTATTTTATTTTTTTAGTATATTCTGGAAACAAGAACCTCTCATACCTCCCGTATAATTTTATCAGATATTTGAATTGCAAATATTTTCTCTCAATTTGTGGTTTGTCCTTTCATTCTCTTAATTGTGTCTTTCAAAAAGGCATTTTTAATTTTGATGAAGTATAATTTATCAATTTGTCCTTTTCTTTATTGTGCTTTTGAGGGTATATCTAAGAAATCTTAGGTCATGAAGGTTTTTTCCTATGTTTATTTTCTTCTAGAAATTGTACAGTTTTAGATTTTACATTTAGGTCTATGATCTATTTAGAGTTAATCTGCATATATGGTATGAGGTATGGTTTGAGCTCTTTTCTAATTTTTGCACATGAATATCTAATCAGCACCACTTGTTGAAAAAGCTATCTATCTTTTATCCACTGAATTGCTGTGTGCCTTTATCAAAAAATCATTAGTTGTCTATATATGTTGAATCTATTTCTGGATCTTCAATTCTGTTTCATTACTCTATTTGTTGACTTTGACAGCAATACTACGCTGTCTTAATACTAGAACCTCATAATATCTTAAAATCAGTTAGTGTTAGTCCTCCGACTTAGTTCTTTTTCAGAGATGTTTTGGCTATTCTAGGTCCTTTCCATTTCTATATGAGTTTTTGGAATCAGTTTTTCCATTTCTACAAAAATTCCTGCTGGAATTATAGATTGCATTGAATCTTTAGATGAATTTGGGGACAAATGACATCTTAACAATATTGAGTCTTCCAACCCATGAACATGGTATATATCTCCCTTTATTTAGGTCTTCTTTAATTTGTCTCAGAAATGCTTTTTAGTTTTCAGTGTAAAGGTTGTGAACATCTTTTGTCAGATTTATCTCTAAGTATTTCATATATTAATATGACTGTATTTATTTCAATTTCCGATGGTTCATTGCTGATTTATTTTGTAGATTAATTTTGCATATATTTTACAACCTTGCCAAGCTTACACACTAGGTCTATTAGCTTTTTTGTAGATTCCATTAGATTTTCTACATAATCATGCTGTCTGTGAAGAAAAGATAGTTTTAATTCTTTATTTCCAATCTAAATATCTTTTATTTCTTTTTCTTGCCTTTTTGCACTGACTCAAATATCCAGTACAAATTTGAATAGAAGTGGTGAGGACAAGGCAACCTTATCTTGTTTCTGACTCCTAAGGGAAAACATTCCATCTTTTTCCACTATGTATGATTTAAGCTGCAGCTTTTCACAGAAAATCTTTATAAAATTGAGGAAATTCTCTTCTATTCCTAGTTTTCTGAGAGTTTTTATGAGTAATTGGTGTTGAATTTTCAAATGGTTTTTCTGCATCTCTGAGAAAAACATATGGTTTTTCTTTTTTAGTTTGTTAATATGATAAATCATATTGGTTGCTATTCAAATGATAACCAACTTTGTATTCCCAGGATAAACCCTACTGTTCATGAGGGATACTGGTCTATAGTTTTATTTCTTATAACATTTTTTGTGGTGAGAGAACATACTTTAGAAGACTTGAATCCTTTTTAAATTCATTGAGACTTATTTTATAGCCAAGGTTATGGTCTATTTTGGTAAATGTTCCATGTGCACTTGAAAAGAACAGGTATTCTGCTGCTGTTGACTGGAGTGTTCTTTAACATTTTAATCAAACTGATTAATAGTACTCTTAAAATATTCTATATCCTTACTGATTTTCCATCTACTTGTTCAATCATTAAGAGAGAGATATTGAAATCTTTGACTCTAATTATGAATTAGTCTATTTCTCCTTGCATTTCTCTCAGTTTTTTCTTCACATATTTTGAAGTTTTACTAGTAGGGGCATAAACATTTAATGATGTTAGTCCTGTTGACCTTCTTTATCCCTGGTAATATTCTCTATTCTGAAATCTACTTTGTCTGATATTAATAAAGTCATTCCAACTTTGTTTTGATTAGTATTCTCATGATGTATCTTTTTCCATCCTTTTAATTTTCACCTATTGTTTCTTTATATTTAAAGTGCATTTTTGTAGGCACATATAATTGAGCCTTGCTCTTTAAAATCAATCAATCTCTGCTGTTTAATTGGCATATTTAGACTATTTATATTTAATGTGATTATAGATATGGTTAGGTTTAAGTCTGTTTTCTTGCTATACATTTTCTCTTTGTCCCATCTGTTCTTTGTTCCCATTTTCTCTTTTTCTTTCTTTTGAATTGAGTAATTTTTATTATTCCATTTTATCTCTTGTGTAGATTTATGAGCTATAATTCTGAATTTCATTTGTTACTTTAGAGGTATTTTCAAGGACCAATAGCATACATCCTTAACTTATTGCAAATTATTATCAGATGATATTTTACCACTTCAGGTATAGTATAAGAACCTTACAAGAGTATACTTACATTTCTCCTTTCCAGTCTTTATGCTATTCTTGTCATACATTTTGTTTTTACATGTTATAAACCTCACACAATATTGTTTTTATCTCTGTTTAAACAATTATCTTTTAAAGTGATTTATTAAGAACAGAATCTTATATCATTACCCATTACGTTGCCATTTCCAGTGTTCTTCATTCCTTTGTATAGATCCATATTTCCATCTGGTATCATTGTCCTTCTGCTTGAAGGACTTCCTTTAACATTTCTTGTAGTGTGGGCCCGCTGGTGATAAATTCTTTCAGATTTTTGTGTACATTAAAAAGTCTTTATTTGGCCTTTATTTTTGAAAAATATTCACTGGCATACAATTCTAAGTTTCCAGGCTATCGCAATTTAAGGATGTGACTGCCTCCACCGTCATCTTGTTTGCATTGTTTCCAACAAGAAATCTGCTGTGATCCTTACCTTTGTTCGTCTGTCTGTAACTTGTCTTTTTTCCTCTGGCTGCTTGTAGGATTTTCTCTTTACCACAGATTTTCCACTATTTGATTTTGATGGGTTTTGTTGTAGCATTCTTTATGTTTTTTTTTGTGTTTGGGGTTTGTTGAGCTTCTTGTATCTGTGGGTTTATTTTTTCATCAAACTTGGATATTTTTCAGTCATTATTTCTTCACATATTTTTTCTGTCTCAACCTCTCCTTTTTTTGTAGACTCTAATTACATATATATTTGGTGCTTGAAGTTATCCCACAGCTCACTGATACATTAAATTCTGATTTGTGTTTCAGGTTCATTAATCTTTTCTTCTGCAACGCTTAATCTGTCTTTAATCCTGTGCACTGTAATTTTCATCTCATGCAATGTAGTTTTTAATCTCTAGAAGTCTGATTTGGAAGCTTTTTTTATATCTTCACTCTCTCTCCTTAACTTGGAACATACATAGTTAAAATAAGCATTTTAATATTCTTGCCCACTAATCCAAAATCTGGCACAGATCTGGTTTGGTTTCAACTGATTGATTTTATCTTCATTCTTTTTTTGAATGCCCACTGGTTTTTTGAATGCCCAATAATTTTTCACTGACTTCCAAACATTGTGATTTTTACCTTGTTGGGTGCTGGATAAATTCTTGAAATTTATTCTGGGACTTGGTTAAGATACTTAGAAAGTCTGATCCTTTTGGTTCTTGCTTTAAAGATTTTTAAGATGCAATCAGAGCAGTGCTCTGTCTAGAGTGAATTATTCCTCACTACTGAGGCAAGATTATTCTGTGTACTCTCCCAATGTCTCGTAAATATGGAGGTGTTCAAGTCTGACTAGTGGGAACAGGCACTATTCCCAGCCTTGTATGAGCACTAGGCACTGTTCAATCTAATCATTTTGGGTGGTTGTCTCCTCAGCCTGACCTCAAGTAGTTTCCTCACATGCACATGCTAATCAGTACTCAACTGAATACTTGAAAGTAAGCCTCTGCTGATCTCTGATTTATCTCTTTGAGCAGCTCTCTCCAATCTGGTACTCTTTCTGTCCACTGTAGGGGCTTTAGTCTTCCTTTCTCCCTCCTTGTGCTGCAGTCAGGAAACTCTCTCAAGGCAGTCAGCTAGGGTCACTATAGGACTCATCTGGTTTGTTTCCCATCTCTCAGGCATCACTGTCTTTTGATGCCTAATGTTCCACTTCTTGAAAACCATTGTTTCATGTATGTTGATCTCTTTTTGGTTGTTTCAAGCAGGAAGGTTAATCCAGTTTCTGTAACTCCATCTGAGCCAGGAGTGGGAGTCCTTTGCACTAAGTTTTTCTTTTTTAATTAATTCCATTCATCAGTTTCATTTTCCTCGATCTAGTCCATGTTGCACAATCTGCTTTAAATGGTTCGGTATTCCCTCAGTTCCCTCCTCTGGGATGTTGTCCATCCTCCTTTCCACATAATGAATTAGGGACTTCCCCTCTTCCAGTCATGCCACAACTTTCTTGAAGTCTGATGCTGTGTTTTTGTCTTATGGGTATCCCAGCACCCAGTAGAGTACCTGACCATAGTGAACACCTCATCTCCATGCAAAGAATAAATCAGCAGTTGAAACATGAACCCCAACCAGCTACAGATTGGGTCCTTTTATGATCTATGGGATCAGGATACATTTTTCCATAGAAACAATGTGAAAATTAGGGTGGACAATCCAGATGGCCTAGCGCTAAGACTCAAGTCCCTTCCTCCCTTTCCTTCTTTTCAAGAGTGTCTTTGCATGAGTTGATGGGCAAGAGGAACATTGTTTTATTTAGATAGGAAAAGAGATAATAGGAGAAGAGGGGGCTGGCATCCCAGAAGAAATAGCACAGCCCTGTCCTGGACAAATGGGTTCTAAGCCCAGCGGGTTGGAGGAGTCAGAAGGACCAGAAGCAGAAGCATGCCTTGAGATTCTGGCCACAAACAGCACTAATTTAGGACCAGGCTGACAAAATTAGCATAGGAGTCAGCCCCTTCTCCCCACTCTTGCCCCAGCCCCTCTGTGAGGCCTTCTGAAGAAGTACTGAGCCTGAGTGACTTTATTCTTGAGGACATACCCTTAGGGCCTGCAGGAGAATGTGAGGACCCAGAGCCCAGGAAATATGGGCATTTGTATGACTGTGAGCTCACTGGTGCTCAGAGGCTGGCAGAGATGGAGTGATGGTGGGATTCCTGGACCCATTCGCTGAATCCTATTTAATCTATAATGTGGCTGGTTCTAGACCTCTTTGGTGTGGGCTTACCTCCTCTTTATAAAGGTTAGGGCAACATCGGCAGAATACACAGAAGTCTGTAAGCCTAGTGCCGGCAGCAGTTGGGTGCAGGGGAGGCTCCTGCTGAGGTCAGGCAAGGAGAGCAAGGGTCAGCTGGTTTTCCACCAGCCAGGGTGGCAGTTTCTGTAGCTGGCAGGGGTCCAATTGGGGCAGGAGGGAAACTGCTGTCTCATCTGAGTACGTAGAAGGTGTGTCAGTCTCCTAACTGCCTTTAAAATGAGCAGCTTTATCAGCCTGAGCCTCCGGAAATCAGGAAATGGGTGGGGAAGAAAGTAGGAAGGGGATGAAATTCCGTTCTGACCTACATTCTTGAACCTACCAGCAAGGCTTTAATTTGTCTTTTATAAACAGGAGGCCTCTGTTTCCTGCTGAGCCTGCAGGACCCCCAACCTTGGTACTAGAGAGGCTTTCTCTGCATCAGACAGGAGAACTTCCCAGCAATGACCTGGGCACCAGGGAAATACTCAATGGTGTCACAAGTAGTTTCCAGGCCCTCCAAGGCAAGTCCAGTGGGGATAAGCAATTCTCCTTACCTGGATGCTTTCCCTGGCACCTTGGGTATCAGGTTGCCATGGCTCCTCGACAGGTTTTTGGGAATCCTGGCTGCTAGTCTTGAGTGCAGCATCTTTGAGAGGAAGAGTGGAACAAGGACAGAAAATAGATAAATATCTGCACAACAGGAAACTGGAGACAGTGTGATGATGTGGTTTCACATGACAGTGGACTTAAAGTATCATATTCAGAGGACAGTACCACAAGGTGGGAGAGCTGGGTATCTGCAGCCCACCCTGATTCTGACCCCAAGAACCTGGACCTCCCTGGGCCCAGATGCCTTATCTACTTATTGGAGATAAAATTCTACCTGCCTTGATGTATGTCACTATTGCAGGGTGGTGGGAATGTGGAGAAGCATGGGAAAAATATAATTGGTGTGACCTATGGACTGTGGTTAACAGCAATACTGTAATATTCTTGCATCTATGCCAAAGATGTACTGTGTTGATAATGGGGTAGTATGGAAAAAGTGTGCCAAATGTATGCTATGGACCATGGTTGGTGGTAATAGTCTGATGATATTATCTCATAATCTGCAACAAATGTTCCACCACGGCATGGTCTGTTGGGATGGAAATTCTACACATGTGCATGATTGTTTTGTAAGTTCACAACTTCTGCAATAAAAATATATTTTAAAAAATAATAATAGGATGGGTTGGGGGGAAACACCAAATGTAAGATATAGACTATAGTTAGTAATCAGATTTTGACAATATTCTTCCATAATTTGTAACAAATTTTACACAACAATGCAAGTTGTTGGTGGTGGGGTGATGTATGGGACCCGTGTATGATGATAGGCATGTTTGTTTTGTAAGTTCACAACTTTACTATACACTTATTGTTTATATAAGTTCATGTATGAATGACATACTTCAATAAAAAAATTTTTTTTTAATTCTATCTGCCTCCTGTGGGAGCCAGGAAGACAAAATGACCGGCTTACCCTGAGCCCAGGAAACAGAAGGCCCTGGATGTTCGGCAGTTATTCTGCAACATAACAATTTCATAGTGGCCCCCTTTGAAGTTTAACAACAACTGAGTATAAATCTCCTGAAGGGTGGGCTTCGAGATGATTTAAGACAGTGTGAAAAAAAAACAAAACACAGTTAACAGCTTTGTCCGCGCGATCTGAGTGCCGAGGATTATATTTGCAAGAGAGCAGCTTTCTCCTTGTTTTAAAATATTGTGGACATGTGGCCTGGCAGTGGCCACTATTTTCCAAACTTTTCTATTTTCTAAGCAAGGAGAACTGGAACTGAATATTTATTGTTTTAACATATTCTGAAAAGTCAATAATCAGGGTGGATTTATGGCTTTTAAACTTCATTAAAAATTACAGTAGAAAAGAACTATTTCTCATTTTGTTGAGAATGCCCTTTCCTCCCCCCTCTTCCTCTTTCCTTTTCTTTTTCTTTGGCAGAACATTCCACACCTAAGAAGGGCGTTTGGGAGAGCCCTAACTCAGGAGTGCCTGCCTGTCCCTGCCGCCGTCCTTATTTTCAGCCCACCCGGAGCCTGCTCAGATGGGGTTTCCGAGCCACAGCATCCATCTAGGCCTCTGGGACTTAGCTCGGAGCAGCCTTTACGAGCACTGCCCCTGGTCTGAAGTGCCACTGCAGATGCAGGGGGCACCTAGGCCTGCTGGAGGCTACAGGGTCGCTGCTGCTGGCACGGGCACAGGCTCTCTGCCTTCTCATTCTGAACCATCACAGTTAGCCCCATGGGGGGAGGTGGCCTGAGGTCCTCTGCTTCCTCCTTTCCCACCACGGACCAGAAAGTAATGGCCTGGCCAACACCACTCAGCTCCAAGCCACCAGATTACTCATATCCTGTACAGGCTTCTGGCAGAGACGGAGGCACATAAAATAGGCTGAAATCCTAAGTGAAAATCAAATGTCCAGGGAGGTGTCAAGGTCATAGATGAAGAAGTTTGTGATGCTGAGAGCCCAAAGAGAGAATTGCATGCCAGCTTGCAGGAAGCTCTTTGGGCAGGAAGAGAAGATGTCCCAAAAGAAAAGAGGAGCAAAGGACTTAGATTCCCTCTTCTGAAGGACAATGCTTCAGGGAGAAGAAAATGCGTCACATCTCTAGCTCCTGAATATCATCCTACACCTTGCAAGTTTTTCCAGGTAGTCTATATGGTTTTCAGTGTTCTCATGACAACAAGAGATTAAAAATTAATAACTTACTTTGTTATTGAACTATTATCAGACACGGTAAAGTGCACAGCCTCAGCAAATTTCTACATGTCTACCCCAGTGTAGCAATCACCTAGTTGTAATGATAAAACATTTCCAGAAGGTTCTTTCATGCCCCTGTCCAATCAATTCTCCTGCTCAAAGGTATCTGCCCTTTTGACTTCTACTATCATTGATCAGTTTTGCTAGGAGAAAACTTTTGAATGAAAAAAAAAACGCTTGTTCTTAAGTTTCACTTTTACAAAGAAGATGGTCTTTTCCTGTTTTAAGTTTTAAATGTGAAGGGCAAGAGAAAACATGACTAAAAGAAAGCCAGACCTTTACTCTGCATGTATGTCCTTTACAATTAGGAAAAAGTTACTAATAAGTAAAAAATCTTAAAGAATGGAGATTTGCAATGAACTAATAATCCCAGTGACTTAACTCCTTGACAGTCTAATGTTCACAAGGCAATTATCAACTACAATTACTAATTGTCTTGGCTAAACTGTCGTGGGGTGTTGCAGCTGATTATCAGACAGCTGCCACGCTTGTCCCCAGACATGGGTGCATTTCAGAACTGGGTGATGTGATGCCGCGTCTCTCTTCCCTATGTCTCCGGGGATTTGTGAGATTTAATGAGCTAATGCTCATGATGTGCCCCGAGACCCTCATGTGTGAGGTGCTATTCCAGGGGAAAGTCAAGGCAGCAGTATTATGTAACACACAACTGAAAACACGACGGATGCTGTAAAATTTAATTGTTATTTTATCACTTCCTACCTAAGTACCTTGGAAGTCATAAACTAGTGGTTTATACCAGTGGGAGTGAAGGCCCAATTTTCTAGGACTTTCTCTCTAAGCGGGGCTGCTGATCTGGAATGGATTCACCATGAAGCTAATAATGGTGGAGGTGCAGGGACCCCTCCCACCCCCATCCAGGCTCCTTCCTACGTGCTGCATGTGATACTGCATTCACAATTTTGCATTCCTTTTCTTAAAGAAGGCCCCCAAATTGTATAGACTTTAGGTCCCACAAGGCCTAAACCTGCTCTGCTATTTCTCTAACAAGAATAAAACATAGAGAAAGCAAAATAATGCATTTTGAAGGCTTTAGGAAGAAATAACAATATATAATCTCACATTTTTTACATTTCTTTTAAATATTGATCATATATCCCAACAAGATTTTTTGGGTAAATAAGTGAACCAAATCTACAAAGGTATAATTATTGAGAAATAGTCAACACAATTTTAAGAAAGAAGAACAAAGAGGGGACAATTTTCCCACTGATATATTATAAAGCCATAGTTATTAAATCAGTAGGTTATTGGAATAGGACTAGAACAGAATGGAGTCCAGAAATAGAGCCAGATATTTATGAAATGTTGATATATAGTAAAGGTGGCATTTCAATTTGGTGGGGAAAGAATAAACTATACAGTAAAAAGTCCTGGCTAACCATATGAGAAAAAAGTAAATTTGGGTCTCTATTTCATTCCATACACAAAAATCAATTGCAGATAGATTAACAGCCTGAAGCTTCAGGGAGGGAAAAAACTGAAATACTAGAAGAAAACAGAATAGACCAACTCTCTGATCCTAGGAGTAGGGAAAATCTATCCTAAAAAATGCAAAGAGCAGAAGACATAAAAGAAAAATATTGACATATTTGATTATATCAAAATTTAAAAGCTCTGTCTGAAAAAGGTACTCTATTAAAAGTTAGAAAATATGTAGATATATGGATAAAATATTTTCAATACATGTACTAGATCAACAATTGAATTTCAGAGAAAGAGAAACAGCCCCAACAGGCCACGGAAATGAAGGACAGTAAATGTAAGCAACCAACACACATATGTAAAGGTTCAACTATGAAACTGTTCAGAGAAATAAAATTAAAACCATGATATCTCCTTTCACAGCTGCAATATTGGCAAAAGTTAAAAAACAGAGCAGATGTAGCTCAAGTGGTTGAATGCCTGCTTCCCATGCACGAGGTCCTGGGTTCGATCCCCACTACCTCCTAAGAAAAAACAACAACAACAACAAAAAAAAAAAACAAGCATACAAATGGAAAAACCAACCTGGGGGAGCCAGTGTAGCTCAGTGGTTGAGCACCAGCTTCCCACATACGAGGACCCAAGTTCAATCCCCAACTCTGGTACCTCCAAAAAACAAACAAACAACAACAACAACAAAAACACACTGGCAACATTAAGTATTAGGGAACTAGGAAAGGCTCTGGAGGAGAGCCACTGGCAAGGCCATGTGTGGGGGCAAGTGGAGTTATTTCCTACCCCAGCAAATACAATTCTGGGATGAGCCTGAAGAAATTCTCATGAGGGGCCCAAGGAGACATGTATAAAGATGCTTACAGCAGCACTTTTACAATAACAAAATAGTTGAAATAATCTAAATAGCCCTCCAAGGACAAATAAAATGTGGTATATTCCATGTGGTGGAATACTATACAAAAGATAAAAGTAATGTCCTGGACTCAGTTATGGCTTCCCTACACATGGCTCATCTGTCCCTTCTATTTGAACCTATACTTAGTGCTGGAGTTGGTAGGTATATGTCCAAGAGACTGGGATCTTTGGGCTGTCCATGTGCCAGCTGGGTCCTGGGCCTCAGCAGAGTTGCAATGCATACTCTCCAGTTCATTGGACTCACCCAGGACAACTAACAAGGAGGTGAGGATAGACAACCATCATACCAAGGAAACGAGAGAGCCGACAAATGCAAGCAAGAGAGTCCCATCCATCAGCTGCATGGGATCAAAGGCCCCTCTCAATTAGAGGTGGAGTAGGACATCACCATCCCAGAATCCTCAGGATTGTGGAATGAAGTATGAACTAGAGGGGACTTACTGGTATTCTACAATAGACTTATTGTGATTCTAGCAATGGAAGAAATTACAGCATTGATGTGGGGGCAGTGGTCACTGAAGGCTCTGACGGTAGGGGGAGAGAAAGACAGGTGTAATGTGGGGGGCTTTTTTGGAACTTGGGAATCGTCCTGAATGGCATTGCAATGAGAGATATATGCCATTATATATCTTCCCATAGCCTGCAGAATTGTGTGGGAGAAAGTGTAAACTACAATGTGAACTATGGTCCATGCTCAATGGCAATGCCCCAGGATGCATTTATCAATTGCAATGAATGTGCCACACTAATGATGGATGCTGTTTATGTGGGAGGGTGTGGGAGGTGTGGGGAGCAGGGCATATGGGAAACCCTATATTTTTTGTGTAACATTTGTATAATCTAAGTATCTTTTAAAAAAATAAAAACTATATATATATATGTATGTGTGTGTGTATATATATATATATATATACACACACAAAATTTTTATATATATATTTATATATATATAAAATTCCTGAAAAAATAAGTAATGGCCTAGACTTCTGCAAATACATGATTAGATCTCAAAAAAATTGAGTGAAGGAAATTCCAAAACATTATATACCCCTATGACACCATTTATGTAAAAAACACAGCCACACAAAGATGGCATTTTTCTCTATGAGTAAAGGATTTCAAACAAAACTATTTAAAAGGAGGTGTGGAAGGATACATACCAAAGTTACAACAATAGCTATTTCTGGGGAGGAGAGGAGGAAGCAGGATTGGAAGTTGATCAAAGAGAACTCAACTTGAACTGCCTTATCTTAGTTTTTTTAAAGGAGTAGAGTTTCACATATTACTGATGCAATTAAAAAATTTTTAATGTTTAATTAAAGCAAATTCCTCTATTTAAAATATTACAAAATGGTCGTTTTTAAGTATTTTAGTATTACAGGTGATTTCAGAAGAAATAAATTTAAGTTACTCATTTTAAGAAGAGGAAAGAGGAAAGATGAGAGGTTCAAGTTAAATCATTCATTCAACAGTTCAACCGACAGCAAAGGGTTTTAGGCACTCTATTACGTACTCAAAAGAAAGTAAGGAACAAGATGCAGTCCTCCTTATTCCAAAAGTTTCCAAAAGACCGGGCAGTGAAGCTCACACACACTCACAAACACCTGACTCTCACACACACGCCCACACACACCCACTCACTCCACACATACATACACACCACATTCTCACACATACACACCACACACCCACACACCATTTTCTCTCTTATACACACATATATGACATTCACACACTCTCTCACACCCACACATACCCATATCCTCACCCCACCACATCCACACACACACCACCCTCCTCTATATCCCCCACAACACACCCACTCACACACACATCACACACACACATACACAAACCACTCACTTAACTCTCCTACAATGTAAGAAGTACTAGAGCAGAGGTAAAAACAAATAACACTGAGAGTTCATTTGTTTGTTCATTCATTCATTTCAAACACATTTATTTCACACCTACCCTGTGGTAGACAACATTCTAGGTGCTGGGGATTCAGCACTGAACAAGACAGAAGAGGGATGTGAGCTACTGAAGCAGATGACAAATGGTGAACGGGTAAGTAAACCAAAAAACACTAAGTCATGATAGATGGCACTTAGAAAATAGGACCTTGAGAGTTGCTTCATATCAGGTAGCCTTTTCTGGCATCCAAGTTGAGACCCGAATGATAAGAAAGTAGCAGCCCTGAGACAATAAAGGGGACACACGTTCCAGGCAGAGGAAGAAGCTGGTGCAAAGGTCCTGTGGCAGAAAGAACCTTGTGAAGTAGTTGGACAAGGGCTGCCACACATGGTTGTAAGACTGTGCACTGCCAAAAGGGATAGCCAATATTGAAATCTGAAGATAGAGTTGACAGGATTTGTTGTCTTATGGGATATGGGATGTGATAAATAAAGAAGCATCAAAATGACACCTTGAAGAATATTTTGCCATGAACTATAATGAGGAGAACCTCACTGGGAAGCAGAAGGTCTGCCTTGGACTTGAAAAGTTTGGGATGTTCACAAGGCATCTGAGAGGAGAGGTCGGGTAGGCAGTTGGCTGTATGGGACTAAAGTCTAAGGGAGTGGTCTGAGACAGAGATTAAATATAAGAGTCTTCAGTAGGTAAATGGTATTTAAAATCATGAGACAGGATAGGATCTCTTAGAACTCATGGGTCAAAGAATAAGTAAAAAGAAATTTCAAAAATAATGACAATAAAAATATTACATAACAAAACTTGTGCGTCACAGATAAATCCACAAATAGAGGATTATTTATAGCTTTAAACACATTTAATATTTGTAGTTGCAGACACTCTCTGTTCCTTGAGATAGTTGTTGTCAGTCATCTTCTCCTTGTTAGTTGTCCTGGGTGAGTCCAATGAACTGGAGAGTAGGTGTTGCAAGTCTGTTGAGATTCAGGGCTCAACCAGCACATAGATAGCCCAAAGATTTAAGTCTCTTGGACGTACAACTAACAACTCTAGTACCAACTATAGGTTCAAATAGAGGGGCAGCAGAGTCATGTGTAGGGAAAACACAACTGATTCCAATTCTGCCACAGAGGGGAGCATAAATTCCAAAGTAGGGCTCACTGGCAGGGCACCAAACTCTTGAGCTGTCTGCCCTGCCTATAGTGTCTGGATGTCTCCAGAGCCCTTAGGAGGCCCACTATTTGAGGCAATATTTACTGTCCTATCCATCTGCACCATGGGACCTAAGCCCCTTCTCAATTAGAGGTAGAGAGGGCATCACCATTACAGAATCCTCAGGATTGGGGAATGGATGATGGACTAGAGTAGACTTACAGTATTCCACTGTAGACTTGTTGTAATCCTAGCAATGGAAGAACTTTTATCGTGGATGTGGAGGCAGTGGCCACTGGAGGTTCTGAGGAGAGGGAGAGGGAAAAATAGGTGTCATTTGGGGGCATTTTGGGGAGTTGGGAATTATCCTGAACAACATTTCAATGACAGATACAGACCATTGTATATCATGTAATAACTTGCAAAAATGTGCAGGAGAGAGTAAACTACAATGTATACTATAATCATTACTTAGTGGCAATGCTCGAAGATGTGTTCATCAATTGTGACAAATGTACAACACTAATGAAGGATGTTGCTGATGTGGAAAAATGTGGGAGGGTTAGGGAGCAGGGCATATGGGAATCCTCTATATTTTTCACGTGACATTTATGTAATCTAAGTTTCTTTTTTTAAAAAGTATATTAAAAAATGACACTAAAGAAACAAAAAGAATAAACACATTTAATATTAGAAAAGAAGAAAAGCTGAAAATCAATGTTAAGAATCCATCTTGGGACAGATGTGGCTCAAATGGTTGGGTGTCCGTCTCCCATATGGAGGGACCTGGGTTCGATTCCTGGGCCCTCCTGGTAAAAATTAAAAAAAAAAAAAGAATCCATCTTAAAACAGGAAAACAAACATCAAATTAAAACCAAAAATAAAATAATAAAAATTGTAGCAGAAACTAATAAACTAGAAAGTATTAAAACAAGCTAAAAGTTGGCTATTTGAGAAGATTAATAAAACTGATAAACCACTAACAAGACTGTATAAAGGAGAAAGAGAGAAAACAATCAGTGTCAGGAATTTTAAAAAGGTCAGCATTTCCTCAGAGTTTATGATCATTAAAAGTATAGTAAGAAAAAATTAAGAACAGCTTCAACTTTATGCCAATACAGTTGAAAATGTAAAATAACTGTACAAATTCTTATTTAAAATATTACAACACGGGAAGCAAATCAGTAGGGCTCCCGTTTACCATATGGGAGGCCCCGGGTTCGGTTCCTGGGGCCTCCTGGTGAGGGCAAGCCCACCTGCATGGCGTGGTTAGCTGACCCAGTAAGCGCAAGCAGCAAGGGGGGTGGGGATAAATGAATAAATAAATAAAATCTTTCTATAAAAAAAAAAAAAATAACCTTTAAAAAAATAAAAATAAAAAAATAAAATAAAATATTACAACTTTCCAAATGGACGTAAAAAGAAATCATTCTATACCAATTAAAAAAATTTAATTGTAAAAAAAAAAAAATTATACCTCAATTAAAACCCTTCCAGCAAAAAAACACCAGGCTCTGATAGCTTCACTGGCAAATTATCTGAAACATTTAAGGAATAAATATTTCACCTTACATAACCTTCCAAAGAATAGAAAAAGAATACCCCTGAACTTGTTTTAAGAGGCCAGCATAACCTTGTTTCTAAAGTCTGGCAAGAACATTTCAAGAAGTGAAAAATCACAAGCCAATCTCAAGAATGAGCAGAGCCACAAAAATACTAAACAAAATGTTAGCAAACAGAATTCAGCAATGCATAGAAAGAATAGTATATCATGACTAACTTGAGGTTAACAAAATAGTAAATACGTAACAATCAATCAATGTAATTCACCTTATTAACATCTCAGTAAATACAGAAATTTACCATTTTAAAATTTATAAAATTTGATTCAATAAAAAAATATCCATTCATGACAAAACTCATAGCATATCAGAAATACAGAAACTTCCTTAATCTGATAATAAGTATTCACAATCATACAAAATGGTAAAATAGTGCATTTTTCCCTTTAATATTGAGAGTAATAAAAAAGATATCTCCTAATACCACTTCTATTCAAGGTATTAGCCAATGCAGAAAAGCATGAAAAATAAATTAAAAGCAAAAGGGCAGGAAAGGAAGAAACAAAAATTTACATTATACCGAGAAAATCCAAAAGAGACTACAGATAAATTCTTAGAATTAATAAATCAGTTTAGCAAGATTGCTGGATATAAGGTCAATATACAAAAATCCATTGCATTACTATATAACAGCAACAATTTGAAAATAAACATTTTTAGAAGATACCATTTACAATACCGTAAAATAAATCAAATACCTAGCAATAAACCTAACAAAAGATGTGCAAAGCCTCTACACACAAAAAAAACTATAAAACATTGTGGAAATTAAAGAAGACCTAAATAAATCCATGTTCATGGATTAAAAGACATAATATAGTGTAAAGATGTCAATTCCCCTCAACCTGATCTATTGATTCAAAACAATCCCATTCAAGATCCCAAAAGTTATTAATAATTTTTTAGTAAATTTTTTACAAACTAACTCTCAAGTTTATGCTGGAAATCAGACAACTAAGAATAAAAAAGACAACCCTGAAAAACAAGTGGAAATACTTGCTCTACCAGATACCAAAACTTAACATAAGGCTTTGGTAATTAAGACAGTATTATATAAATAAAAGAAAGGACAAATAGAATAGAGAATCCCAAAATAAACCCATACATATTTGGACACTTGATTTATAACAAAGGTGACACTGCAATGGGGAAAGGATAACCTTTTCAACAATTGGTGCTTGTTCAGTTGAATTACTGATATTTTAAAAAATGAAATTTGAGTCCTATCTTATACCATACATTAAAATCAATTCTATGTGGATTGTGAAAGACAGAATACTTGGGTAAATTACAGAATCCATTCTACATTGTCCCATGTCTATACCCAAGTATTGGAGGATATTGTTTAGAATACACCATTAGAGATTTTTCTGTGGTACAGAGTTGGCCTAGAAATGGAAATATTAATATCAGATTAAGTTAATTCAATGCTACATACATTACATGAGACAAAGGAGGTTATTTTATACTGATAAAAGATATCCACAATGACAAACTCATTGTCATGAAACTACATGTGCCAAATAGCAATTTAAAGTGTAAGTTTTACAAATTCAAGGAGAAATGGATAATACCATAACTGAACAGAAAATTTTTAATTTAATTTCTCAGAATATGATAGTTCAGTCAATAAAAAAGATATAGAAAATTTCAATATTGTTAATAAGCTGTATTTAATAGTGCCATATAAAGGTTTGAATTCTATTAGCAGTGAATATACACTATTTTCCAAAGTCTATAGACATTTACAAAAAACTAAGCCTACACTTGGTTGCAAAAAATACCTCAATTTAAACCAAAGGTAGAAATTACACAGGTTATATTTTCTAACCACCAATGTGAAAAACTTAGAAATTAATGACAAAAAGATACACACACGCACAATAATAAACACACAGAACTCAATCCACTTCCCTAAAGATATTTTAGCTGAAAGAGGATATAAAAGTCATAATCACAGATTATTCACACAATGAGAATGAGAACACTAAGATCAAAGCCTATAGGACATGGACAGAGTGGAAGTTTCATAGTTTTCAACACTTTTATATTAAACAGGAAAAAAAATAAATGAATCAAGCAACTAGAAAATGAGGAATAAAATTAATCCAAAGAAATTAAGAGAGAGAAGGTCATAAGAATAAAAGCAGATATTAATAAACTCAAAAAGAAATATATCCAGATGACACATAAATCTGAGGGTGAGCTACCTCTTTGAAAAGACCAATCAAACAGAAAAATCTAGGGAGTGGATGTGGCTAAAGTGGTTGAGCACCTTCTTCCCACATGGAAGGTCCCCAATGCCTCCTAAAAACAAAAACAAACAACAAGGAAACAAATGAAAAAAACAACCCGGGGAGCCGATGTGACTCCGTGGTTGAGGGCCAGCTTCCCACATACGAGGTCCCAGGTTCAATTCCCAGCCCCAATACCTCAAAAAAACAAACAAACAAAAAACCATATACACAGAAAACTCTAACATAAAAAAGAGAGAGGGTAAAAAACAAAGACAACTTTGAGGAGATAAGAGGGTATAACCACAGCTACAGAAGATATTATATTGTAGGTAAAGTTCCAGAGTTGGAACCCTGCGTGCAGGGTTTGTAAGCCTCTTAGAGATGGTAGGACAGCCAGCCTGGAGGGAAGGCTGTTTTGATTACAAGGAGAGCCAGGAACCATTTGCCCTTGGGATGGACCACAGAGCAGCAGTGACCAGAGCAGAAGCCAGATCAGCCACAGGGCAACCAAGAACATCATTTACCCAAGAAGACCTCTAGAGCAGCTAATGCCTGCAATGGGATACTCAGATGAGCAAAGGGTCTACAATTAGAAGATGTGGATTCCAAGCAAGAATCTGGGCACAGCCAACATAGAGGTCAGAAATAAAGAAATCTCTGCAAAGCCTGGGATACTCTAAAAGAATTTTTTTTTTTAAACATAAAAGAGTCACTTTAACCAAATGATCAAAGTGACCCATAACATCACCAGATAGGATGAAATGAGAACCTGGGGTCCCTCTCTTCTGTGAGAGTCCTGCCAAATATATATAACATGAACCTCACCCTGAGGAAACTTCACACAAGACCTAATTGAAGTGCATTCTACACAATTACAGGCCTACAATCGTCAGAAGTGTCAAGGTCATGAAAGTCAGGGAAAGACTGAGGAGCTGCTCCAGGCAGAAAGGTACTATGCAACTAAATGCAATTTGTGATTGTGAACTGGCTCTTTTTGCTGTGAAGGACATTATTGGGGAAAATGGTGAAACTTGAATGGGGTCTGTGGACTGCGAATTAGATGGTCATACTGTATTCATATTAATTTCTTGATTTGGGGGTTGTATAGGAGAATGTACCTGTTCATAGGAAATACACACGGAAGCATTCAAGAGGGCGTAGACATCGGATTGACAGCTTACTTTGATTGGTTCAGGAAGAGAAAAAGGTACCTGCAACTTCTTGGTAAATCTAAGGTTGTTCCCACATTCTTAAAAATAGAGAAAATGAAAGCATTTCCCTAGTACCACTTCTGTGACTAGATCACTTTTTCATTTTTATGCATTACCTCCCAGTAATCATAGCACATGTTTCCTAGGCAGTTTTACTCATACTTCAACTCATTTTGCATTGATTTTTTTTCATGTAATACTGTATCATAACCATTTCCCCTCATTATTTGTAATCTTTTTTATAAAGACTGCTGCATGTCTGTCCAGTGGATGGTCACAATTTTAGCCACCCCCTCTTGTGAGAGATTTTGTTTGTTTGTTCATTTTTAGTATTATGATTAAGCTTAGTTAATATTCTTGCATGTATTCATTTTTACAGATTTTGGACTATGTCTTCAGATTTGTTTTAGTTGAGGTAAAAAAAATATGAACTTTTTTTTTTTAGGAGGTACCAGGGAATGAACCTGGGACCTTTTACATGGGAAGCAAGCACTCAACCACTGAGCTACACCTGCTTCCCCAAAATATGAACATTTTTTAACAAGTCTTGATAAACATTTCTAAATTGCATTCCAGAGTGTTATCAGCCATATCACAGATGTGATGCTCCTTGTCTAGAACTAAGCATTTCAATTATAATACATATTTAAAATTTAGTAGGCAAAAAGGGACAGAAAAAGATCTTGGGTTTTAATAAGCATTTCAATTTAGGGAAGCTGAATATTGTTGCACACTTATTTATGAGTATTTCCTTTGTATAGTTTTGTGATTGCTCAGTTTTCTCTTTCCTGCCAGGAGTTACATCTATAACTCCATGCTAATAAGTTTTGAGTCTTGATATACTAGATGCTTTTTTAGAAAAATCTAATTTTCTAAATTTGACTCAAAAGAAATAGAAAACTTGAACATACTAATAATCTTGGAAGGAAAATGAAAAGTTGCCAGTGGTGGACCTGGAGTGAGAGCCAGCTTCCAAGGTGAGTCTCTATTGAGTGAACCTATATATTCTCAGAGGTCTAAAAACACCCAAGCAATAACTCTGGGAAGAGGGCTTCCAACCCAGTATCAAATTATTAATAACTGGCTTCATATTGAGCTTCAGAATTAATGAATTTTCCTGTTTGTTGTCATGTACAAAAACTGTGGTTTTTAGTAATTGCTTCCTTAGTCGCTTTGCTTGGATTAAATTTGGGTTATGATATTAAGAGTCATCAAAAACCACGTGTGCACATGGGCAGACCCAGAATTCACAGTGACCCCAGGGTAACTGGTGAAGCCCACTGATAGCCAATTTAATCAAGGGGGAATTCAAAGTATTTGCTGCAAGCAATTGATTTTCTTTTTCTTTTTTTTTTTTTTTTAAATATAGCAGAAAAATATGGAACGCTTCACAAATTTGCGTGTCATCCTTGCGCAGGGGCCATGCTAATCTTCTCTGTATCGTTCCAATTTTAGTATATGTGCTGCCGAAGTGAGCACAGCAATTGATTTTCAAGAGAAAAGTCAGCAGGATCAAACAGCCAGTGGGATGAAAATCCCTTGAATCACCCCTATCATGGTGTTTTCTAGCAACTAACTCCCGACTCCATATAGCGTAATAGCCAAATTACTATAATTATCCTGCAGCACAAGTGGCATATCAACATTATTTTAAACATGGATTTTTTTTTGCATAATCTTTCATTATTATCATTCAGCCTCCTATTTGGAAATGGAAAACAACAACAAACTGTGATCTATCCCCAAAAGGAAAAAGGTCACCAGAGAGAATAAAAGGGCTATTTACATGTGAATATACTAAGAGAAGTGTTTTACAGTCACATACAGTCTTGAAATTCATTAAATGCCTTCTCCCCTGCTTCATAAATATGGGCAAGAGAGACATCGCCTACTGAGAAAATAATCCCAGCACATAATGATCATAACGTATATAAATAAAGCCACTTTTCCTTCAAAGATTTAAGGCCCTATATAAAAGTGGGTTTGTGTTTTCACCCTCGTGCAATGGATCTGACTAGTGTAGAACATGGCTTGAGTCATACCAGTGCCGAAAGGAAAGTTAAGAATCCTGGCTCCTTGTCAGCCTGTTCACCTCAAAAAATAATAGATTCTTAAGTGCTTACCATCATTTGTCATTGCTGTTGTTTTTTGGCATTCAGAAAGACTGCAAAACTTGTATTTGAATTAAGATGGAAAATCAGCAACAGGTTTTGTTAAATAATCAAAAGGGTTACCAGAATGGCTTTGGGGTCAGTATCCCTGACAAGCTTTGGGTTTCAGTCTGGATCATATTCTGCCTAGTATGTTACCAGCCTAAGAACCCCACCCTGGAATCCCCTCAGAAATTTTACAATGTCAACCTTGGGGTGAAACGATTGAGGTTGGGCACAGGTCTAGTATTATTTTCTTGCTTTATCAAAATCTCTAGCAGACCATTAGAAATCACATTGTTAATTCTGGAAAACCAAAGTTGTCAAAAGTAGATAGATAAACTTTGGAAGAATGCAATTGTGTTACCTTTATATACTATAGACTTTCAATGGTTAAAAGAAGAAAAATCCTAACTGTAACAAATATAAGTTAGTATATTAGGCTTTGCATGAACATTAAGTAAAAGTGGATTTTGCTGCCACTATTTGCATTATTGCCGTAGCCTTGCAGCTTTGGCCACGAGGTACTACAGAACAGCACAAGACCCCAGAGAAAGTAAAGGAAGGAGGAAGAGGGAGAGCAGAGATGCTCAAAGCCCAAATCACAACACAAACAAAAAGTGGCCAGTTTGGTGGCTCTTGTACCAAGCGGGTAGTAACTCTATGTCACTACTGAGTGAGTGGATGGGAAGGGGTGTCCAGGGGTCAAGTCTAAGGAAGGAATTTGGCCTCGCTTCCTGGGAAGGGGGCCCTTGGGGCTCTGAGGCAATCAGAGCAGAGGTTCCTTCCTCAGGGGTCCTGAAAGCTACTCATGAAATGGAGGGAGCTGCTGTGAGGATAGAGGGCAGGCCGGGTGCTGCTCATACCCTGCCAGGGGAAGGCAGGCAGCTTCTGGGAGGGCCTCAGTATGCAAACAGTCTCCGCCCTCTGCACACAAGGCCACCTCACTGGGGGCCAGAGGAAGGAAGGGAATATCCCGGAGTCCAAGTAGGCCCCTAGTTAAATAACTGCAGAACATCCTGAGGGTTAAAAAATGAATGCCCTGAGAACCAGACTGCAAATATTTTAGCAGAAATACTGCTATGCTCTGTAGATGAACATTTCATTCCTATTTGGAATCCACATTAAAAGAATAATAAAAGTAAAAATGTGTTTCATTCCTATTTGGAGTCTAGGTTAAAAGGGAACCCAGGAATATAAAATGGAATCTTAGGAAGAGAGGCTGAAAGACCTGGCACTATTTCATATGCAATAAATAAGGTTTAATTTAGCCATTGTGTCTTAGCTCACGGCTGGCTCTGGCACAAGGAGAATGATTCTAGATGTTTCCTATCCTGCAGAAGAAAGAACCCAAGAGAATAAGCAAATGTAACCTTAATGAAAATAAATATAAAGACATAAAGAGACATTTCCTGACAGCAAGAGTGTTAAAAAAAAAATTTTTTTTTAAGGCAACATTACTATGTTTTATATGGGGATGTCATGAAGACTTTATTTTGAAGGGCCTTTTCAATGTAAAATAAGCAACATTTTTCCTGGATGGCTTGGTTCCAAGGGGAACCACACTAGTTATTCTTTTGGAAGCCCCATAATTCTGTTATATAAAATTAAATTTCTACCTGCCAAAGAGCACACAAATTTCTACCAAGATTTTGTAAGGTGGGCCCCGGGTGAATAACGAGATTTCCGGATCAGAACCTCACAGGAGTCTTTTAAAACAGAGATTTACACTGCCCAGAGCATACTCGCCTATGTGAGGAAGAAAGGTTTTGTTTTTTCTTTGTTATTTTTATTTTAACTATTAAATGTGGCGATGCCAATACAGCTGTGGAAGAGCAGGCTGTGCCCTATTTTGCTTGCTACATCGTCAAGAAAATTGCCAGCTCAATTTTGATTCCAAAATCTTTATTGTGATGGTACAGCTAACAAAAGGCACAGCTTGATTTGCAAACCCCGGGCAGGGCCAGTGGTGGGGCTAACTGGAAAAAACATGATGTTTTGAACCACTTTATTGTCACTGAAGGTGAATATTCACAAACTGCCCAGCATATAGACCCCCAATGTATGTTCACTAAGTTCTCATGTAGGACAGTCTCCCACACTGGCAGAATGCCCTTCTTTAGTATCTTGACTACTTCTTTAGAAATTCTTCTAAGATTTGGGGTAACTCGCTACTTCTAAAATAGGTTCACCATTAAACAAAAGAACAAACAAAGCTTTACTAATTTTTTCTTACACTGGGCCAAAAGCTGCATCCTTAGAACTTGTTCCCATTGGCCTGGTTTTGTCCCCTCCGCAACAAAGATGCTCTTACCACTTACAACTAAGCTTCTAGCACCAGCTATTGGCAGGCCAGAGATATCTGCTTTCCTCATTCTTCCTACTAAGACCCAGCTTTCCAGGCTTGCACCATCCATCCTGGAGACTATTCTTGGATGAACTCCAATATTACAATGCCCTGCAAACTGATACTCTCCAACCCAGCCCCAATTCCTCAGAATTTTGTTAAATAGTGCATAGAAAGGACAGGACAGTTTCTTGCCTGGATTGGGCATAACTGGTCCCGTATACCATGGAAGGGTTTCAGCTTTGTGGCAGCTGATTTCCTTACCACTTCCTATGGATCTAGTGGCCAAACAAATCCTCCACATATTTTCCTATATACTCCCTTTCTGAATTAGTTCAATTGGCTTTTTGAATCTCAATACAGATATATTTATCAGTCTTAAATTCTGAGTTGACTGAGATTAGAATCAGAAGTGACTAGATTTGCCTTGAATTGGTTTTGCTTACATCTTCTGCTCTCAGCAAAAATGGGGGTTCATGGCTTGTAGGAAACAAAGAAAGGTAAAACTTTGCCCACCTGAGTGGAGGTTTCTGAATTTTAAAACTCCTACACCAACATCAAGGTTTAGTACATAAAAACCAAAACTTGCAAAGGTGTGTAACCAGTTTATATGCAAGATAGGTGGTTATAGGAACATATACAAATTATTCAAGTAAACTGCAAATTGAATGTGCATGTTTAAACTTTTTAGATTCAGAGGAAACTTCTGCTATGCTGTTATTCAGGCTAATCATAATGTGTGTAGGTAGCTCAAGAAGGAAGGCCACTGTTTAGCATACAGAAAGAAGCAAGATCAGCTTAAGAACACTGTCTTTTTTTTTTTTTAAGATTTTTTCCGCGCCCCCCCCATCGTTGTTTTGCACTTGTCTGCTCTGTCTGTTCCTGTATGCTTGTCTTCTTTTAGGAGGCACCGGTAACCAAACCTGGAACCTCCCATATGGGAAGGGAGGCACCCAATGGCTTGAGCCACCTCCGCTCCCACTTGTTGTGTCTCTCATTGTGTTTCCATGTGATTATTCTTCATTGCGTCCTCTTTGCTTCATCTTGTTGAGTCAGCCGTGTCAGCTTGCTATCTTGCTCATCTTCTTTAGGAGGCCCCGGGAACCAAACCTGGTACCTCCCATGTGGTAAGCGGGCACCCAACTGCTTGAGCCACATCTGCTTCCCAAGAACATTAAGCCTTGACATTATTTTGCTTGGAGGGGTTGGGGTTAGAATGAAATTGCAAGTTTTCACAACTGGTGGGAAAATACGAGACCCTGAGTCAAGGAATTTGGATACAAGCAATTTATTTGAGAGATGACTTGAGGAAATACCAGAGGGAGGGTTAGGAAGACAGAGAAGGGAAGGCAGGTAATAAAATGTGTGTTACCACATGGATTACCACTGTAGGAAAGTGGAACTTAATCCTCTGGGCAAAATCTGGGAAACATTACAAAACACCTGTTTCAAAGTTATCCCACCTGAGGGGCAAGGGAGCTGGGGTATATAAACTCTAACTCCTGTCAGTTTTATATTAATAAACCCCACAGTCAGTGGGGAAAGACCACGCCAGTAGTGTTTTGGTCAGCATTCCCTTAGAAGCAGACTTTGGCTCAAGGATTTGATACAAGCAGTTGAATTGGGAGGTGATCCAGAAAGCATCAGTAAGGGAGTGGGGGAAGTGAGACAGGGAAGGAAAGGCTGCTCCTGGTATATTAATTTCCTGGCACTTCTGGTGAATGTGCCATCAGGTGAAGTTGTCCAGAGCTGAGGGCTGGACATAATGGCTGAGGGATATGGCAGGTTCCTGTTAACTCATGAGAATGACAACCCATCAAATAACTTGCTAAAAAAAAAAAAAAAAAACACAACTGTATCTAGTGTAGCATGCCCTTCATTGGAGTTTTCAGTCAAGGTCATCTAAGATAAAAAGTCACCTGATCAAGAGAGTGTCACACAAAGCAGAGGTCTGGATCTTGATTCTGGATCAGCCACTAGTGAGCCTTAAACCTTGGATGAGCTTAGCAGCTGTAAAATGGAGTCATCACCACCTGTCCTAGCTCTTCCACATCAAGTGATGAGGATAAAATGAGATAATGTATATGAAAATCCTTTGAAAAGTAAAAAGCAGTAAACAAAATGTAAGATAGAAGGCACAATGATGTGTGCTCATTTTAAACAAAAATTTTAGTGCATATTTTAGTGAAATTATATTTCCTTTAACTTGAGACTTTCATCAGGAAAAAGTAACAGTAGATCACAGCACATTTGGAATTTTCTTTGTTGTTGTTGATAGGAAGATGGCAGCAAAATGTGTTGACTCTTTTCTTAGATATAATGAGCTGTTGCTTATTTGTCGAATTCGTCCCTGTGCTATTTGGAAGTGTACAATATTTGTTCCTGGGTGAAAATTTCATCAAGAATCATCTTTGTATCAGTGAACATGAAGCAGATTTTTAAAAATAAACAAGGCTCAGAACTTAAGAAAAGTTCTCCTATTTCCTTTATTACTATCTTGTAACTAACTGATCTTAAGTTTAAAAAATATTAAGGGAGGTAGAAAGAAGCAAGACTTCTTTTACCTTCCATAGCTCTTGAGACTGGGTTTTCACTGGACAGAGATATGTTGGAATATGTGTTTTTAAGCCCTGGGTTCAGTTTTTTTTTTTGTTGTTGTTGTTGTTTTTTAAGATTTTATTTATTTATTTATTTATACCCCCCTTGCTGCTTGTGCTCGCTGGGTCAGCTAACCATGCCGAGTGGGCGGGCTTGCCTTCACCAGGAGGCCCCGGGAACCGAACCCGGGGCCTCCCATATGGTAAACGAGAGCCCTACTGATTGAGCCACAGCCGCTTCCCCTGGGTTCAGTTTAAATTTTGAATTTTCTTACCCCTATAAAGTCTCCAAGACAGGAATTTCCCACCCACTCTATGTACGGAATATCAGTAGTATCAGAGCCACGCAGGAATACACTGGTAGAGATTACACCTTTTCAATTAAAACAAAAAAAATTTTTTTAGTGTTATAACATTTATATAACAAAATTTGCCCTTTTAACTATTTTTGGAGTACAATTCAATGGCATTAATTACATTTACAATGTTGTGCTACTGTCACCATTAACAAAAATTTTTCTTCACCCAAAACAGATACTCTTTACCTATCACACAGTAACTCCCCATTCCCTCTGCCCCCGAGTCCCTAGTAACTTCTAATCTACTTTCTGTCTCTATGAATTTGCTTATTCTCAATCTTTCATATAAATGGAATCATAAAATATTTCTCCTTTTGTGTCTGGTTTATTTCACTTTGTGTAATAGTTTTAAGGTTCACCCATGTTGTAGCATGTATCAATGCTTTATTCCTTATCATGGCTGAATAATATTCCATTGCATGTATACACCACATTTTGTTTATCCATTCTTCTGTTGATGGATAATTGGGTTGGTTCCATCTTTTGGCTATTGTGTATAATGCTGCTATGAACATTGGTATACAAGTATTTTTTTGAGTCCCTGCTTTCAATTCTTTGGCATATATACTTAAGAGTGGAATTGCCAGGTCATATGGTAATTCTATGTTTAACTTTTTGAGGAACTGCCAAACTGTTTTTCACAGCACCTGCACCATTTCACATTTCCACCCTCAACACACAAGAGCTCTAATTTCTCCACATCCTTGCCAACACTTGCTATTTTCCATTTTGTTTTGTTTAGTTAATACTAGCCATACTAATGTTTGAAGTGGTATTGCATTGTGGTTTTGAGTTGTGTTTCTCTAAAGGCTAATGATGTTGAACATGTTCTCATATACTTATTTGCCACATGTATATCTTTGGAGAAACGTTTATTTCAGTCCTTCACTCATTTTTTAATTGGGTTGTTTGTCTTTTTTGTTGTTGTTCAGTTGTAGGAGTTCTTTATTCTGGATATTAAACCTTTATTACATTTACAATGTACAACTATTTTCTCCCATCCTGTAGGTTGTCTTTTCAGTTTCTTATTAATGTCCTTTGATGCACAAGTTTTTTATTTTTATTTTTTTGTTTAACTATTTGGTTTTTCATTAAGCAATGCTTGTATTGAAGTTGAATGCACAGACAAAAATATGCACAAACCACAAATGCTCAGTTGAATGAACTTTCACAAAGTAAAGATACTTAAGAATCCCCAGCACATAACTAATCTACTATCCTGACTTGTAACACAGGAGATTAGTTTGGGGCTGCCTGGCAGCTTTTTCTTTTTTTTTTTAATATATTTTTATTACAGAAGTTGTGAACTTAAAAAACAATCATGCACATATGTAGAATTCCAATATAACAACCCTTCACCAACACACCACACCATTGTGGAACATTTGTTACAGATTATGAGATAATATCATCAGACTATTACCACTAACTACAGTCCATAGCATACATTTGACATATTTTTTCCATAACTCCCTACACTACATCTTTGGCATTGATGCAAGAATATCACAGTATTAGTGTTAACTATAGTCCATAGGTTACATTAATTGCCTTTTTCCCATGCTTCTCTACATTCCCACCACTCTGCAATAGTGACGTATATCCATTCTAGTTCACAGAAGGACATTCTTGCATTTGTACTGTTAACCACAATTCTCATCCACCATTGGGTTCACTGTGTTATTCAGTCCCTAGATTATTCTCTAGCTTTCTTTAAATTGGCATTTACATCCCTAGACGACCCTTTTCAGCCACAATCCCATTTATAAACCAGCTGCTACTATGTGTTACCATCAACTCTATCCACTTCCACACATTTACAGTAAAGTTAATTAAAACTTCTACATACATTAAGCATCAGTACTCTTTCATAGCCCTCTTATCTCTTAATAGCCTATACTCTAGGTTTCAACTCCATGCATTTATTTTTCATATTTAGTTCATACTAGTGAGACCATGCAATATTTGTCCTTTTGTGTCTGCCTTATTTAAAAGTTTTTTTATTTTGATGAAGTCCAGTTTATCTTTTTTTTTTCTTTTATTGCTCTGGTTTTGGTGTTATATCTGAGAATCCATTGCTAAATACAAATGCCTGGAGATTTTCCCCTATGTTTTATGGTTTTGCTCTTATTTTTAGGTCATTGATCCATTTTGACTTGATTTTTTGTATATGGCGTGTTAAAATTATTTTTAACTACAAAAGACACACACACATAGAAAATGCTTAAAAATTTTCAGGATTTACTCTGTTCCCGGCACAGATTCTATCATGTAATCCTCCCAACCACTCTTTGGAGTAGATGCTGTATTTATTTCCATTTCATACAGAGAAAACTGAGCCACTGAGCCATAAAAAAGGCACAATGTTGTGAATGTAATTAACGGCACTGAATTTTATATTTGAATATGGTTAAAAGGAGAAATTTTAAGTTGTATATGTTATTAGAATAAAAATTTTAAAAGGACTGTATACCCCAAACAGTATCCCCTAATATAAACAAACCATGGAATATAGTTAATAGCACAATTATAATAATATTCTCTTATCAGTTATAACAAATGTACCACACGAATGCAAGGTGTTATTAATAGGGTAGTAATTGTGAACTATGTATTTTATCCATGATTTTTCTGTAAACTTACAACTTCTCAAATTAAAAATAAATAAAAAAAAATTTTTATAAGTCACTTATTATATTTAGGCTGTTGCATATGTGTGTGAAAAAATCCTGAAATGCAAGCAACTATTTCACCATAATTTATGTCTACTCTAACAATGAAAATTCCGAAGGCAGAATTTATGAAATCTTAAACTGCAAGGCCATTATGTGTAACTATATCTTTGTACTTTTGACTATCCATGTTCACAAATATTTATACAAGGATGTGATTAACCATGGGAACTACTCCTTAAAAAGGACTGAACAAAGTCTTAAAACGTTCCATCAGTGGAGCAGGTATAGCTCAGTGGTTGAGCATGTGCTTCACATGTACGAGGTCCCGGGTTCAATCCCCGTTACCTCCTAAAAAAAAATTCCATCATTTAGTAAAAAGCACAGTTGTGTATAAGGCATGGATTTAGTTTATTGATATGTCCCTGTGAGGCCACTGTACCTTGGCTTCCTTGAACTCTTAGATTTCTTGGTGGTTCCAGAACATCATCGGGATGTGGGTTGCAGAGTCCATGGAAAGGCCCCAGGTTGAAGCACTCATGCAGGAGTTCCATGTTCACTCTCGAGCACACACTCATGAACCCAACAGCTACACCTTCCACCTGAAACATCCAAATATCTCATCACTCTATCAGAACTCAAGTTCATTTTAAACATGAAACTTCCATAGGCCCATAGCATGTGGTCAGTTGGTGGTTTGGCAGTTACCTGAGATATTCCACAGGGGAAGAAGTGCCTTCTTTCAGTAGCTCAGCATCTAGCACAATGCATAGCCCATATAACATGTGAATGAAACCAAGGATAATCTTAGAAGGAAGCTGCCTAAGAGTTCTTGAAGATAAACTACCAGAACTTAACACTTGCTCTCTATGCCTAGATAATCCCTCCTCTGCCTGCCATGGCACTCTTCTACTCTCCTCTACTTTCCTCTCCTATACCATGTACAGGTCTCAGTAAGAACAGCCACCATTCCAGTGTCTGTCAGATAGATTCCCGATTCAGAGACAGTTAGTGGTCACTTGCCCTAATCAGGTAGGAACTCTTCAACTTTCCTGAATTCACTTATTTATTTGGTTGGATGGTCTTATGATGAGAGGAAGTGAGGAAAGGAGGTTGTGGGAATGCTTGATAGAAGTAAACTCAAGAACTCTATGTACTCATACAAAAAGGAATGCCAGGCTCCTTGTTTCAGTTACTATTTCATTTGAAAGAATTAGAAACATCTTCGAATCATGAGGAAAAAAAGCCATCTCACAAAATATTATACCAGTGTGCAGATTTTCAAAGCCTTGTCCAATGTCAGTGATGTCATGAAGGCTGAGTCTTATGGCAACAAGGGTCCAAAGCTTGGGTGTGATACACATGTTAGGGATCAAAACATTTAAAGATGCTCTTTTCCAGAGGACACTTGCTAGTTTGCATGGACTTCAGGCTCAGTTCCCAAATCCTGAAGGGGTCAGGCCGCAGTGGTTCACTAACCAGGTCTGATCTCATCTGGAACTATTCTGGGCACTGAAATATTAAAAATGAACAACAGATTTTAATTCTCTCATATTCCACACTGAGAGATGACTATGAATGAATTCCTTCAATAATCTGTATTTCACTCTTCTCTGCAAGGGGAGCATTCAAAATTAAAAGAGAGAGGGGAGTGGATGTGGCTCAAGCAGTTGAGCACCTGCTTCCCACATGGGAGGTTCTGGGTTCGGTTCCTGGTCCTCCTAAAACAAAAACAAACAACAAGCAAAACAAATGAAAAAACCAACTCAGGGGAACTGATGTGGCTCAGTGGTTGAGCACTGGCTTCCCACATACGAGGTCCAGGTACAATCTGCAGCCCTGGTACCTCAAAACAAAACAAAACAAACAAAAAAAAAACCACCCTCAGATGAGCTAGCCATATTTGTCCTCATTATTTGTTCCTTTAAAATATTCTCCCCACAGCATGCCCAGTGATTTTCTGCTCTATGCAGAAAAGAGGGAGAGAGAGAACACAGGCACAGTCTTTTAAGTTTCAGATAGATAATTCCTGTTAATTAAAAAGTGGGTTTTAAGCAAATTCTGGTTGAATGATTTGACACTAACAGCTCTTAATAGAAACCGGGTCCTATCCTTCATGGGTTCAAATTTCATTTCCTGAGGCAACCATTCCATTCAGGAAGTAGAAGAGCTCAGCAATCACAGGCATTCCCTATTAGCAAGAACACATCTTTCCCTAAATGCTTAGGCAGAGAAAATAGTTAATACTTTAACCTCCTAAAAGAGAGAATCAAGCAACAATAATGCACAGTATTTTCAATGACCCAGAAAAAAATTAGGCATTTAACTATTTGTTCTCAACTATGTCTTCAAAAAAACACTTATTCTCAAACATGTCTTTGAAAAATAAATGTAAGACTCCCTTTATTCCCTCCCCAATGCTGAAATACAAAAGGAATTTTTTAAAAATATAGTTTTTGCATGCATATTCTTTTCTTTACAGGCGGCCCCCCCCCCCCCGCCGGATGATACTTGCTGTAAAAGGCTGGATTTACACAGCTGTTTTATAAAGCCATTGACACTTTAATAAAAATCCAAAACAAACATTTTAATTTTTTTCCCAAATAACAAGTGATTGTCTTGTTTGCACTCATGAACAAAGGCTGCGTAGCCGCAGTTGTCTGGCTTCTCTGTAATTTTAGGCCCAAGACTCAGCAGACGCTGATTAACCAATCCATCTACCATATGTGCAGAAAAAGGCGGCCAGCCTCACTCTCGGCAGGGAAAATTGGCATCCATCTTGGTTCACATGGAGATGTCCTTCTAATCTACAGCCGTGCTGGCGCAACGAAACTTCGATGGCCCAAAATACCTTTCGCTGGCTTCACGGCAGGCTGCATGTGCATGATAAGAATGTATTATTTATAAGACCACTGTTAGTAATGAGCTATTACACTAATGGCTCGTTGTGTTTGGAATTTGATTTCAAATGGCATGGATCACACATTCTGATGAAAATGAGAAAAACATGTTTTGCCATTAGGAACAAAGATATAATGTTCTCCAAATCTACAACCTGTTATATTCCCATCATTCATCCAGGGTTGTAACGATTCACAGAAGTTCACAATGATAGACCGCAACAGAGCAGGCACATATTGTGGAAGTGTCTTCTTTTTCTTTTGGGTTTCTTTCAAATAACCATTCTGACTTGAGAAATGCTGTTCTTAAATATGAAACTTGCAGGAGTATTCAAATGCATCTTTGTGTGTGTGTTGTCTGGAAGGATAAATGGATTTAAAGGGTTGTTTTTTTTTACTGGTACAATTAAAAGGCATTTATTGCTGACAGTTATCTATCTTCCAGGTGGCAGTGGTACTTTCCACCACAAAGCTCTTCATCATTCTATGTTTTAGAGCAAACCTCGAAGTTTTGCTGTTGTTCCTGCTTCTCCTGTGAGAATGTGATATGTGAGGTTTAGATCACTAGAAAACCACATATGCAGTGGCCTTGTCTTCACAAACAGGTCTGTTTATAGACGCACATGTACTGTATCATCTAAGCTTTGCTACAAAAAGCCCTGCAACCACTAACGTTTGGGGGGAGGGGATGATACCCCAGGGCTTCTGCCCTCATTATGACCAGGGTTGGCTTTGACACTGCTGACCTGACACTACAGGGACTGAGGACCTGGCAGGCCCTCCCTTGCCTGCAGTCGGTGGTGCCTGCTCAGACCACTGCTGCCCACGCCCTAGGTAAGGCCAAAACAGACGCTCTGCCCATCTGTCTCCAGGAGCCGCCCTTGGCCCCCAACTGCCCTCCCCTGAAATCTCAGTCTGAAGTAAACACCAGATGTCAAGGTAAGCCAGGATAAAGTAATGGCAAGGAACTTGCAGCAAAGCAATGACTATGAAGCCGTAGAAAGCCCTCAGTTTAAAATCCTTTAAGTGGACAAGGGTTTCCCACGTGGCTCTGGCACAGTTCTCAGGCATTCCACACACAGGCTCACAACTGCCATGGGCTGGTTTGGAGCACCCAGACTTGATGTAGTTTAATCTATTATCTCTCCTCATTGGTGGCTGCGTAAAAGCAGTGGTAGGACAGTAAATGCTTAATCAGCATTCGGGAGTGGGGAGGGAGCTCTGAGTTGCAGCATTTGCTGACTTCTATGGTGTAAATTCTCCCACCATGGCCAATTTCAAGCTACTAATGTGCTGTCATTGAACAGGGAGTTGAAAAGAGATGTGCAATAACAACCATTATATAGTATTTCCACTATCCAGATGCCATAGACATAAATAACCTTAAGAACAGAGACAAGAGTAAAATTCCTGAAGATGTAACAATTGGCTCTAGGAGTCAGGGCAAAATGACTCCGGCATATCGTTGCCTAAGAGGGTCAGCTGGAGGATGTGCATGTGGTCAGGGGGAGAAAGGTCCAAAGAGCAGCTGGGAGAGGAGGGGCACTGATCTTGAACCTGGAAAGGCTGAGGCCTGGCTCAGACCAGAGACCCACACGCCCAGATCCTACCCTAGTCTGCTCTCTGCTCAAGTGTCCTGCTTCTGCCCTTCCATTTTAAGATCCAGTTCTGCGACCTCTTCGCTACAGAACAAGAAACAATCTGCTCGTGCTCACAAAACCTCCAATGGCTGAGGCATTGGGCTGGATTCCTTGGCCTCTTTAGAAGCAAAAAAGAATCCTCACAGTGTTGGAACTACTGTCTTCGCCCTGCAGTTTCCCACTGATATTTATACACGCAGAAGGAGCATAGCATTTGGCAAAAGAGAGAAAGGACATGCAGGAAGAGCTCACTGCAGCCAACTCTGCAAACACTAAAGTAAATGATTTGGGTTGAAACTTGTACGTTGATACCAACAAATTAAAAGCCAAATGCAAAGACCTGATTAAACTGGATAGGCATTTGGTCACTGAAAGGCCTTCTTGGGGTCTGAATCATTTTATTTCTGAGTAGTTTTTTGCCTCGTTGTGTAAATATGCAGTTTTTCATAATGGTGCAGCTGGGTCCAAATGCTTCCTGTGACCGTTCTGGAGTTAAGGGCAAAATGAGAATATTATGAAAGAAGTCCAAAGACCTAAATATGAAAAAATAAAAATCCTTTCAATGTAGGACAAACAACCACTGCAGACTAGTACCTCAGAATCTAAATTTTAGGGCCAGTTCCCACCTTAAGAAACTAATGCCCATCTCTCTCTTGCAATTTATCCAGTCCTTCACCAGATGTCTCTGTTTTACCATCATATAGATAAGAGGATCACCACTTGGTGCACTGGAATCATTCGGGGGAGTTTTTAAAAAAACTGATGCTTGGGCCCAACCCTAAAGACTTATTGAATCCTGGCCTCAAGATTTTAAAAATTGAGATAGAACTTATTTACCATAAAATTCTCTCTTCAAAATATATAATTCAGTGGTTTTAGTATATCCAAAAAGGTCCATAAAGTAACCCATATCTATTAGTAGCCACTCCCAACCCTCTCTCTGCCCAGACACTAATCTACATTCTTCTCTATGGATTTGCTTACCCTGGACAGTTCACATGACCAGAATCACACATGGTCTTTGTTCCTGGCTTAGCATAATGTTTTCAAGGTTCAAACATGTTGTAGCATGCGTTAGTACTTCATTCCTTTTTATAGCTGAATAATATTTCATTGTATAGATACATCACATTTTATTTATCAGTTGATGGAAATTTGGGTTGTTTTCTCCTAATATGGATAATGCTGCTATGAATATTCTTGTGCAAATTTTTGGTGGACATATATTTCCAACTCAAGGAGGGTAACTGCTGGGTCATATGGTAACTCCATGTTTAACTTTCTGAGGAACTGCCAGTCTGCTTTCCAAAGGAGCTGTACCATTTTACAAACCCACTAGCAATGTATGAGGGTTTCAATTTCTTCACATCTTTATCAACACTTGTTATTGTCCCTCTTTTTGAGGATAACCATCCTAAGTGGGTGTGTAGTGGTATCTCATTGCAGTTTTGATTTGCATTTCCCATTATGACTAATGATGTTGAACATCCATCTTCTCATGCACTTATTGACCATTTCTGTATCTTCTTTGGAGAAATGACTATTCAGATTCTTTGCCTACTTTTTAATTAGATTATTTGTCTCTTTATTGTTGCAAGAGTTCTTTACATATTCTGGATACAAGCCTCTTGGCATGGGGATTTTTTTTAAAGCCCCCAGGTGATTCTCACACACAACCAAGGTTGCAAAACCACTGAACAAATCATTAAACTCATTATGCTAGCGAATAAGAGAACTTTTGATTCCAAGTTTCAAGAAAAGTAAGATTTTAAAATAGCTATTACAGTTTTACCAAATAACAAAAAAATGATGAATACCTAAATAAGTCATACTAGAAGCAAAATTGCAAATGCTTTTCAGCTAACTGACACTGAGTTTCTTCTTTTAAAATGAAGGTCAAATATCTGCATGGAAAAAAAATTATTTGAGGTCATCTTTGCCTGAACCTTGGGATTCTATTTATGAAATATTCAGATAGGGCTAGGCACCCAAGGGCTCTAGCCATGTTTGTTGATGATGATATGTAAAAATCAAGCATGAAGATTCATTCAAAATAATATCTTATCAAAAACTATCTTCAGTCCAGTTTATACGAAACTATTTTAAAGGCCTTCAAAGAAGCAAGATGAATATCTTCGCTCACATTTGAATTACTTCCTTTGCTAGATTCCTTAGACTATCAACAGAAGGCTGACCTTGTAAGATACCTGTGCACAAGTTAGTAAGAAGCCATGTGGAGCGAGGCTTCATTCCTTTAAGATAGGGTTCTCAAAGTGTGGGCCCTGGGCCAGCAGCAGCAGCATCACCAGGGATCTAGTGAGAAATGCAAATTCTTGGGCCCCACCTCAGACCTACCATATCAGAAACACTATGGGCGGGACCTGCCACCGTGTTTTGATTCTGAAGTGATTCTGATGCATGCTCAGGTTTGAGTCCCATTGCTTTAAAATATTTTCCTCGCATTTCCCCTACATACATCAGGCAGACACCCTTTGGCATGATCCTATTCATTCTTGAGGTCTGAAGGCTCTAAGAGTTTGCATTTTTTTAAGACAATTTCTCCATACCAATGGGTCAGACCTCATGAGTATCTCTATTTCAGCATTTTCAACTCTAAGAACATCCAAAGCTTCAAATGGGATGGCAAGAGATAGCATGTCAGCACATTTTTCAGGAAGGCCTATTTTAGCAGACTCAAAACCAGTATCACCAGATGAAAGATACCTCAGTGTGCTTACGTTTAGCTATCCGAATCAGCATTTGATTTCTAAAATTCTGCAGGGGCAAATGTAGAGAAGGAGCCCATCCTCAGCTATAATTATGTGAGCAGGGAGTGCCCCTTGTGGATACCACAGTGAGGGGAGAGGGGGCAGTGGGCATCAAAGATGCACCACCAGAACCCTGGGGTCTTGGGTCTGCCCACTTCCTGCTTTGGGGCAAGTCCGATGAAAGCAGGCGAGCTTGTCAGCTCTTCTTCCTGTCTCTTCTCACTACTTCCCTTGGATTTGAACCTCCAGGTCTACAGTTAGCAAACCAGAGGGTGTAGGTTCAGTCTTTCTTCACTCCTTTCTCTACTACCAGTCCAATAAAGCTCCCTGATGGACCCTCCTGAACGAGGACACTCCTGGTACATGTCCTGAGTATGTGGTCAAAGCTGATGTGCTCACAGGGCCAAGGTGGCAGAAAGCAGGGAGAATGGAATGAAGAAGGCCTGAAGCCCATGGGCACGGGGAGGCCTGAGTTGGGCTGGCGGGCTCCTTCCCTGATGCAGTGTCAGCTGCTCCGAAGCTCCAACCCACTGGAGGCCTGCAGAAATGCAAGCCCAGTGGCCAGGCCTTCTGTATTTCTAGAAATCCCCATTTTCATATACACTCTCCTAATTTTTTAAATGTTAGCCACTAACTTAACAATATTTAAGCATATATAACCTGAATCAAATCATGGAGAAATATTGGATAAGCCCAAATGGACACATTCTGCAAAATAATTGACTTGTATTCTTCAAAAATGCCATTGTCATGAAAGATAAAGACAGACTGAGTTGTTTCAGATTACAGGAGAATGAAGAGACAAGGCATCTGAATACAACAAAGGAGCTGAATTTCCTTCTGCTATAAGGGACATTACTGGGACTCTAAGTAACATCTGAATAAGGACTATAGATTAGAAAGCAGGATTGTGTGAATAATTGCTTGATTTTTAGCACAGTTACTATAGTTATATAAGAGAATGTCCTTGCTTTTAAGAAATATACACTGAAATATTTAGAAGTAAGGGGAGGGAATTGGATGTGGCTCAAGCGATTGGGCTCCCGCCTACCAAATGGGAGGCCCTGGGTTCAGTTCCCAGTGCCTCTTGGAGGTGAGCTGGCACGATGGGCAGGTGCAGTGAGCTGGTGCAATAAGATGACACAACAAAGAGACACAAAGAGCAAAGACAATGAGAGACACAACAAACCAGGGAGCTGAGTTGGTTCAAGCAATTGAGCACCTCTCTCCCACATGGGAGGTCCCAGGTTCAGTTCCCAGTGCCTCCTAAAGAGAAGACAAGAAGTCAGAAAGCACACAGTAAATGGACACAGAGAGCAGACAGTGAGTGCAAACAATGAGGGGGGATAAATAAATAAAATAAATCTTTAAAAAAAGTATATTAAAAAAAAAGTGAAGGGACATCACTCAGAAGCCTACTCTCAAATGGTTCAGAAACAAACAAACAAAAAATCTATATATATACTTATATAAATAGAGAGAAAGCAAGAGAATGATAAAGCAAAAGTGTTAAATTGCTAATGTTTAAGGAATCTGGGTAAAGGCTATATGGGAATGCTTACAAGTTTTCTATAAGTTGGAAATTATATTAAAACAAAAAGTTCTGAAAAATGAATTGCTTTCCAAGTCAAACAAAATCCAACTGATGGCAGGATGATGGTTTGTGAACACTGGCCTCTAGGATCTTGGGGCTCTCTGTACCCCTCGAGACTCTTCCTTCCCCATGGGATGGTTAATTTCGTGTGTTAACATGGCTAGGTTACGGTGTCTAGTTGTTTTGTCAAGCAAGCCTTTGCCTGATTATTACTACAATATTTTGGAGATGGATTTGCATCTAGAGTCACTTGATTGAATCTACTCCTAATTGCATCTATAACCAACATAGGAAATTGCCCTCAGCAATGAGGGGTGTTCCTCATCCAATCAGTTGGAGGTCTTAAAGCCAGAACTGAGCATTTCAGACGTCAGAAAGAAGAATTCCAGCCTCTACTTCTATTCCTGGAGAATTCAACCTCACTTTCATTGGAGTTTCCAACTTGCAGCTTGCCTTAATGGAATTCAGACTTGCCAACCCCCAAGGTCTTGTGAGCCAGTTCCTATAATAGATCTCTTAATATTTATATATATATACACACACGTCCTGTCTGTTCTGTATCTGTAGAAAGCCCTAACAGACCCCCTAACTCTAACCCCTATCTCTAGGTACAGGGCAAAGAATCTTCAGCAGCCTGGGCATCTGGAAGGACCACACAACCTAAAGCCAAAAACAGTGGGGGTGGTAGGGGTCAGTGGAGCCACAGCTCAGAAGCTGGCCTGGAGCCACTTGACAAGGCATGGGGGATGTGGCAGGGCAGGAGAGCTTCCGGCCATGGTGGGGGTTGATACTCAGGGACATGGCTAATTCCTGTTTCTCCCACTAAGCATGTCCCCAGTTAGACTGATCACTGACCTCACACACGACAGAATGATTCTCTTCATCTTGGGCCTCTATTAGCTCAGCCAGGAAGTATTCACCATAAGTCTCTTTCAGAATTGTGTCATGGTGCATAAATATTGGCATGAGGTCATCATGATCTTCCATCCTGTTTAACAGAAAGGCTTCAGTTCAATGTCCATTCATTTGGTTGTTCCTTCAACTGAGCACTTACTACATGCCAGACCATGGTCTAAATGCTGTGGATTTAGCAACATTCTCCAGAGATGAACTTAAATTCTAAGAGGAAAAACAGACAATAGAAATGGAACAAATACAGTTTCAAACCTTTCAAGTACTGATAAGTGCTTTGAGATGGGGAGTGGTGGGTTCAAGAGGTCAGGGGAGACTACTCTGAGGAACTTGGACCTGAATGGAGAAAAGGAGAAGCAGCTGTGTTGAGAACTGGAGGCAGAATGCTCCAGACACAGGAACACACACTGCATGTTTGAGTGTGGAATGTAGGGCAGCATTTGTCATGAGCCAAATGACAAGAAGCCGGGATGGCATTTCCCAAATGTGTTCCAAGGAACACCACTTTTCTGGTATTGTCCCAGCTTCCCTGCCACCCTCAGAAAAGAGTTCGAATGTCAAAAAATAGAGGCCTACTATCCGTCCCCTCGTAGAGTATTGCAGTTGTATATTAAAGATGCTGAGAAATTCTACAGTGAAGTATCATGAACCTTGTTTATGCATTTCTGAAAGCCCGGCTCACGGTACCCTTGATTCCCAAGATATCTATAAACTTCCCATACGGGGCGGTGGGGTGGGGAGGGAATGCTGGCTTGAAGGTAATGACACTCTGCTCACCACCCTGCAGGCACCCACCTGGAACTTGGATTCCCAGGACCCTCTACAATTAGTGGGGGTGTCTGGTGATGCTGGCCCTGGGACTCCATATGCTGCCATAGTTAACATTCCTTTCTTCTCCTTAGTACATTCTTGGTTGAATTTGGTATTCAATTTCACCTGTCTAGAATGTTCTTACACATTTTTCCCAGTATTCTTCTTGTAAAAATATTCTAGATTTATATTATCTTTTCTAGTATATCTTATTTAGCTACTAATCTTTATTTTTCCCTCTTTAATTGATTATTATGCCATCTCCTGCATCCGATTTTATCTTCTAGTGTGTTCACTTTGATATCAATAGTAGTCCCACCTATTGAGCAATTCGTATGTCTATAAGTTCCAGGCTTCCCTGTTGCTAGGTAGGCACGGCCCTCTTCATCTTACAGATGGAGGGTAGCCAGGCTTGTGGTGATGAAATGATCTGCCTGAGATGGCACAAAGAGTTAGCAGCAGAGCCATGATTTGAACTCAGGTCTGCAGACTCAAACCTGACCTTCACATACCCTCCTCCAGTCTCTGCTGGAACAAATCTCCAATCTATCCCACCACAGCACCACTTGCCAAATCTAAACCCTTAAAATTGGACAACCCAATGGACTCTAGATAAAAATCCCCACCCTGCTTCCAGGCTGAAGTCTTTTATCTCTGGCAACACAGGCTAAACTGTTAAAATGATGTTGGTTTTTTGAGAACAATAAATATTTTGATGAAGAAAGGCTTATTTGAAAAATCAACTTTCTGCTCTATAAAACCTCAGCACTAAGGCAAGAGCTAGCCAACAGCCCACAGAACAAGAAAGAAAAAGCATACATAGAAGGTGACGACCAGGAGGACTGCCAACATAACTCCCAGGTAGAATTTTACGGTTAACGTCTTGTAGCACCCTCTGGAAGGGGAAACAGCAGAGGGCCCTTCTTTAGGCAATGGGAATCTTTTCTCATATGCTAGAAACCTAGCTCTGATGCCACCACTACCAAAAATTCTTATGCCATCATGCCAGGGCCTCAGCGGGATTCTCTAGTCTTAAATCTGAAATGGGGCCTAGAAACAGATACCAACTGCGTTTTTAGAATGGGCATAGTTGTACCCCTGATCCCATAATCATTTTTCAAGCTAGTTTGGCTCGGCACTAATTTTTTTAAGTAGTCCTTGACACTTACCCACCCATTTTTGTGTGTATGTGACCACTCTGATAGCTATCGGTGAGCATCTGTGGCCAGGTGGACTGAGACTGCATGGCAAATGGAGCAAAGGCTGGTGATACTCTTTTGAAAAGGTGGGAGAATAAGCGGCACAGTTGAGTGGTCAAGAGCCTGCGCTGGGGAGCTGGACTGCTTGGTGTGGATCCTTCCTCTGCTGCTTACTGGCTGTAATCTTTGGCAAGTGACTTAACTCGCTATGCCCCAATTTCCTCATCTGTAATAAAGTAGTAAATATTAAGATGCTACTACTATATATGACACACTTGGCAGAATCTCAGGCACGTAATAAGCACCTAGTAAATGTTATCCAGTTGTTGCTATTATTTTTACTACTTATGGAGGAAAGGTCAGTAACAGTAATTGGAGAATTTTTGTAATTAGTGAATGGGATGGGCAAGTCTATTACAACAGAAGTTCGAATCATTGCACTAGCTCCCCATCGGCTACTGTAGGCATAAACTCTGCCATTCAATCTGCTACTATCACTGATCTTTTTCACACTCCACTTTCCTCAACTCACTCCCTGACTCAAAAACTTTTGCCAACTCCTCGCTGTTTCCAGGATGCCTCGTTTTAAAATGCCTCCATCTTTCCACACTTATCACCACTAACTGTGAAAGTTGATCTACTCCCTGTCCCTATGAGGCCCTCACCACATGCCACCCTTCCTGCCCCTGCTCCTCTCCACACCACTGGCCTATTCCAAACTCCAGCAGCCCTCAAGGCTCACCTCCATCCCACCCCGCCAGTGGCTTTTCCTCCGCAGAGGGACCCGCACATGGCACCATCCGCTGGATGCATACCGCCCAGTTCTGGTCTGAGTTCTCATGGCCAATGTGTGGCATCTTCCCAACTAGGGAGTGAATCTGCTCTGGGGGCCGGAGAGGGACTCCTTGCTTCCCTGCACACTCTGCAGCTCACAGCTCAGAGTTCTAGATCACAGGTACAACGGCAGCAGCTGGCACAGGTCAGTGCTCCTTACCACGTGCCAGGAGCTTGCCAGTGTTTCCCTACTGAGGGTGCTGAGTGGGTGCCTCATAAAGCCAGCTTTACAGATGAGGGAAGTGTGGGCTCAGGAGTCAGAAGCCACAGTTTAGCCTCACTGCTCTACAGCCCCCCTAACTCAGTCTCTGAGTCCTATGGACTAAGTAACTGCAGACAAGTTACTTTCATGCCGAGCCTTGGTTTTCTCATCTACAAAATGGGAATGGGGACAGGGAGGGCTGTGAGGCTTAAATGTGGTAATAAGAGGGACACACTTACACCGTATGGGGCACAGAGTCAGCCCTCAAGCAACGTCAGCCCCAGCAAGGTTTCAAACCCCACCAAGGCCTGACATCTTTGCCTGCTGTCTTGATGTAGAAAACCACAGCCTGACTGGCTCCACAGGAGCCCTCGGACTCTTGGGTAAATGAGCCCAGAAATCCAGAAATCTGGGCTACCTTTAAGTAACTGCTCACTTCTCCATTTAACAACCTGCCAAAAGGCTGCTGCTAAAAGAAGGTGTTTTTCCTCTGCAAAAAGAGTCCTTGATGACATTGGCTTAAAAAAAAAGATACTAGGAGAGAATACCCAATAAATCCATTTTGAGACATTTTGCCAAAAATAAAAGGCAGCATCAATATTTATTAACTGAGATAATTATTGTCATTTTAAATAATGGGAAAATAACTCAATATCCTAACCATTTTAAGTGGATTAAGTCAGCGGTCACACAGGGAAGTCCAAAAGCAACTGTGTATCATGGGTTTTTATAGCTCTGATGGACACGAAAATATTGGTCTGTGGCTATAAAAGTCAGGCATAAAGGTTCAGAGAGACCCAGAGCTGTGAGTCTAAGCACCAGCTCTCAACAGCCCAATGGCAAAGTTACCCCTAATCCCATCTCAATAAGATTCTTCCAGGGGAAAAAATGGAAAGAAAACATCCATATCGTGGTGTTCTGAGGATTCCCTCCCTTAAGCCCCTCCCCAAAATAGATAAAGAGGAACTTGTTCTGCCCACTGCATTCCTTGGGGTAATTGATAATTTATGATCTTGCATCAGCCCCATGTGCTAATGATAAAGTATGACATCAGCCTCGCGTAGTCTCAAATGGCACATGGCAAAGCCCAGCCCCACAGAAACAAAACACCCCGGCTACAGAGAATAGTTCATCCTGGAAAGTGTCTAAATGTGAGCACTCCGGGGCCATGGGGACAGCCTCTCAGAGTCTCACACTGACGAGAGTCCCGCCTTCCTGTTGCATTTGGCTCGGTGGCGCCGGGTGCCCAGTGTTGACGTGATGCACAAGTGTCCTAAAGGTGATGAGCAAGGAAGGGTCACTGTTCACTCGCATAAGGCACAGTGGAGATAACACAATTCTCTGAGTGAAAAGCACCATTCCTTTATATCCTTATTCAGAATGTAGCAGGGAGGAGGTAACTATGTGTTTGGAGGTGGAAACCATTGCAGAATTATTTTATTTTACTTTGTCTTGAGGAAACAAAAGGTAATATATCCCATAAATATCTGATCTTTCAGGCATCCAAATACTTGTTGGACTCTGAAATCTGTGCCCAATGAAAATGGAGTAGAATCCAAAGCTTAGGAAACCCAAAAGCCTCTCCTGGATGCCTCAATTTGGACATGGGTGTCCTTCTAAACTCCTCATTCTCATAAACTCCTGAATGAGCTCAAACAAGTCCTCGTACTGCATCCCCCGTTGCTAGGAGAAGGCAAAGCTAAGGATGACAGAGACTCGATGGCCCTCACTAACACCCTGGAAGGTAGGGGAAAGAAGAGATAAAGTCACACACCATCCCTACTACATCATTTAGTCAAGCTTTCGAGGAACACGGTGAAGCCCGGGACACCAGAGAACACTTTGCAGCAGCCAGCCTGGTCTCCCATCCTGATTGTACTAGTGCATAATCACAATATTAGAGAATATCTACAGTCTCTTGAGTCAGGGAGGTTTGTACCACTACCTTGCCAGCAGAGAAACCGTTGCACATTCACAGATGGAAAGTTCACATTTGGGACTTTCACGACAGCAACAGCAGTTGCTCGAGCGGGCCAGCTTCCTCACTTGGCACAGCTTCCTCCTTCCTGCCTGACTGCGTTTTCCATATCAAGTGAGGACTGGCATTTCATTAGCTAAATTTAAAAATGTACCATTGATTCTGATGCCACTTTAAATGCCACAAATGTTATTTTTTCTTCAACCCTGGGAATGTGTGTTCAACAAATCAATGTGGGAAGAAAGAAATGAATAGAGAATCCAATTTAGTAGTAGTGCTAAAGAATGCAGTGTGTTCTGGTTAGATCATAACCAGATTTTACCATAAATCTCAACAAGGGGAACAAGGAGAGCCTGCAGTTAACCAGGCTCTGGTTAACTACTCTGCTGGCTCTGGCCAACTAGACTGCCGTCCTTTTATTCACATGTGTAGTTAAGAGAGCAGAACGCAGGTCACGTTCCTAAAACAAAGCACTGTTTTCTTTCCAAGATCTCTTGTGACCTCTAGTGGTCTTCTTTAAGAAAATCGAATCCGTCATTTCCAAACTCCTGATTCCATTTGAGAACTTAAAAATGGAGTTTAGAAACATTTAGCTTCTACTCCTTGGCAAATGTCATGATTTTTAAAATTATGGAGGTTTAAAAAGCAAAAACTTCCCATGTGCTTTGGATGACTTCAAATTGCACTCAAGGCCAATTAGAGGCCCCTGCCGTTTACACCACCAGGATCTGATCCAAAAGTTTGTCTTGGCACACCATTGCTCTAGTCGGAGAGTTAACCAAATTCTATTATTTGCTGGGTCACGGGTCAGGACTCAAATAGATCAATGGTGGAATTCTGGAATTGTTCTACCCCTTCTTTTTGAATGCTTTGGGATATGCCAGAATATTCATTTCCATGAAGTTGTTTAGAAGTAAAGCATAAGTAGATTTCTAAAAAAGCATAACACTATCAAATGCTTAGGAAAAATAATTGCTTTAAGAGGCAAAAAGCTATCATTTAAAAACCACCAATCTTATGGTTCATTTAAAGTCCTAATACTTCAGTCAGCTATTTTAAAAACCAAAAACATTGACCCAATCTCGTTAACAATTATTAGCAAAACAACAGCAACAACAACTACAAAAAAAAACATAGTAAAGGAAACTTTTAGTTACATTACAACAGTCTGACAGTCCATAAGACTTTCTTTGGCTGAGTCGTCCCCTACTCCCAGGAGGGCTTAAAAAAGATAAGTTTTTTTCCCCAGAAGAACCATTCTGGTAGTTACTAAATATGAAAACATCTCAAATCCACCACCGATGATGATTAATGAAACCCCAGCGTAGATTTTAAAGGGGTGTCCAGGAGCAGCCCTGCCGTATTTCAGGCATTGCGTACAAAACAGAACAGTAACTTCATTAATCAGGGTTTAAGTAGAGGGGCAGATTACAGCATAATTTTCCACATGGGTAAATCAAAGAAAGGGGACGGGAATTACACCAGTCATTCACTGGTTTTAAATATGTTGCTAGGTAAAAGGCTGAAGGATAATTATATCCCCAAACCTTTCACTGGCATAGTGTCTTAAGACTTGTGTTCTCTACCATTAATTATCAGTGCAAGGAACCTACTGATAAAGCAGATGTTAAAAACAAAATGGGGGAGGGGCAATAGACATGTAGACATGAGGGCGCCTGAGAGAATGTTTGCCCACGCCCTTTTGAACGTTCTGAAATGTCAAAATGTGTCGTTTTCCCAGCATTTCTAAGGATGGAGACAGACTACTTAGGTGCATTTTCCAGATACCAGAAATCTTATACCACAATATCCAGACTCTCATTTGAACATTTTGGGTAGAGGGCTTCCTAAAATGTGTTGCACCTCCTCACCTTCTAAAAGCAAAAGGCCAGCAACTGTCATGACTTCACCATTTCCTCCCAAATTCATTAGTATATATTTGGCTTTGCACAAATGACCCTTCCTTTGTTACAAAGTGCCCACTCTCATCTCTTTGCCATAGGGACTATCTTTAAACATGTTCTTCTTGTGTTTTGTGTCTTTCAAATTTTCTGTGGGATGGGCAAGCAGGACATGGAATCTTGGAGTTTGAAAGGGCAGCGTCTCAGGGTAAGGTATGCAGAAGCTTTATTTCAGGCTTTGAGGGCTCTTCCACTTGACCTCAGAGATACTGAGGGCTCAGTTCTAGACCACCGCAGGAAAGCAAATATTGCAATAAAGCAAGGCACACAAAATTTTTGGTTTCCCAGTCCATAAAGTATATAAGTGTATAGACTATACTGTAGTCTATTAAGTGTACAATGTATATACCTTATATACCAATGTATATACCTTAATTAAAATGGAACACAGACACAAGTGAGCACATGCTGTTGGAAAAATGGCACCAAGAGACTTGCTCAACACTAGATTGCCACAAACCTCCAATTTGTAAAAAAATGCAGAGTGCAATAAGCGAAGTGTAATAACATGAGGTATTCCTATAGTCCATGGCTCTAAAGTTTTTAAAAATAAAAGGAAAGAAGGAAAAATGGAAAGAGAAAGGAAAGGATGGAGAAAGAGGAGGGGAGGGAAAAGGAGAGAGACCAAATCATAATCAGCCATTACCAAATGCTCACCAGGAGCCAGGCACCGGGTGAGTGCATCCTTCACCCCCTTTCGTGGAACATCCACCCTGAATGAAAAGTGGGTGTCAGTAAGTAAACTCACAAAGATGCCACCTGCCTGCCTATGGACATGTCACTTTCAGTATTAGATTTCTATACAAGTTCTCTATTACAAAAATGTCTTGCTGGATATCTGTTAAAGCCATTTAAGCCTTAACATTTCTCAACAAAATGAAAATTCCCAAGAACCAAATTGAGTAAACTTTCAGAAAATATATGTATTTTTAAAAAGTATCTCCTCACTTGTTATCCAGGCCCACCCTCCCCCACCTCACTCCCAAGAAGTATCTGCTCTGTATCACCAGGAATCATCTTGCTTCTCTGTAATGTGCAGAGACTTTCGAAAGTGGACATTACTTTAAACTCAAGTGTTTTATTCATTTAAAAAGGAACTTGTAAAATGGCACTCCGACCTACAGATATTTACATAAATGCAATACAAAACCACATACTACTGTTTTAGACCTAACAGATCAGCAACAATTCTTTTTTTAATTCTTAAAAATGTTTTCTTTAATTGCTTCATGGTATTCCATCATGTAGATGAATCATAATTAAATTATCTGCTTCATTACATTTTTGGATATTTAGATTTTTTTTTTTTTGAGTTTTTAAATTTTATTTTTTATATTTTTATCAATTTTATTGAAACATATTCATAAACCATACAATTCATCTAAAGTGTACAATCAATGGCATTTGGTACAATCACAGAGTTGTGCATTCTTCACCTCAATATTACAGCATTTTCATCACTCCAAAAAAAAGAAAAGAAAAAAAACAAACACATGAACACAAAAAAACCCTACCCCTTAGTAGTCACCTCTTAATCTCTCTATCCTTCCCCTGACATACATAACTGTTCATCTATTTCTGTCTCTAATTTATTTATATTTACATTTTGCATAGATGGAGTCAAACAATATGTAGTACTTTTTGTTTAGTTTCTTTTACTTAGCATGCTTACTTTTTTACCATTGATGGAAGATTATTAATGTATTACTACACATTACTGCCCATAGTTTGTTTCTGTTGTATTTTTGCACCAATATCACCCTGGTACTGACCTCTTGTAACATTAACGTACATTTGTTCTGTTTCAGAGAAAAACATTCTTATATATGCACTATTAACTATATTCATTTTTCACAAGAAGGCTCACTATGCTATACAGTCCCATGTTTCATTTTTTAGCTTTCCTTCTAGTGATATATATGTCCTTAGGCTTTCCCTTTCAACCACTTTCATACACATATGTTAGTGCTACTAATTACAAAGAGATTGGGCAACAATTTTAATAACTGGAAATGTCCAGAATTGGTAGAGGGTGTAAGAAAACAGGACTCTATTAGCTGGAATATAAATTAACATGGTGTTTTGGCTGAGTAATTTGATAGTATCAATTTTTAAATTTTATTATTTACGCAGTCTTGTCTAGAAATTCCACTTCTAAGAATTTATACTACAGAAAAAAAATAGCAGTAGTACTTGAAGATATATGTACAAAGCTGTTTAGCACAGTATTTTTGGCTATAGAAAAAATGAAAACAACTTAGGAATGATTCAATGAATTCTATTAGAACCACATGATGAAATGTCATACAACCATTAAAAAGAATAAAATTGACCTGGAAAGATGATGAGCTGCTATAGTAAGTAAGAAAATACAATTAACAGAACATTTGGGCCAAGAGCCCACCTCTGTGAAAGACGGCGGAATGCATGCAGCCAGGGTTGTGCACTGGTTGCATAGGGCTCCTTGCATGCGTGACCCACTGAGTCCTTTTGCTGACGGGAGGATTTGGAGCCGGCTTCAGGTCAAGAAGTAAAATGAAGTACATTCTAGTTACTGGTGGTGTTATATCAGGAATTGGAAAAGGAATCATCACCAGCAGTGTGGGTACAATACGGAAGTCATGTGGATTACATGTAACTTCAATTAAAATTAACCCATAGGATAACATTGATACAGGAACATTCTCTTCTTATGAGCATGGTGAAGTTTTTGTGCTGGATGATGATGAAGAAGTAGACCTTGACCTGGTAACTATGAGCAGTTCCTTGACATTTGCCTCACCGAGGACAATAATCTGACCACTGGAAAGATATACCAGTATGTCATTAATAAGGAATGTAAAGGATATTACTTATGGAAAACCATCCAAGTTGTCCCTCACATCACAGATGCAATCCAGGAGTGGGCAATGAGACAGGCGTTAATACCTGTAGCTGAAGATGGCTTGGAGTACAATTGTGTGTTACTGAGCTCGGTGTAACAGTGGGAGATATAGAAAGCATGCCCTCTATAGAGGCTTTAGGTCAGTTCCAATTCAAAGTCAAAAGAGAGAACTTTTGTAATATTCACATCAGTCTAGTTCCTCAGCCAAGTTCAACAGGGGAACGGAAGACAAAACCAGCCTAGAACAGTGTTCAGGAACTTAGAGGGCTCAGGCTTTCCCCAGATCTGGTTGTATGCAGGGGCTCAAATCCTCTGGACACATCAGTGAATGAGAAAATATCAATGTTCTGCCATGTTGAACCTAAACAAGTGATCTGTGTCCATGACGTCTCGTCCATCTACTGAGTCCCTTTGTTGTCAGAGGAGTAAGGGGTTGTAGGTTATTTTCTTTGAAGACTTGACCTTCCTATTGAGAGGCAGCCATGAGAAATGCTGATGAAGTGGAAAGAGACGGCTGACAGATATGATTTCTTGCTGGAAACCTGCTCTATGCCTTCATTAACAAATTCACCAAGTTCTCAAACTTATACACCTCCGTCATTAAAGCTCTGGAGCATTCTGCACTGGCCACCAACCACAAATTAGAAATCAAGTACATAGATTCCACAGACCTAGAGCTGAACACCTCACAAGAAGAACCCATACAGTACCACAAAGGTTGGCAGAAGCTCTATAGTCCTCATGGAGTGCTGGTTCCAGGAAGGTTTGGTGTTCAAGGAACAGAAGGAAAAACTCAAGCAATTGCCTGGGCTCAGAAACAGAAAGAGCTTTTTGGGGGGTGTGCTTAGGAATGCAGTTGGCAGTGGGTGAATTTTCAAGAAATGTGCTGGGTTGGTAAGATGCCAATTCTACAGAATTCAACCCTAAAAGAAGTCATCTCATGGCTATAGGGATGCCAGAGCACAATCCTGGGCAGATGGGTAGAACCATGAATCTGGGCAAGAGGAGAGCCCTGTTCCAGACCAAGAACTCGGTCATGAGAAACTCTACGGAGACTCAGATGACTTGGAAGAGAGGCACTGCCACAGATTTGAGGTGAATCCAGTCTTGAAAAAGTGTTTGGAAGAGCAAGGCTTGAGGTTTGTGGCCAAGATGTTGAAGGAGAAAGAATGAAAATCGTAGAGTTGGAAGATCGTTCTTTTTTGTTGGGGTTCAATACCACCGAGTTCCTGTCTAGACCTTCCAAGTGTCTCCACCATACTTTATCTCCTTCTGGCCTCTGTGGGGAGGGTCCTGCATTACTTCCAGAAAGGCTGCAGGCTCTCACCCAGGGACACCTACAGTGGCAGAAGTAGAAGCAGCTCCCCTGACTCTGAAATCACTGCGTTGAAGTTTCCATCAATAAATCACAACTGATTCTGGAATGATTCTTCAAGAGAGCCTTCAAACAGATGAAGTTTCCAACTTTGATTTTACACTCAGCTTTTGACATTTCCTTTAAATTATGTTTTTATTAAAATTATTTTATTATGGGAGAAAAAACAGGACATTTGAAGATGTCTCTACATATAGTATGTGTGAATATATATATGTATATGTATGTTATGTGTGTGTAGTTGATGTATTCACATAGAAAGATGGACGAATGGGTAATTTTTGCTTTTTAAGTTTTTCTGATTTGAAACTATAAAACCATTTTATTAAATGAACCAATCCCCCAAACAATGAGTAAATGGTAGGGTGAAAAATGAAAGCTTTTAAATAAAATGAAGCTAAAGATGCAGCTATTATCAGACTACTTATAAGATCTTAAGCAATTAAATTATGGAAATTTCTCACAATATAATTTTTTAAAAACTTAATTTTAAATGCTTTTACAAGAAAGCTTTTTTATAGAATATAATTTCATGAAGGGTAGGAGGGTCTATTTGCCTGTGCTGACACCTACAAGACAAATTTCATAAATCAGGAATGAAGATTTGAAAGGCACAAGAGAAACAATTTAAAATGTTACTTCACTTGCAAAATTCCTTTTCTTCAGATGCTTTTGGCTCACATTAATAATTCTATCATGATCAAAAGGGTTTTACAAAGAAAGGACTATAATGTATTTAGTTATTAATAAAAAAGAAAGGAGAAATTTTTTTTTTTTAATTTTATTTATTTATTCATTTATCCCCCCCTTGCTGCTTGTGCTCGCTGGGTCAGCTAACCACGCTGTGCGGGCGGGCTTGCCTTCACCAGGAGGCCCCGGGAACCGAACCCGGGGCCTCCCATATGGTAAACGGGAGCCCTACTGATTGAGCCACAGCCGCTTCCCAGAAATTATTTTCTATGAGGTGGTTTCTTCTCTCTTGTCCCAAATTAGGTGGATGATTTATATCTGAGCTTATTCTCCTCCTTGGCGATCTTTTTCTAGACACATGCTGTCTGGACTTCAAATTGCAAGCTAAGTGCTCCTCATGGATACTAAGAGAAGGACCGTGTTTCACTGGTAGCATAACATCCAACATTCACAGGTAAGCTTCTAGCCTCTCTCCTCTCCATTCATCATCAAACTTCTCTAATGAGTGGTGAATATCCCCCCTGCCTTCTCTTTCTGACCTCTTATCTATTCGCCTCATTGTAATTTGATTTCTGCTGTCCAACTCTGACCTCCAAGGGAGGGACAAGACCCCAAACCTAGACCCCAAACTCAGTAGTCAGAGGAAAGGCTGGTTACTGAAGGTCAAGGTTGGCAGAAAGGAGCCAAAGGGAGTAGCTTGGGGGAAAGCTGAGACCAGAGAAGGCACGTAAGAACGTGGAGTCAAGGGGGCCCCCAGCAAGTGCCCCACTCACAGTCAAAGCCAAAAGGTCAGCTCTGAGAACAAGAGAAAAAGAGGAAAAGCACAATGGGATGGGGACTGGGGAAAGGGTCGGGGAGAGGCCAGAATCAGGGCCAATAGCTCCCTTCCCTCGCACATAAAGCTTACAGGTGACTTTTCTTTAATAGATAAAGAGCTATGCAAGTTATCTGTTTTTTCTAAAGCGAGTTTTGGTAATTGGTGTTTTTCAAGGAATTTGGTCTATTTTATCTAAGTTATCAAATTTATGGACATACAGATTTTTGTGGTATTTCCAAATTAATCCTTCAAATGTCTGTAGGATCTGTAGGGATATTACCTATTTCACTCCTGATATTTGCAATGTGTATCATTTTTCTCTTGGCCAATTTGGCTAGAAACTTATCAATTTCATTCATCTCATCTGTGATTTATTTAATTGCCAAATCCAATGGTCTTTATTTTTTTTATTTACTTTTTTTACTTGATTCTCTAGCATCTGCCACTTAAAAAAAAAAAAAAGTTTTGATTTCTACTACAATATGGGTGAACATTGGAAATCTGATGTTGAGTAAAATAAGCAAACACAAAGGACAAAAATCATGTCATTCATAGCTCATTTTCATCTTTCCAGATTCTGCCCTTGTCCTCTGCTTTTTCACCTTAACATCTTTCCTAGACCAGACAATCTCCCCCATTCCCATGGTCTTCTCTCACCTACAAATTGACAGCTTATAAATGTGTATCTCCTGGGAAGCGGCTGTGGCTCAATCAGTAGGGCTCCCGTTTACCATATGGGAGGCCCCGGGTTCGATTCCCGGGGCCTCCTGGTGAGGGCAAAGCCCGCCCGCACGGCGTGGTTGGCTGGCCCGGCGGGCACAAGCAGCAAGGGGGGGATAAATGAATAAATAAATAAAATCTTTAAAAAAAAAAAAAAAATGTGTATCTCCAAGCTGGCTTCTCTCTGTACCTGTATTTCTAACTCTCTACTGTACATCTAAATCTATTATTTTTACTTTCAGCTAATGAAACCACCATGCCACCTAAACTCGAAAACCCAAAGTTGTCTTTAATTTATACTCATCCTTCAATTTCTCCATCCATCTGGCAACAAAATCCTGCGTTCCCTCTAAAACATCTCTTGCATTTAAGCACCTGCCTGCATCCTTTCCCTCATCAAGATCTCTTTGATCTATCACTGCCTAAATTCAAGCCTGTGCTGCTTCTCCACCAGGCTAGTCTGCTCTCTTCCGCTATCGGCAAGTGACCACATGAAAATCAGAGTCATCATACAGACCCCCAAGATAAAGTCTTCATCTGCGGGTTCTGCCTTGGCTATCTATGGTCTGGTTCTCCTCCCTTCACCTTTACCAGTAGCCACCCCAGCCCACCTGCCCATAAGAGGACATTCAGGTGCCTTCTTACCTCCATGTCTTTGCCCATTCTGTCCCTCTGTCCTTCCAGACCCGATTCAGGGGCCACCTTCTCTGGGAAGTTGGTTTTTAAAATTTTTTTTTTTGTCATTGAGGTAAAACAACATATGGTAAAATGCACAGATCCTAAGAGTGCACTTCAATGAGTTCTGACAAATGCAAACACCCCACATAATATAGAGGGCATTGCCATCACCCCCAATTCCCTCATGTCTCTCTTAGCCTCTGTCTGCGCTCCACTGGAGGCACCACTGGTCTGATTCTATCTCTACAGATCACTTTGCCTGTGCTTGCACATCATTCAAGTGGAATCAACTTGGTGGGTTTATGGTGGTTTTTTTTTTTAATGTCTGCTTTCTTTCACTCAGCATAAAATTTTTGAGATCAATCCATGTTATTGCATATTTAAGTAGCTCACTCCATTTAATTGCTGAGTAACAGTCCATTGAATGGTTGTACTACAGTTTGTTCATCTATTTACTCGTTGATGGGCATTTTGATTTTTTTTTCCTTGGGGGAGGGGGCACTATTATGAAGCTATCTTCATTCCTCCCTGCACTTTCCTCTTCTAAGCTGCACAGCATAATAGTTTATTGTATATGGTCTCTCTTCCCCATTAACTCTGAGCCCCTTTGAATAATAATACTGAACATTTCTTGGGCATTTACATATGATATGAACCATGCTAAATGTTTCACTTGCATAAACTCATTCAATCATCACAACACTCCCATGAGGCAGACAATAAGCTTTTATACCATTGACAGAGAGGAAACTGAGGCTCACAGAGATCAAGTTTTTATTTTTTAAGTTAACACATCTGGCAAGCAGCAGAACCAAGTTCAAAGCCCAGATCTATCTGATGCCATCATCGCAAACTCTTAACAACTATGCCACAATATTACATGCCTGGTAAATAGTAGTAGGCTCCCTTAAATTAAAAAAAAAAAAAAAAAAAAAAAAAATTAAATCTAATACCTTACTAAAGAAATTCAGCATTCATCAAATATGGCAATGGTTGTTCCAAGAAGATACAACTATATTCTTGGCCAATGAAGTCAAGCAATCACCCTTGTGAATGGTTTCATAATATGATCTTACTTCAAAACAGCCATTTTATTTTGCTCACAATTTTGTATACTGGAAATATGGGAAGGCTCAGATGGGCTGTCGTCCCTGGGATCTGTCATGTGGCAGTAGGCAGGTGTCAGCTGGAGCAGCGGAGATATGGGGGACTGCCTGGCTGGACAGCCATGTTGGCTAACCCACCCTCTGGCAGCGACGCTGACTTTCAGCTGGAAACTCAGCTGGGACTGTCAGCCAGGTGCTGACATGAGGCCTCTCAACACAGCAGGCTCAGGGCAGCCTGAATGCTCACACAGTGGCTGGTTTCCCCCAGAGCAAGCATCCCCAAAGAACCAGGCAGAAGTCTTTTATGACCCAGCCTCCCTCCTGATCAAAGCCACACACCCACCCAAATGAAAGCAGAGAAGATGGAGAGGATGTAGACCCCACTTCTGCTGGAGGGAGTGGCAGGTTACACTGCAGAAGAGCTTATGGGATGGAAGATGGCACTGCAGTTGTCTGTAGAAAACACAATCCTCAGGATGGCTGAATCTTGGGGCATTTTATATGGGGCACTTATGGTAAAGACCCTCTACTTGGAAAACTCCCCTTTGGGGACAATAGAACCTTCCTTCACTGAACGTCAGAAAACAGGTGGTGGTTACTTGGAAAACTACATGAGCATATTCATTTTTGAAGTGTGTTATATTTGAAATAGTTATTTTACTCAGTGTGGAACTAGGGGTTGTGTATTTTCAGAATCCCATATGTAACAAATGTGAAACTTTGTCAGTAACATAGAACCAGACAAGTATCATCAGATATTTAGTCCTACAAATCATGCAATCAAGGGGAACTGCAAACATCTCCCAATGAAATAATGTTTATGAGGCTTATAAAACACTTTCATCCAAGCTCTCATCACTTAAAGTAGGAATTGGTAATTTTTAAAAGCCTCAATAACCAAGGTGCTGGACCAGCCTTACCTGGCTTTGCGAATGTGCAGCTGAGGATAATGGCTGTGCCGGTGACATATGTACACTGCAAAGTCCTCCTCGAACGTCAGGCAGGGGATGCTCCCCACTTGGGTAAAAACAGTTATAAGAGTCGAGCCTGCATCACCAAGAGAAAGACATGTGCCCTCATTCTATCAAGGAATAACTTTAGGCCTTCATAATAAAATGTAGTTTCCATTTTATATTTTGGTTTAACTGTTATAATAATAAAATACGCACATTATTTAGGACCTGGAGATCATCCTTATTTCCCATTCTAAAAAGTACACTCTGAAGCCTGAATTTGCTAAGTTAACTATTGGAGATGTGAGCTGGTTGAACAGGCCTTACCTAAGCTCATGTAGGCCGGTACTATGAGAAAGATGAAGTGCAGTTCTGGCACTGCCTTAAACACGGTCCTGGCAAGGGAAAGAGAGGGTGGGACTGGTGTTAATATTGAAGCAATCCCACTGGCCGGCCCCTTATTGAGACAAATGCCATCTAAAAAAGGGGGGGGGCTCATAAACCCACGTGAACTCCTTTGCTCTCTATCCGCAAAGTCAAGACTATCTTCAAGGCCATTACTTTCTCTTCCCTGCTTTCCCCTGAGTTCCAAACGGCCCCTTTTTCTCTCTGTCCCCTGGTGGCAGAGAGCTAAAGGGTGCCAGGTCTGCACAGCACACCAGATTTCTGCTGATATTAACCTTTGGCCTGGCAGCTGGATGGTCGGGTATGACATTACAAAGTGGCTTGAGAGCAGAGGCCCTGCCCCCGAGGGTCTGTGCAGGCCGTCAGAGAGCCTCAGCGCCAGCACTTGGGGACCTGCCAGGCATAGTCTGACGCTGTATGATTTGGGATGCTTCTGCAGGCAGTTGTGTTAGTAAACCTTTTTAAAGGCAACAATGAGGAAAATTATTTTTAGATGTACCCAAGCTTGTGAAACCTTGCTCTGGGGGAGACCTGCCCCCCCCGCCTCCAAAAATTGGGCACTATAGACCTGTTTGCCTCCAATGACAGCCAAAGATATAGGCTACTCAAAGTAAATGTTTTAACACAGTCATAAATAACAAGAAAATTAAATGCCTCGAAGAACTTCACATAATTTACAACAAAAAAAAATTTTTCCCCCAAATATCCACGCTGTCTCCTTCATGTCTTTTGGGCATTAACATGTTTTATTTAGGTGCTACCGACAGCCCTTTGCCATCTGCCAGGCCCCATGTACTCACCGAATAATCTCTCTGCAACAGCCAGTGGAATACTCATCGACGGCCACAAAAAGGTGCATGAACAATGTGTTTAGGGGCTGCAGGAGAAAAGAGGACACAGTTACAGCTGAGTCAGTCCTCAGGCTGGGTCAGAGCGGGAGAGGAGGGTTTCAGGCAACCACAGCCACACAGCTGCCCTGCATTTCTGGCTGACTGTGTGTGTCTAAGTAGCAGGGCACCAAGGTGGTGCCCTGGATGCTTCCCTGACTCACTGGCTCAGAACGATTCAAGGAAACTGGGACTATAAAAGAGTCTCGGCACTCGACCCAGCCTCCTGCCTCCACAAATGGGCCGTGGGCAGGGACGAGCCTGGGGGGGAGTGAAATCGATTATTAACTCAGTAGTCTTGTCCTCAGGGGTGTCTAGGGCAAGGGAAAGACAATCGCCCTTTTCCCAGGGCCCTCAAGTCGGCAGCTGCTGCCCTATTCAAGTGACACGATGCAAAGATGCTCTTATGAATTTGAAGGATGAAGGCAGATGTCACATTATGAATCCAATAGCTTGCTTTGTTCAACATTCCCAGAGTCAGAATCAAATATTACTCTTGGGATCCAGAAAGTCTGGGAGGCGAAAACTCAAAGGAACAAGATGCTAATGTGAATTTTGGGGTAAATCTTTTGGGCTTTTAGGGAGCTTTGTCCCATAACTTCTGAGAACTTTTTAAGTGGCCCAAATAATACACAGTTGTTTCATACACTTTATGTATTGGTGCTCTCGACGCAGCACCTCAGGGTTTATGGGCAAATCTTCAGGTTCTGGAAACCATGCACGTGTGAAAGGGCTAACTGGAAGTGGTACCAGCTCCTGGATCAAGACAAAAGAAGCCATGTTTAGGCTCCTGGTTTTCTGGATCATTTTCTAGATGTCCAGGTGCCTCCGTCTCCACTCCTGAGAAGGAGGTGTGCCTTAGAAGCACTCAGAAGGAGCTATGCCATGCATAAAATGGCAAGAGAAGACTCTCAGGCTTGATTCACCAGCTTGAAAACTTCCAAAAGGCAAACGACACCCTGCAAACCCCTAAGTCCAGATGACAACAACACAATAACAACAACGGCAACATTTTGAACACTTTCCATTTAATCCCATACAGAAACCTCACTCCACATCTGTTTACATTCTCAACAGGACTAGGCTTAGGAGGACATTGTTTATCACCTGGAGGGTTTGTCTCCCCAATTCTCTCTTACAGCAGAAATATTAGAATTCAAGACTAATTCTTTAGCTTTAAGGTCAAGAGCATTATTTCAAATGCAAATACCTCTCAGAAAGGTAATAATTAAGCCTGGGTGCTATACCAACAGAAGAATAACACAAGCCACAAATGCAAGCCACATACATAATTTTAAATTAATTTTAATTTATTTTATTTAACCTAATTTAGTCAAATTATCAATCAGACACGTATTCAATATAAAATCATAATGAGATATTTTGCATTCCTCTTTTGTAACAATATTTGGAAATCTGGTGTATATTTTATATTTAGGCACATCTCAGTTCTGACAAGCCACATTTCAAGTGCTCAGTAGCTAAATGTGGCTGGTGGCTACTGCATTGGCTGCTCAGCTTTACATTGTTGTGGGAAGCAGTTAAAAAAAGAAACAAGAAAATAAGAAAAAGAGCCAAAGGAAAAAGAGTTTATGAATAACGCTGTTAATTTACAATTTTAAGAAAGGTAAAAACATGACCCTCCTGAAAATATAAAACATGTCGAAAATGTACTCAATGCGTCTACTTAGAGGCAAGTAGAGATGATAAAAACAATTTGCTGTGCTTGAGGAGCTGGGTACTTCTAAGCAATTTAATAAAGGTATGTTAGGATGAGATGGCTAAGTCTGATACAAAACTGGTTGGTGTCCTACAGGGACATAAACCATAACCTCTGAGGTTATCTCTGCCACCAGACAGAAATTATTTGCACCTCAAATGAGCAAAAATCTACAACTTGCTTACTTTTCCTAGAGAGTTGTAAATTGCCCAGCAAATTATTCAACATTTATTCAGCTAGCTGGGACCCTCCCCTCATCTCACAGAAGTGTGCATGTGTGTATATGTATGTGTTTGTGTGCACATGTATGTAGGGTGAACCCATTCATGCATTCAATTGGCATTCCCCCTTTTCTGATGGATGCTTTGAATTTTCACAGACAAGCCAGTGTGCCACCAACAGTCGAAAGCCTCTGGCTCTCCACAGGAACTAGGGCCAAATGCTGGCCTGGCTCTGGCAGGCTGCATGCAGGGGACACTCAGACGTGGCACCAGCCACCAAGGCTATGGAACCACTGGCCTTGCTCCCCGTTAGCTGACAAGGTGGCATGTCCACGAGGGCACTCTGAGAATTAAGGACAACAGAAATCTGAGGTTCTGCTGGGATTATAATGAGTGTAAACCGTAGATGACAGGTGCCCTCCTGGGATACCAGATATTTAGGAGACTGGAGCACATAGAACAATACGAAATCTGGGAATCAAGCATTCTGAATCTTCCAATAATTCCCTGCTCCCCATTCCCATTTGCAGATCCAGAGCATCTGGGCCTGGTCATCAGCTGCCTGGTTTGGCGATTGTACCCTTTCCTATCATGGCTGGCCTCCTGTGCTCAGGCCCGCCAGTCCACCCCAACCCCACTGGCTACCTTCATTTTGAATTGTCATGATGGCATATATTTGCTTTTGAAAGTTTTGAACTGGGCAATCCAAAAACTGAAAAGACATAAGATACAAACATCAGACTTTGCTCCAAAATTAAAGTTATTTTAAGTGGCTTCTTACTGTGCATGGGATTTCACTGTCAAGCTCTCGGAACAATGACACCCAGGCATCTTGCTTGGACACATTCCAGTTGGGATAATCCACAAAGGTCGCCTGGGCCATGATCTCTTCCTTGTCATTGCAGAGGGTAACAGCCAGGTTTGCCTTTTCTCTGTGGAAGTGGTTACAATTGTACATGTGAATAAGATAACCAAAAGGGAGGTAAGGGTATGAGTTTTTCTCCCTCCTTGGGCTACTGGGGCTTAGCAACCGCTGGATGAGGTGGGATGAGCCTTTGCAAGAGATGGGGTGAGTAGCAGCAACTTTGGGAGTAGGTCTTTCAGGCTATCTAGTGTTATCAACTAGATTTTTATTTAAAACTAAATTTCATGTGAATATTCTCACTATCCTGATTTTGTGATAATCAGGGTAGGCTAAACATTTGCTATATTAGAAACCATGCATGTGTCCCCAGACCTAGTTTTTCTCCCTAGGTCTGTTTTTCAGAATGCTGGTGATAAACTAAGCCTGATTTATTATATGATCATCCTGTATGAGAAAAGACTGTAACTTTGGGTATCTTTGGTTAACCTTAAGAGATATAGCAGGGGGACAGATGTGGTTCAGGTGGTTGGGTGTTCATCTCCCATGTGGAGGGACCTGGGTTCGACCCCCGGGACCTCCCAGTAAAAAGGAAAAAAAGAAAAATATAGAAGGCGCATGGGCCACCTATATATAAAGAAGGGGCACGGGCCCCACGAGCAGAGGAGCTGTCAGGCCCCATCTGCGGGTGCGCTGCCAGGCCCTGTCTGCGGATGAGCCACCAGGCCCCGCGAGTGGGTGCGCTGCCAGGCTCCACAAGCCATGCAAGCAAGATGATGACATAATAGGAGAGTGACACAAGGGAGAGCCAAGAGGAGACGCACCAAAAAAACAGGAACTAAGGTGGTACAGGCGGTAGTAGGACGCCTCTCTCCCACATAGGAGGTTCCGAGGATTGAATCCCAGTGAAGACAGGAGGAGGATGAGAAGAGAGGGCAGGAAACGGATACAGAGTCACCCAGACTCTGTATGGAGTCCATTCTCTGAATGGACACAGAAACAGCAAAAATGAAGGTAAAGGGTGGGGTGTAAAAATGGATAAAAGTAAATAAATAAATAAATCCTTTAAAAAATGTATAGCGGAGGAAGGTTTGGACTAAAGTTAGTAGCAATACTTTGACAATGCTCTTTCATGATTTGTTAACAAACATTTCACAATGCAGGATGTTTGTAGGGGGCGGGGTGGGGGTGACGTGTAGGAGCCCTGTATGATGTTATGCATGTTTGTTTCGTAAGATCACGATGTTTACTGAACACTTATAGTTTATGTATGTTCATGTATGAATGATACACTTCAATAAATTGTTTTAAAAAAAACCTAAAAAAAAAAACAAAACCTCACAGTAAATTAAAAAAGCTAGAAGTTGCAGGTCTAATTACATACCTTTAACTAGAGGTATGGTATTTTTAGAGTAGCTTATCCAATTATATGTAAATTCTTTTGGCACAATTTGCCTGTATAAGCAGTATTAGTTCAGTATAAAATGTCTGTTATTGAAATTGGCTCTAGTATAATTTTTGGCTTTAATAAATAGTTCCAGTCTTATAGTATCACCCCCTGTTCTCCATAGCCTAAGAAGCCACAGCACCATGGACGATCACACCCCTTAGCCACAGCCAACTGAGGCAGGGGTGCACCCGGCCCCAGGGCTCTGCCCAAGCAGCGGCCATTGTGGAAAGAGGAAGAAGACAGTCCCTGGGGTTTCTAGAATATTTACATAGAGGGCTCATTTACAGGAGAAGGCAGCCCTTCCCCCTTCTAATTCACTGGTGCTCCCATACCTCATTCCATCCCTGAGATGGCTCCCCCAGCTCTCAGGCTTTGAGGCTCCTCTGCCCAGGTCCCCAGAGCCATGACTGATGGTGTCACTCTAATGATCAGATAAGGAAACACCCACAGTCCAGGACCCAGCACACATCAGCTACAAAGCGGGGTGGGGGGCAGAGAGGAGGTTTGCCAGAGGTGGTGACAGGGGAGCAAGGGAAAAATGTGTTCCCAGGAACCCAGTTTGAACTTAAAATGCATTTGTTTGTGGCAACCTTGGGATAAGTGGTGGTTGAGTTCTACAGTACAGTTAGCACAATACTATACCACACAGAAATTATAGACTAAATAAACTTTTGTGGGTTGGTCCTGGGAACCCAGCCACTAATAACCTTGTTCAAATGGTTTTGAAAATGCACTGCAATTTCCAAATAGCTGACTGTAAATAATAACTTTTGCAGCATTATCCTTTTGAATGTATAATTTCCATCTTATTACCTCTTAGCCATTATGTCCTCTACAGGGCAGATAATTATCAGCGTGGGAATGAGGAAGGGAAAGAAGAGGAAGGAGAAAGTAAAAAAGAGATGTTATTAAAAGCTAGATTTTTAACTACTTCTTGTAGTAAGTCAAATTCAAGCCAAAAAAGTCCTATTAAAAATGGTTCTATATATATGTATATATTTCATGTAAAATACATTAAAGCTCAAAGATATCATCCAGCACTTGAAATTATAGCACTCTTCATTAATGTCTCATTTATTCAATTGTTTATTCAATTTCCAAGTACAGAGATAACTTATTTTATTAAACTAAATTTGATGGAAATCTTGATGAAACACAGTCCATATTTTCTGCTTTGTTAAGCAGAGTGAATGAAACAGAACTTAATGTTCCCTTTATGTCCTCTGCACACTTAACTGCATTCTGGCTATTTTTCTATCTCTGCTCTCATCACTGTAATATCTGCATTCGGTGTGGTACAGTCTTTTAGCTATTTCCCTATTAATGTGCTATGCCTTATCTGCTACTTTCCTCTTCTAAAATCGAGCAGGGTTTTTAGGCAAGATCAGTTTTACTCATTGCCACATCCCTTTGACACTGAGTAGGCAGTCAATTAAAAAAAAAAAAAAAAAAAAAAAAACAATAAATAAACTAGGAGAGAAACCAATAGTTTTTTAAATGCCTGTAAATAAGCCATTAAGCCTTGAAGTTGGCCTGGTGAGGCAGCAGGAGGTACCTAATTTGAAAAATGAAAGACTACATAGGCTTTGTAGCAGCTGTTTTGGAAGCTCAAAGACATTAATAAAAAGGTAAGTTTACTTTTACTTCTGGAAATTTGCTGTCATTTAAGATAGGTCACAACCTTTTCAGTTATAAGGATCCCATTTGAACATTAAAAAATATATTTCACTATTCCCCTCCCATAGAACATAAGTCATACTTTTTGTATCTGCCGATGCAGAAAATACATACACACGTTCTACAGGTGGACATGAGGTACCCTCACAACCACCCCAAGACCCTCCAGGGGTATGAAGCCCTTATTTTGAAAACAACTCAACTGACTCTCAAAAGACAAACTTCCAGATAATTAGTGTGCAACCTTATACAGGACTTGAGAAACAGATTTGCAACAGCTTTTTGACAAAAAAAAACGTGTATAATGGTCCCAGTTTGTAACCCCTCTCTCTGCATTTCATGTTCTTAATATCCCAAAAAAGGAACTACCAGTGAAGGGTGAGAAGGCTTGAGCAATCACAAGGACAACCTAAAAATCTAATCTCCTGCTCAGGCCAAGCATGACAAACATCACACCTAACAAGGGACAATTCAGAAATGCACATTGGCTGACAAAGCGTGGGTTTATAGTTATGTATTCTGTGTAAGGAAATTCATTGAAGTGGTAAAGACTCAAAATGCCCAAAAGGGTTATGCTGAAAGGTCCCCCAAATCCTAAACACCCTAATTCCTGAATATTGGGGTATACTACTAAAAATAAGTTTATAATGAATGCTATTTGGTTGCTTTTTTTTTTTTGTACTAAATTACAAACTATCTTATAAATATGAGCTGCCTAAATGATTTTAATGCTTAGTATCCCATTGAATGTATTCCCCTTTTGATGAACAGATGTTTCCAGTTTTTTCAACTCTTGAAAATAATTTGCAAAAGCACAAGATGACTTGTGCCACAAAGTCAGGAAGTAAGGGGACATGCCAAAAGGACTTAGCATCAAATTACTGATGCCCTTGACATCCCAACACAAATGCTACTCCTTTGTGTCACTTTCTCTGACTCCCTCAAGCTGACAAAGGTACCTCTTCTCTTATATTCACTCCTGTATTTTGTAATACCAGCTCCCCTTTTATAAAAAGTGTGTTTAAGATAAACACACTTGTTCGTCCTTACGCTAAACATCCCAGTTTATACAAAGGGATCTAAGACTTCCCAACTTGGGTGTATCTCAGGCGATGTTATCTCCTGTTTTTTGCAAAGCTTCAAAACAGAAGCATGAGGTTTCTAGAAAGCAGCAAAAATCCTCAAAGAGAAAGTTGGCATTGCATCCTGATTAACTCCTGGAGTTTCTGATTTCATTTTGAAAATGTTCTCTGCACACTCCTTAACTTGTGACTGTGTGTGTGTGTGTATATGTATCAACTTTTTAGCTGTTTCCATACAGAGGGTGTCATTATAACACCAAAAATTAAAATAATTTCATTAGTATAAATATTTTCAAGCATTTTATATATATATTGCCCAACTGCCCTCTGATAAAATAGTGCCAGTTTACACTACATTCATCAGTGTGCAAATCAGAAACCACAAACTTCAATGTCTTAGGCTTAACATTACAATCGTATTTAATATGAAGCTTTATGAAATCAAAAAATGCTGGGCTATTTCTTATGTTTTTCAAGAAAAATAATGAGGAATAGATTAAAAGATAAGTATACTCTGGTGTCTACAGAGGTTCTATAAATAAACAAAACAGGGAGAACAAAGGTCTTTCAAGAAAAAAAAACAACTACATGTATTTTGAAGTTTAGAAGAATGTCAAGAGCAAATCCAGGGGGGCGGATGTGGATCAAATGGTTGGGCGTCCGTCTGCCATATGGAGGGACCTGGGTTCGATCCCCGGGACATCCTGGTAAAATTAAAAAAAATATGTATATATATATAGATAGAGAGAGAGAGAGAGAGAAAGTGCATGGGCTGCCAGGCTCTGTGTGCCGGTGAGCCGCCAGGCCCCAGGAGCCATGCAGCAAGATGATGACGTAACAGGAGAGAGAGACGCAGGGGAGAGACAAGACGAGATGCTCCAAAAGCTCCAAAAACCAGGAACCGAGGTGGCGCAGGTGGCAGAATACCTCTCTCCTACATCGGAGGTCTCCAGGATCGAGTCCTGGTGAACACTGGAGGAGGAGGATGAGAAGAGATGGCAGGAAACAGATACAGAGAATTGCCCAGCGAATGGACACAAAACAGCAAATGGGGAGGGGGTGTTAAAATGGATAAAGTAAATAAATAAATCTTTAAAAAAAAAAAAAAAAGAGCAAATCCAGGCTCTGTCACTAATTATCTGCTTGACCTTGGGAAGCCCTGAGTGTTCTCATCTGTAAAATGGGTATGATAGTAGCTACCTCAGAAAGGCAATGGAAGGATTAAATAGCACAATGATTGCAAAGCACAGAGTCCAACATAAAATAAATTCTCAAAATTAGGCAGCTAATATTATTAACTGGCCCCAACTGACTCTGATCGTGGGTTGAAAGGTTGAGATTTTACCTCAAGTTTCCCTGAATCCAAAACCCATGAAAAATCCTGTTGAGTTGCTTGTTGTCACAGGACTAAGAGATTTGATTGTTTCCAGAGATCTCTTGCTCCTTAGAGAAGATTTTCTTGTGACTCGTTTTTTCACTGTGCAGTGAACTCCCCATTACCTCACGGAAAACCCCATAAGGACAGAGGCGTAGGATCTCTTCCTAGTGTGCAATAAACTTGACAAACAGTCTCAAGCTTACTTAGCTATGTACTTACAGAAGATAAATGACATTAAGCTTCCCAAACAGCTTCTGGGTAAATTTTCTCATGAGACTTTTGATACAATAAATATCCTGTGATTCTGTTCTTCGGCAATGAACCACTTCTGACTTTCCTCTGGGAGAAGTGAGTACTGACATTTTTTAACCTATCCCAAAAAGAGAGAAAACAGTTCACTATTAATCTGAAATGACAAGCCAGTTTGGTTACAGTGTTCATAAAATTGGACATTAATTCAATTTCTATCTGGTCAGAGTAAACGTGGTATTTGGAGATTTGGTACAACACATTTTCCTTTGGGAGTAGGTTGTAACCGTCACTGCAAACCAGCTGACATGCTTCTCCACAGGAGAATGAAGTTTCTGAGAATTGGTCTGCCGAGAAATTTCTGCAACAGCACTCTTTGTTTCCAACAAAGCTGTTTTAAATTATTCTAACAATAGGTTTGAAAAACATTGAAAGGAATTATTAGAGAAAATATTTACAGCTACTGCCCATGTTTCAAATAGAGTTCCCCAGACAAGAGCCCTGAAGGATAGCAAATATTTTGAGACAAAAAAAGTTCCATAGTCAATTAAAAGTAGGAAATGCTGCATGCAGTTGTCTTCCTGAGGAGTCACAGTGCCCATTAAAGCTTTTGAGAAGTTCTATACTAAGGAAACCTGCTTTTTTTTTTTTGTCTGTGCCAGCCTTTCCCATACCGTTTTTGAGCAGAATTTCTGATGACAGTGACAGTGGAGAGTCTAATGTTCCAGAAACACACTTTGAGAAATGCTGACAAGAACAGTATGCCATAAAAATTAATTCAGTCTCAATCTCTTTCTTTTTCTCTCTCTGACTCTGTTTCTTTCCTTCTTCCTTCCGAGGAAAAAAACATTTTACTATGTACCAGCCAATGGGCTCAAAACCAAGAAAATTAATTTTTAACCATGGTATTGGCTTTAAGAACAATAAGGAACAATTCCAGCACCTGGGAGCCTGCCTCATGCCTACTCACAGACAATCACCCCCTCTAAAGGTAATCTGTCTATCACAAAGGGACCTACCACAGTTATCTATCATATAGATGATCTTTGCCTATTCTTGAACTTCATATAAATGGAATTATACAGTATGTATGAGTTTCTTTCTCAAAACACATTATATCATTCGGCTTTTGTTGTTGGTATTTACACATATCCTTGCACAATTTTCATTTTGCCGAAGTATCAAAGCATGTCAGCGTTGCAGTGGCCTGAGGGAGAGCTGGACCAAGCTCCTTCTCTGTCAGAAAAGGAAACTGAGGTATGTGAGACAGAATGACTTGTCTCAGGACACACATGCGTGGTCAGATAGAGCTGTGGGTATCTCATTCCAGTGCAGGCCTGGCCACTACCCTCTGTTTTAATGAGCTGCAGGCTGGCTCTGTGGAGAAATGATGTCTATTGCAGTTCAACGCTCTTCATCAGAACCTTTCATATGGTAAGGGTGCAAGGTGCAGGGTGATGAGGAGGGGGCCTCTGGAGGATGGCAGGCTGGCAGCCAGCCAGGAGTCTTCACCTGGTGGCATTCACCTTGGTCAAGTCACATGACCCTCCATTTCACAGGCTGACAAAGGGGTCCCTTCAGCATGCTCTAAGCAAACCTAGCTCTTAGGGTGGGCAACATCATCCAAGCTCACAGAAACTGTCAACAGCAGGAGTGCAAATGCCAATGGATTACACTGCAATGGGAAAGCTAATGGTGGAGCAGTCCAGGGTTTCCATAGGCCAGGTAGTAAACAAATCTGTCAAGTGGGCTAAGTACAAGGCTGACTTTCTCCTTTGACAGCAATGTGGTGGCAGAGAAGCATTTTCCCCCTTGGGCATGCTACGGAGCCACTGTCACACAACCTTGGTGTCAGGGGCAACTGCAGTGACCTGGGCAGTTTGAGTAACCTCAGCTCCAGCCAGGGGTTGCCTTGTAGAAAGGTGGGCTTGCAACGGAAGTGCTTCACCTTTTTCAAAGGAATAAAATCTTGGTATTTATATAACATCTCCAAAATGTGAAATATTGCCTCAACATTTTTTTTAACACTCTGCAGACATAAACAATTGTTTAAGAAGAGTTTGGCTTCCATTCCTACTACAGTAAAGCCACAAGGGTGCTCTCTCTTTGTAACCAAACCACATAGAAAGTCCAACTACCAAAAGGTGACTGTGGTAGATTGAATTGTGAACCTCAACAAACACATGCTCTTAAACTGAATCCATTGTAAATAGGACCTATTTTCAGTTAAGCTGTGGCCAACTGAATGAGGGTGGGTCTTAATCTGGATTACTGGAGGCCTTATAAATACAGAAGCCAGAAGCCTAAGGAGCCAGAAAGGAGAGAGATGGCCACGTGACAGGAGGCAGAAATGTAAGCCAGGGAAACCCAAGGATTGAAGGAAACCAGGACCAGAATGCCAGTCTTTGGAGAGAAACCATGTTCTAGCCCACACCTTGATTTTGGGATTTTTCTAGTCTCAAAACCGTGAGCCAATAAATGCTTGTTATTGAAGCCAAGTCAGTTTGAGGTGTTTGTGATAGCAGCTCTGGCCACTAAGACAGTGACTTACAAGGGTGTGGCAAGTCAAGAATCCCAGGGTATGAAATGCAGCTTCTACCACTCACTAGCTGTGTGACCTTGGGCAAGTTACTTAAATAACTCTGTCATGGATTGAGTCAGTATTTCAAGTTTTGGAGATGTTACATAGACACCAAGATTTTCTTCCTTTGACAAATGTGAAGAGCTGCCATTCTGAGTCCACCTTTCCACAAGGCAATGGCTTCCTCGTCCATAAATTAGAGATAATGTACAGACCTAAAAGAATTGCTATAAATGAGTTAGTATATGCAAAACATGAAAAACAGCATCTGACACAAAGTTACGTACTCAGTACATATTAGCCATCATTAATACTATTGTCATTGGGAATAGACTTTCTCGGGATCCAAAATAGTAGACATCAATAAGTCGCTCAAAAACTTCCAGGAAGATAGTGGATTAAAAAGACAAGGGACTCTCTCTTCTCTCAGAAAAATAGATAGAGGAAAGGAAAAAAGAGCCAGGGAAAAAATGTTCTAGGGTTTAGGACACTACGGGAAGGCTGGACACTGCCCAGCAGAGAGAGGGGCATAGAAAAAGAATCTTGATGTTAAGACCATGAGGGGAAGCTAAAGCTGCAGCCTCCGGTGCTCCTCCACCACTCCAAGAGCAGACAATTCTGAATTCTCTGGCTTTGGGCCAGTGGCTATAGACAAATGGGGCCACAGGGATCCACCTCTCCAGGAAAAGGGAGAGAAAGGGACACAGCCTAAGGCTGACTCAGCTTTTGGCCAATAAATTTGGTCTGCTGTGTCCCAAGCCCTTCCAGGCCAAGTGGGGCTGCCCCATTGTTTGCCCTGGAGCCGGCAAGGGACTAAAGAAATCCAACCCTCTCTCCTAAGGAGACTGGTTATTGAGGATGCAGAGGGGAGTAGAATTATTTCCTACCCAGGAAAAGGGAGGAGGCTGCCAGAAAAGGTTGGAGAACAGCCTCTGAGAAAGTGTGAATTGCAAGGTCCTGAACAGCCTCTAGGTAAGCCTCTGTCACATTGCTGTGGTCCATTTCACAGCAAACACACTCTTACCAGGGTTTGAGAGTGCTGTCGAAAGGCGCCATCTGCTAGCAGATCAGGGAATTTCATTTGGGGAAACTAAAAGTAAGTAAGTGGGAGCTGACAAGGCTCAGTGGTTGAACGCCAGTCTCCCACATATGAGGTCCCGGGTTCAATCCCCAGTCCCGATAGCACAAAAATAAATAAATAAATAAATAAATAAATAAATAAATAAATAAATAAA
>JAKSZT010004976.1:6461775-6544275 GCA_026826555.1 Tolypeutes matacus
AAATAAATAAATAAATAAATAAATAAATAAATAAATAAATAAATAAATAGTAAATAAGTAAGAGAAATTTTTCTGGGTTTTTACAGCCTCCCTCCCCAAGCCCTAGGAAGCAGATCTGCAACACATTACTGGGTCTAGGGACCAGATTTGAGCAATTAACAAGGACAGTCCTAAAAACCTAGAATAGGTTGAATCAAGAATCAAAGAATGGCAGTAAAACAGCCTCCTGCCACTAAATCCCTACAGAAGAGAAACAGCATCAGGAAAAAACTCACCATCATAATCAGATCTCTACATGAGCAAAAATTACAAGCCATTCTAAGAAAATGTAAGAAATGGCCAAAGCAAAGGAATATATCAAAGCCCCAGATGAGACACAGGATTTGAGACAATTAATCAACAAGATTCATACAAATTTCCAAAATCAAATTAATGAGTTGAAAGACAATACAGCTAAAGAGATAAAGGACATCAAGAAGGCACTGGAGGGAAGCGGCTGTGGCTCAATCAGTAGGGCTCCCGTTTACCATATGGGAGGCCCCGTGTTCGGTTCCCGGGGCCTCCTGGTGAAGACAAGCCTGCCGGCGTGGCGTGGTTAGCTGACCCAGCGAGCACAAGCAGCAAGGGGGGGATAAATGAATAAATAAATAAATAAATCTTAAAAAAAAAAAAAAAAAAAAAAGAAGGCACTGGGCAAACACAAAGAAGAATTTGAAAACCTGAATAGAAAAATAACAGAGTTCATGGTAATGAAAGACACAATAGGTGAGTTAAAAAACACATTAGACATATCATTTTACAAATATTGGTTTGTATTGTGAAAAATTTGATTTTTACCCACAATCAGAAAAAAAAAAAAATTAGATAAAATATGGAGGGACTTCGTGAAGATGGTGGACTAGTAAGACACGGGAATCTCTTCTCAAGAAAAATAGCTAGAGGACAGGCTGAAACAGCCCTGAAAAAGATCTTCTAGGATTTAGGAGAGCAGGTGTCTCCTCTTACCCAGAGGAAAGAGGGACAAAAGAGGGAAATCACGACGACAGAACCGTGAGTTGGAACCAGCAGCGGCTGCTGCTGCCGGTACCCTCCCCCACACTAAAGACTCTTTAGAATTCCAGGCCTCTGGGTCTGTGACTATAGACAAAGGGGGCTCTAGGGATCTACCACTCCAGGAAAGGAGAGAGACAGGACACAGCCTAAGGCTGACTCAGCTTCTGACCCTCAGATTTGGTCTGCTGTGCCCCACAAGTTCTTCCAGGCCAGGTGAGACCACACAGTGGTTTGCCCTGGGAGCTGGCAAAGGACTGGAGAAATCCAACCCTTGCAATCTCCCTCTCTTCTATGCTGGACTAATTGTTGAGGACTCCCCAGGAAACGGGAGAGAAAGGGACACAGCCTAAGGCTGACTCAGCTTTTGACTCACAAATTTGGTCTGCTGTATATCAAGAGCCCTTCCAGGCCGGGTGGGGCTGCGCCCTTGTTTGCCTTGGAGGCTGCAAGGGGCTAAAGATATACAACCCTCCTGATCTCCTTCTCTACTAACAGGGACTAATTGTTGAGGACTCAGAGGGGAGTGGAAATATTTCCTAGCCAGGGAAAAGGGAGGGGGCTGCAGAGAAGGCCTGAGAACTGGCTCAGAGGAAATGTGAATTACAAGGCTCCTAGCCTCCAGACAAGAAGCTCTATCACATTGGTCTGGTCTGTGTTAGAACAAACACACTCCGACCAGGCATTGAATTGAGAGCTGCCAAGGAGCACCATCTCCTGGCAGACCAAGGAAGTACACACAAGAAAATTAAAAATAAGTAGGAGAGGCTTTTTCTGGCCTCTATAGCCTCCCTGCCCAAGGCCCTAGGAAGCAACTCTAAAACCAATTACTGGGTCCAGTGCCCAGTTTTGAGCAACCAGCAGGACAATCCTAACAATCAAGGTCGAGCCAAAAATCAAAGAGCTGTGGTAACTCGCAGCCTCCTTTCACTAAATCCCTACCAAAAAGAAAGAGACTGAGCATATGAGTAAACTACTTCCTAACCAGATGCCTAAATACCAGCAAAAAATTATGAGCCATACTAAGAAAATAGAAGATATGGCCCAAGAAAAGGAATACATCAAAGTCCCAGAAGAGATGCAGAATTTGAGAGAAATAATCAAGATGAGCACAAATTTCCAAAATCAAATTAATGAATTGAAAGACAATATAGTTAAAGAGAAAAACGACATCAAGAAGACATTGAGCGAATGCAAAGAATTTGAAATCCTGAACAGAGAAGTAACAGACCTCATGGGAATGAAAGACACAACAGGTGAGATCAAAAATACATCTGCGGCATACAACAGCAGACTCGAAATGATAGAAGAAAGAATAAGTGATACTGAAGACAGAACAGCTAAAATTGAAGAGAGAAAAGAATGATATAAATTGAGCAGGAGCTCAGAGAGTTGAATGACAACACAAAACACAACGACATACATGTCATGGGAGTTCCAGAAGGAGAAGAGAAGGGAAAAGGGGCAGAAAGAGTATTTGAGGAAATAATAGCCAAAAATTTCCCAACCCTCACAAAAGAAACAAACTTACATGTCCAAGAAGCACACCGTACCCCAATTAGAATAAATCCAAATAGACCTACACCAAGACACATACTACTCAGAATGCCAAATGTCAAAGATAAAGAGAAAATTCTCAGAGCAGTGAGAGAAGCAAATGATCATGTACAAGGGACATCCAGTAAGGGCATAGATTTCTCTTCAGAACGATGGAGGCAAGAAGACAGTGGTATGATACAATTAGGAAACTGAAAGAGAAAAACTGCCAGCCAAGAATTCTTTATCCAGCAAAACTGTCCTTCAAATATGAAGGTAAGTATAAAATATTCACAAACAAACAGGAACTAAGAAAGTTTGCACACACACAAAAAAATCCACCTTTGCAGGAAATATTAAAGGAAGCCTTAGAACCTGGAAGAAAAATACAGGAGAGAGAGGCTTGGAGGAGAGTATAGAAGAAAGAATAACAGAAAGGATAATCAAAAGAGTAAAAAGACTGAAAAAACAAGATGACAATGATAACCAAAGAATAAAATGGAGGAAGTAAATAGTGCATTTACAGTAATATCATTGAATGTGAATGGATTAAACTCCCCAATAAAAAGATACAGGCTGATAGAATGGATTAAAAAACATGAGCCATCCATATGCTACTTACAGGAAACTCACCTTAGACCCAGGAATACAAACCGGCTAAAAGTGAAAGGTTGGAAAAAAGATACTCCCCGTGAATAGTAACCAGAAAAGAGCAGGGGTAGCTATACCAATATCAGACAAAACAGACTTTAAATGCAAAAAAAAGTTATAAGAGATAAAGAAGGCCATTATGTATTAATAAAATACAGATATAACAGTAGTAAATATCTATGCACCTAACCAGGGTGCCCCAAAATATGAGACAAACCTGGCAAAACTGAAGGGAGAAATAGACATTTCTAAGATAATCATTGGAGACTTCAACACCCCACTCACAGCATTAGATAGAACAACTAGACAGAAGATCAACAAGGAAACAGAGAACTTGAACAATATAATAAACAAGTTAGACCTAACACATATACAGAACACTGCATCCAAACTCAGTGGGTTATACATTCTTCTCAAGTGTCCATGGATCTTTCTCCAGGATAGACCACATGTTAAGTCACAATGCAGCTCTCAATAAATATAAAAAGAATGAAATTATACAAAGCACCTTCTCAGATTATAATGGAATGAAACTAGAAATCAATAATAGACAGGAAAAAAGTAATTCGCAAATGTGTGGAGACTGAACAACACACTCCTAAATAATCAATGGGTCAAAGAAGAAATTGCAAGTGATATCAGTAAATATATTGAGACATATGAAAACGAGAAAACAACATATCAAAACTTATGGGATACAGCAAAGGCAGTCTTGAGAGGGAAATTTATAGCCCCAAATGCCTATATTAAAAAACAAGAAAGAGATAAACTCAAAGATCTAACTGAACAACTAGAGAAACTAGAAAAAGAACAGCAAACCAATCCCAAAGCAAACAGAAGGAAAGAAATAATAAAGATTAGAGCAGAAATAAATGAAAATGAGAACAGAAAAACAATAGAGAAAATCAACAAAACCAAAAGCTGGTTCTTTGAGAAGATCAATAAAATTGACAAACCCCTAGCTAGACTAACAAAGACAAAGAGAGAGAAGATGCAGATAAATACTATCAGAAATGAAAGGGGGGAAGTTACAAATGACCCCACAAAAATAAAAAGAATCATAAGAGGATGTTATGAGAAACTATATGCCAACAAACTAGACAACCCAGATGAAATGGACAAATTTCTAGAAACACACAACTAACCTAAACTGACACTACAAGAAATACAAGAACTTAACAAACCAATCACATTTAAGGAGATTGAATCCATCATCAAAAATCTCCCAGCAAAGAAAAGTCCAGGACCAGATGGCCTCACAGATGAATTCTACCAAGCATTTCAAAAAGAATTAACACCAATCCCGTTTAAACTCTTGCAAAAACTTGAGGAAGAGGGAAAATTACCCAACACATTTTATGAAGCCAACATCACCCTAATACCAAAGCCAGATAAAGATACAAGAAAAGAAAATTACAGGCCAATCTCTCTAATGAACATGGATGCAAAAATTCTCAACAAAGTACTTGCAAATAGAATGCAACAGCTTATCAAAAGAATTATACACCACGACCAAGTGGTATTTATTCCTGGTATGCAACGGTGGTTCAACAGAAGAAAATCATTTAATGTAATACACCACATCAACAAATCGAAGGGGAAAAACCTACATGATCGTCTCAATCGATGCAGAAAAGGCATTCGACAAAATCCAGCATCCTTTCTTGATAAAAAAACTTCGAGATCAAAGGTCATTATGACAGGACTTGACAGTTAGCAAAAGATTATATTTGGAATTTCCATCTATAGCAATGTGAAGAACCCTTTGGAATATAAAAGCATGGCATTAAATTGGGCTGAACTCCAAAAAAAACTTCAAAAGATAGAATAGAAGGAAAATTCCTTAATATGACAAAGGGCATATATGAAAAACCCACCACCAACATCATACTCAATGAGGAAAGGTTGAAAGCTTTCCTTCTAAAATCGGGAAGAAGACAAGGATGCCCACTGTCACCACTGTTATTCAACATTGTACTAGAAGTTCTAGCTAGAGCAATGAGACAAAAATAAATACATAAATAAAAGGCACCCAAATAGAAAAAGAGGAAGTAAAATTCTCACAGATGACATGATCCTGTATTTAGAAAATTCTATGACAAAGCTACTTGAGCTAATAAATGAGTTCAGCAAAGTGGCAGGTCAGAAGTTCAACATGCAAAAATCAATAATATTTCTGTACAGTAGTATGTAACAATATGAGAAGAAAATCGGGGCGGGGAGGCGGGGGAAACCCATTAACAACAGCAACAAAAAGACTCAAATACCTAGGCATCAAATTAACCAAGTACAGGACCTATATGTAGAAAATTACATAAAAATGCTAAAAGAAATCAGTGAAGACCTAAACAAAGGGAATGATATTTTGTGTTCATGAATTGGAGGACTAAATATCATGAAGATATCAATCTTACCCAAACTGATTTATAGATTCAATGCAATATCAATCAAAATTCCAACAGCCTAATTTACAGAAATAGAAAAGGCAATTACCAAATTTATTTTGAAGAGAAAGTGTACCTGAATAGCTAAAAGCATCCTAAAAAAGAAAAGCAATGTGGAAGGACTTTCACTGCCTTGAACATATTACAATGCCTCAGTGGTCAAAATAGCATGGTATTGGCATAAAGATAGACACATTGATCAGTGAAATAGAATTGAGAGTCCAGAAATAAACCCTCACCTCTATGGACAACTGGTTTTTTACAAACCCACCAAGTTTGTAAACAAAACTGTCTCTTCAACAAATGGGGCTGGGAGAACTGGATATCCATAACCAAAAGAATGAAAGAGGACCTATCTCACACTTCATGCAAGAATCAACTCAAAATGGACCAAAGACTTCAATATAAAATCCAAGACCATAAAACTACTAGAAGAAAATGTACAGAAACATCTTAAAGATCCTGTAGCAGGTGGTGGTTTCTTGGACCTTACAACCAAAGCACAAGCAACAACAACAAAAAAATAGATAAATGGGACTGCCTCTAAATTAAACACTTTTGCACCTCAAAGGATCTTGTCAAAAGGGTGAAAAGGCAGCTGACTCAATGCAACAAAATATTTGGAAATCACATATCCGATAAGGGTTTAATATCCATGATATAAAGAGATGCTAGAACTCAAAAACAAAAAGACAAATGACCAGACTAAAGAATGGACAAAAGACTTGAACAGACATTTGTCCAAAGAAGAAATACAAATGGTGAAAAAGCACATGAAAAAATGTTCCACATCTGGGAGGAGATGTAGCTCAAGCAGTCCAGTGCCTACCTCCCACCTGGGAGGTCCCAGGTTCGGTTTCCGGTGCCTCCTAAAGAAGACAATGAGCAAACATCGAGCAAAAACAATGAGCAGACATTGGGCAAAAACAACAAGCAAAACCAATGAGGAGACAACGAGCAAAAACAAAAATGAGCAGGGAGCTATGTGGCTAAAGCAGTTGAGTGCCCACCTCCCACATGGGAGATCCCAGGTTTGGTTCCAGGTGCCTCCTAAAGAAAAAAATCAAGCAGACAACAAGCAGACGAGCAAAAACAATGAATGCAAACAACGAGCAAAACACAAGCAAAAAACAGCGAGCAAACAGATGAGGAAGTGATCCCAGGGGGTGAGGAAAGAAGAGCAAATAAAATCTTTAATAAATAGTGCTTCAAAAAAAAAAATGTTCAACATCACTAGAGATTAGGGAAATGCAAACCAAAGCTTCAATGAGCTCATGTTACACCTATCAGAATGGCCACTATTAAAAAGACAGAAAACTACAAGTATTGGAGAGGACATGGAGAGATAGGAACACTTATTGACTGTTAGTAGGAATGTAGAATGGTAAAACCACTGTGGAGGACTGTTTGACAGTTCCTAGGGAAGTTGAATGATTTGCCATATGACCTAGCAATAGCACTACTGGGTATATGCCCAGAGGAGCTGAGTTCAGTGACACGAACAGACATCTGCACACTGATGTTCACAGCAGCGTTATTCACAATTGCTAAAAGTTGGAAACAAGCCAGGTGTCCATCAACTGATGAATGGATAAACAAACTGTGGTTTATACACACAATGGGAATATTATGCAGCTGTAAGAACAAATGAAGTCATGAAGCATTTGACAACATGGATGAACCTGGAGGACACTACAGTAAGTGAAGCAAGCGAGATACAAAGGGACAAATACTGTATGATTGCACTTTTATGAACTAAACATATTGCATAATCTCATGGAGCTATAACTTGAATAAGGGTCACCAGAAAATAAGATGAGGTTAGAGCATGGAAAGCTGATGGTTAACTTGTGCAGAATTGGTAAAAAGGATGTGTGTTAGTCTTTGGAAATGAATAGAAAAAGTGAAAACATGACATAATGCTTGTAAATAGCGGTGCTATTATATGGGTATGACAGTGGTTGAAAGGGAAAGTCTAAGATCATGTATATTACTAAAAGGAAAGCTGAAAAATGTAACATGTACTGCTAGGGAAGGCAAGCTAAGGGGTGTGGAGTTTTTCTTTTTGGAGCAATGAAAGGATTCTAAAATTGTTTGTGATGATGAATGCACAAAATTGTGATTATAATAAAAGCCATTGATTATACACTTTAGACAGATTATATGGTATGTGAATATATCTCAATAAAACTGCTAAATAAATAATGTAACATGGACTTGTATAGCATAGCAAAACCTCATGTGAAATATGAATATGGATAATATTGCATATATGACTGTTTTTTTTAAAACTGAACAAATGTATGTTAATGTCAGACCAAAAAAACCATTATGCTAAGTGAAAGAAACCAGACACAAAGTACTACATATCATATGATTCCATTTATATAAAATGTAAATATAAATCAATTTATAAAATGAAATTAGATTAGAGGTTATGTAGGGATGGAAAAGAATAAAGGGATTGAAAGATGATTGCTAAGGGATGTGGAGTTTTTCATTTTGGAGTAATGAAATTGTCCGGAAATTTTTTGTAGTGATGAATGCACAACATTGTGATTATACTAAAAGCCATTGATTGTACACTTTGGGTAGATTGAATGGTATGTGAATATATCTCACTAAACTGCTTTTAAAAAATATATCATGAGTGCCACAAATCAAGTGTAAAATTTTTTAAGTTGAAATTTTTTAAAAAGTCCCTCACAGGACAAAAGGCCCAAAAGGACATTATTGGAACATATTAGAAAGTAGAATATAGACTGTAAGCTTTATATCAATGTTAAATTTCCTAAATTTGATAACTGTATTTAAAGTGTTTATATAAGTGAATATCCTTATTCTTAGGAAATGTACATAGAAGTATAAAGAGTTCAAGACTGGTGATAAACTAAGCCTGATTTATTATATAACCATACTGTATGGGAAATGACTGTAACTCTAGGTATCTTTGGTCAACCTTAAGAGATATAGCAGGGGGATGGATGTGGCTCAAATGGTTGGCGTCCGACTTCTATATGGAGGGATCTGAGTTCGATCCCCGGGACCTCCCAGTAAAAATTTAAAAAAAGAAAAATATAGAAGGCGCGCAGGCCGCCAGGCCCCGTGCACGGGTAAGCCGCCAGGGCCCATGAGCAGGTGAGCCCCCCAGGCCCCATGCATGGGTGCACTATCAGGCACCGCCAGGCATGCAGCAAGATGATGATGTAACAGGAGAGTGACACAGGGGAGAGCCAAGACGAGAAACGCCAAAAAAAAAACAGGAACTAAGGTAGCGCAGGCGGTAGGACGCCTCTTCCACATCATAGGTTCTGAGGATCAAATCCCAGTGAAGAAAGGAGGAGAGGGATGAGAAGAGAGGGCAGGAAACGGACACAGAGAGTTGCCCAGCTAATGGACACAAAACCAGCAAAAACAGGGGGAGAGGGGTTAAACATGGGTAAAAGTAAATAAATAAATAAATAAATCCTTTAAAAAAAAGTATAGGGGAGTAAGATACGGACTATAGTTAGTAGTGATACATTGACAATGTTCTTTAATAATTTGTTAACAGATGTTTCACAACAATGCAGAGTATTTGTGGTGGCGTGATGTGTGGGAGCCCTGTATGATGTTACGTACGTTTGTTTTGTAAATTCACAATGTTTACTGAACACTTGTTGTTCGTGTATGTTCATTATGAATGATATACTTCAATAAATTGTTTCTAAAAAAAAAAAGTTCAAGAACCATGATGTATACAACATACTCTCAATGGTTCAGAAAATAGATAATAGACAGATAAATAATAGACAGACAGGGAGACAAATAGAATTATATGGTAAATGTGGCAAATGTTAAAATTTGGTATATCTGGGTATCTGGGTAGGGGGTATGTTGGAGTTCTCTGTATGGGTTTTGTATTATTTTTGCAACTGTCCTGTATGTTTAAAATTATTTCAAAATAAAAAGTTTAAAAAAAAAAAGAGAAGATGACATTCACAACTCCTAGAAACTGGGGAGCCCTCACCCACCATAGAGATGCCAAGCCATGGAAACAAAAGATGGGCAATGCTTGGATGGTATCTTTACGGTTTGTTTGGGCAACTCTACATTGTCAACGACCATGGGGCCAACTGATTCCCTTTGTGACAGGCTCATTCTTTCCTAGATAGACAAACACAACTTCAGTTAGGCTGCAGTTAAGTCTTAATGATCTGATAGCATTTCCTTTCTAAGATGGCTTTACATAGACCAGCTGCATTTTGAGTTGATTTTCCTTTTCTGTCAAACTTTTTAACATTTAATTTTAAAGTTGACTTTTAATTATACAAGTAATGCATTAACACTTTCTCTTTGTAAAAACAAATAAAACTTTACATATAAGGCTGAAAACCTGTTTTGATATACTTGGCCCCAATTCCAGTCCTCTCCACCCCTGCCCCTTCCTTCTTCTTTTTGGAATTGGCAGACAGTATCTCCTATTTCATGGAATTAAAGAATCAAAGACACACCATACATGCTGGGATAGACACAACAGACCATGGGAGAGATAATCATTGCAGGGTGGCTACCAAATTTGGTAGAAGCACTAGCAAGCATAAAATGAAAATATTGTATCAAAAGGAGACAATCAGAACCTGGCTATCCACATCTGAGCAATTAAATACTTGATTATATTTTCCAAAGACCCTCTGAGTATGAAATTAGGTGCTGACTATGAAGACACAGCAGATTAGTAGAGACACTACATTTTTTGCCTTATTTAAGCAGAAATATACTTTGATAATGTTTTTGCTCCAGTTAAAGCTAGTCATAAATATTGTCATTTCCTGGCTTTGGTTTTAACTTAAAAGCAAAATTGGAAACATACATCCTATTTGTAAAACAGGATATCATAGGCTAATGCTACATTTATGTAAACTCTGAATAAAATCCAGTAAAAAGTGTAATTAGAGAGCTGAACTTGGAAAAAAAGAAAGCAAGAAAAGGAGGAAGAGAGGGTACAAGGGAAATCCTCCAGCCTAGGTGGCAGTGATATTGTGAGCAATGGCTCAGGAAGATACCAGATGCGATACAGACCCTGGGGCCAGAGTTTTAACACTCCATAGGGACAGCATGGGCCTTGATCAAAACAGAGTACTGATACTAAAATCATGGCTAAAGCCAGGACTTTGGAGGGGTGGACTTCTCAGTGAATGATGGGACTAGAAAAATTCCACTTACTAGGCCAAGGAAGTGATAAGAAAGCTCTGTTTACACAAAACTCTAGGTAGGAAAAAACAAAAACAAAATAAAAAATAATTATGAGGGGTCAAATTATAGACCAAGTATGAATATGGCATCTTAAATCATACTGCTTATGTAGTCTGGGAGACTCCAGGAATTTCAGATAATAGACTCTGAAAAAGACTATAAAGTAAGTATGTTTACAATTACTAGAAATGTAAAAAAAGAAAGAACCAATCACAAGAAGAGAACAGGTCACTATGAAAAAGGAACAGAAACTTTTAAAATGGAAATTTTGGTTATTAAAATGTTAACTGGGGGTCGGATGTGGCTCAACTGGTTGGGCGTCCGTCTCCCATATGGAGGGACCCGGGTTCGATCCTCGGGACCTCCCGGTTAAAAAAAAAAAAAAAAAAAAAAAATGTTAACTAATTAAATGGGTTAAAAAAAACATATTGGCCAAGATAGAAGAGATTTGATGAACTGGAACATTGATATGAAGAAATTATCTAGAAAGTAGCACAGTGAAATAGAAATAAAATACAGAAAGTGGTTACAAGACATGAAAGATAGAATGAAAAAAAAGCACCACATATCTTATAGGAAATACAAAAAGAATAAAATATTTGAAAACAATGGCTAATAAATTTTTAGAATTGATGAAAGACCTGAATCCTCAGTTCTGAATAGGAAAATAAAATAAAACCTAAATACTCAGGAAAGAAACTACAAAATCTCAAAGACAAAGAGAAAGGCCCCAAAGCAACCAGATAAAAGACAAACTGCCTATGAAAGAATAGTTAAACTGACAGCGTATTTCCCATCAGCAACAACAGAAGCCAGCAAAACAGGAGTCAGCAAACTTTTTTCCATAAAGGGTCAGAGAGTAAATATTTTGGGCTTTATGAACTATATGTTCTCTGTACAATTACACAACTCTACTATTGTAGCACAGCCAGATAATACGTACACAAATGACCTTACTATATTCCAATAAAACTTTATCTATAGGTACTAAAATTTGACTTTCATATAATTTTCATGTCTCATGAAATTTTTTCAAATTTTTTCAAGCATTTCAAAATGTGAAAAAAAAAAAAAATTCTTAGTTCACACACTGTACAAAAACAGGGCATGGGCCAAATGTGACCCATGGCCTGTAATCTGCCAAACAATGGGATAGTATTTTTCAAATCTGAGGGAAAAATTATCATTAACTCAAAATTCTATACCTAGCTAAATAATCATCAAAAATTAAAGGTGAAATCAGACTGAGAGAAGACACCATTCAAAGAAAGTGGTTGAAATAACTAGTAATGTGGAGCAGGTACACCTCAGTGGTTGAGTGTCTGCCTTGCATGTACAAGGTCCCAAGTTCAATCCCCCATAACTCCTGGAAACAACAATGACAACAACAAACTAGTAAAAGATGTATTCCAAGAAGAAAATACAATAAAAATCAGAAAGAAGTGGAGTGCAAGATACAGTGCTGAAGGAAAAAAAGAGGTAAATATGCTGGTATATCTAAATAAGCATTAAACTATAAATATGAACTATGGTCTATGCTCAGTGGCAAAGCCCCAGGATGCATTTATCAATTGCAATGAATGTGCCACACTAATGAAGGATGTTGTTTATGTGGGAGGGTGTGGCAGGTGTGGGAAGTGGGGCATATGGGAATCCCCATATTTTTTATGTGGCATTTATGTAATCTAATTTTAAAAATTAAAAAAACATTTTTTAAAAACTTAAAAAAAGGTTGATATTTAGTCAAACTTGTAAATAAATAAATAAATAAACTCATGAGATTCCTTTTACTCCATAGGACTAACTTTTAAATGATATGCACTGTTAACATTAAAGCATCTGCTGTAAATAATATAATTAAACCTAGAAGTGCTTTTTATATTGAGGGAAAAAAAGGTAGTGAAGAAAACATCTTTGATAACCATTAAAACATATTTTAAGATATTTCTTCACATGCCTCTAACATACAATAAAGTAAACCCATAATAATATAATTAATAAATAAAAAAATAAATAAGCATTGATGGTAAAAAGAAAAGTAATAATAATGATAAATTTTGCTGAAAAACAAAGTTGCACTAAATTACCAGAGAATAAAATCATATGAGATGGTGGGAAGCAGATGTGGCTCCATCAATTGAGCTCCAACCTACCAAATGGGAGGTCCCAGGTTCAGTTCCTGGTGCCTCCTATAGAAGATGAGTGGGAAGGAGATGTGGCTCAAGCAATTGGGCTTCTGCCTATCACATGGGAAGTCCTGGGTTCGGTTCCCAATGCCTCCTGGAGAAGGCAAGCTGGCGTGGCTGGCAGGCGCGGCGAGCCAACACAACAGGATGACGCAACAAGAGACACAAAGAGGAAAGACAATGAGAGACACAACAAACCAGGGAGCTGAGGTGGCTCAAGTGATTGAGCACCTCTCTTCCACATGGGAAGTCTCAGGTTCAGTTCCCCATGCCTCCTAAAGAGAAGATGAACAGACACAGAGAGCACACAGCAAATGGACACAGAGAGCAGACAGCAACCACAAACAACGAGGGGAGGGAGGAGTGTGATAAATAAACAAATAAAATAAATCTTTTAAAAAAATAAAGAAGACGAGCAAGACAGCAAGCTGACTCGACAGGCTGGCGTGGTGAGCTAATACAACAAGAGACACAAGGAGGAAAACATAATGAGGGCCACAGCAAAGCAGGGAGCAGAGGTGGCTCAAGCAATTAGGCAACTCCCTCACACCATGGGAGGCCCGGGGTTTGGTTCCCAGTGCCTCCTAAAAGGAAGATGAGCACACAACAAACAGACAGCAAGTGCAAAACAATGAGGGGGTGGAGAAAAAGAAATGAATAAAATAAATCCTAAAAAAAAAACTATATGAGATGGAAGCATGGCAAACAGAAGTAAAGCATTCTAAGCTATTTGTATCTTTGAGAGGAGGCTAGAGATGATTAACTTTCAACTTTGTTAAATCAATTATGTGTAGTTACAAATTTAAGGGAAATCATTAAACAAGCTTTTATTTATTAGCTACTTAGCGATTCGTTTACTCTGTAACGTGCCTTCTCTTTAAGATAGTGATTTATTTAAATTTTGAAAAGCAAAATAACTTTAAAATATTTAAAAATAAAATAAATGGTATAGAGCTGTAACAACTATTCTGATGTTGACTACAAATGGTTGCAGTTTGGGAAATCTGCTTAATTTTTTTTTAGAAATCAATATCTGCACAGGTAGAACCAATATACTTGACATTACACATATAAATATATAAATATATTTTTGGCAAACAAGAAAGAGATTTGCAAATGTCAAAATTTTCTCAACCATTTGCTTGCATATAATTCAAATTCATTTTTCTGTTTTAGAATGCAGGTCAAGAATTATACCGGTTAACATTTACTGAGCACTTTACATAGTTTTTTTTTTTCTTTAATGCCTGTAAAATAAATATTATTATCCTCTTCTTATAGTTAAGGATGTCGAGACTAAGAGAATTACCGTATATAAGGCACACTCACAGAGAATTTAAACATCTGTTTATCTGACCACAAGGTTGTGTGATTTGCTACTTAGTCACTCGGCTGATTTCCATTATTTTTTTGTGATTAATATCTGGTTTCAAAATATCTTCCGTCTTTAACTGCGAACCTTACTATAAATTATTGAGGCATAACCGGCCAGAACTGGAGGGGAGTGGGCCTCAGAGACTAAGAGACAACAAAGCCCAGATGCAACGCTGTGCCGAGCCGCCCAGGAGAGCGGTAGCTCGCCGATGGGCATGCTGGAAGTGGTAGTTTCCTGGCCGCCCTCTCGTCTCCCGCCCTAGAGAGCATCCGATTAGGAGCTCGGTCCCTCCTCTCCTTGCTCAGTCCCCAGTCTTGACGACCCGGCAGATCCACTCTTTCGCACATTCCCGGAAGCTGACCTAGGAATGCACCCCTGACACCCTGGACCCAGTCTTCGCGTCCCTCTCGTCCAGGCTGGCTCTACATACCTCACCCGCCTCTTTCGAGGACGCGCAGCCCGGTTACCAGAGAAACGGCGCCTCCTCCGTCACGGAGCGTACTAGAGGTCAAAAGCCAGCAAGCCAGTTCCGTTTCCGGTTCCGGGTTCCCGCTTGTTGTCAGAAACCTTTGGAAGAGTGGGCCAACAGTCGGGTCCGTTTTCGGGGTTTCAGGGGATTGCCAGAAGCCGGCTGCTGCGGACATGGCGGCTTCCACCGCAGCCGGAAAGCAGCGGATTCCCAAAGTGGCCAAAGTAGGTGATAGCTATGGGGCCTTGTGGGAGAGGGCCTGGAAGAGAGGCTTCCCCCAGTCCCAGCCTCCTTGGTGCCCGGGGCAGGCGCGAATGTTGTCCGGGGAGTAGAGCCACTCCGCGTAGGGCGGAGGAGGGAGAGTACAGGCAAGTTCATCCGGTGGTTGGGCCCGGGTTCTTGTCACCCGGGAGCACAACCCGCGTCGGCATGACTTTCGTTCTGGGGAGATGTTTTTGCGGGGCGAGGGGGAGGGGTCATTCAGCAAAGATTTACTGAGCCAGGTACTGAGCTAAGCGCTGAGGAGCTTAGCTCTAATGCGGGCACGAGCATTACTAACAAGACGGGAGTACATGTAAAACCTGCCTCTCAGGCAAAGTGGAAGATGCCATGGGTCAGAATCAGGGAGTCGTGCGAGGGGAGAGCTTCAGAAAAAAACTTTGCTAAGGAAGTGACTTTAAAGCTGAGGCTTGAAGGCTGAATAGGAGTTAGCCCAGCTTAGAGTGGAGGGAGTAAGAGTAGATGACAAGGGCTATGGAGTGGTGTAAATGGCTGATACTTACTGAGTGCTTAAATGTGGCAGACTTTGTGTTCAGCCTTTACAAATGTCATAGCCCCTCTCTCTCTTGAGTTTGGGGTTTATGTATCTTTTTTAAAATTTTTAATTTTTATTAAAAGATACTTAGGTTTCATAAATGTTGCATAAAAAAATATAGGGATTCCCATACACCCCACCTCCCACAACCTCCCACATAAATATCCTTCATTAGTGTGGCACATTAATTGCAATTGATAAATACATCCTGGGGTTTTGCCATTAAGCATGGACCATAGTTCACATTGTAGACCACACTCACTCTCCCACACAGTTCTACATGTTATATGATGATATAAAATGGCCTATGTCTGTCATTGCCATGTCACTCAGGCCAATTCCCAAGTCCTGAAAAAGCCCCTGTATTACAACTGCTTTTCCCTCTCCCTGCCCTCACAGCCTCCAGTGGCCACTGGCTCCACAACAATGTTGTAATTTCTTTCATTGCTTGAGTCACAATATGTCTATAGCAGAATACCAGTAAGTGCACTCTAGTCCATAGCTCTTCCCCCATCCTGAAGAGTATGGGGTGGTGATGTCCACTCCACCTCCAATTGAGAGGGGCTTTATATCCCAGGGGGAAGATGGATGGGATTATTCTGCCTGCAGCTGCAGACTCTCTCCATTCCCTGGGATAGCCATTGTCCATCATCATCTCCCCACCAGTTGTCCTGGGTGAGTCCAATGAGCTGTATTGATGTATCTATTTAGATATATGTTTTTTACAATCTCAGAAAAATGGGACCATGTCATAAAAACAAGGCATCTATTAATAATACTTATGAAATTAACATCCTAACAAATGTTTTGTTTTACTTTATTTTAAACCTGTGTGAAGAGCACCTACCAAAACTCAGAAATGTCTTCTTTCTTAATAGGTGAAAAACAAAGCCCCAGCTGAGGTACAGATAACTGCTGAACAACTCTTAAGAGAGGCTAAAGAAAGAGAACTTGAGCTTCTTCCACCTCCACCTCAACAGAAGATCACAGATGAAGAAGAGTTAAATGACTACAAACTAAGGAAAAGGAAGGTCAGTCCATGTGATATCTTTCAGAGAGTCTATCAGTATTGATAACAATTTATAGATCAGAGTTTGAAAAGTTCCATGTTAGAGAGTCTATAAGATAAGAACAAAAGGTTAGTGTTTCTGGACACATGAATAATAGAACTCTGGTTACCATATAACTGCATTTTGCAGAACTATATAAAATATGTCATGAGTTATCTGTTTTAAAATATCAAGAAATTAAATCCATCAGAGGTATATTTTTGATGCCTAATTGAAGATTGGTGGAAAAACTGACAGCTGTAAGAAGGGTGTACTTAGCAAGAATGCATTAAATACATCTGTTTGTCTTTCCTTCTGTGTTAAGAGTTAAGGAAACAGGAGAAAATAGTGACAATTCTGCTAATAGTTCTAAGATTTTCTTTTTGTCTACATGTAAGACTTTAGAGATTGTAATTTTCTTTAGTGGATTTCTTATTTCTCAAGGATTCCAGGATATGCTTTCTCTTCAATAAGAACGAAATGAATTTTTTGTACATTTTTGTAATTTTTAATACAAGGTAAAATAAGGGTGATGTCATTTTTAGTTGTTTTCTCTTTACCTTGACCCTTCTTGCCTACTTCCAGACTTTTGAAGATAACATAAGAAAAAACAGGACTGTGATTAGTAATTGGATAAAATACGCACAATGGGAAGAGAGTCTAAAGGAGATTCAAAGGTAAAATTACTGAGTATAATTTTGGATATAGTATTATATGATAGGTCAAAAAATTAGGAAAAGTTAAAGCATAAGTAAAATATTGTGCCTGTGGTGGTAGTTTTTAATTTGTGTTCCATGGAACTCAGGGGTTCCTTTGAGGGGCCTCAGGAGCACTGTGGGAGGATTGTCCTGGAGGTAGTGGTGAGAGGAGGCTGTACAGAGCAGTTATTACCACTGTCGCACAATTTACAACTAGAGAAGCTAAGTTTCATCTGCTTCCTGTATAGTGAGATGTTTTAAAATTAAAAAGTGTTGGGAAGCGGCTGTGGCTCAATCAGTGGGGCTCCCGTTTACCATATGGTAGGCCCCGGGTTCGGTTCCCGGGGCCTCCTGGTGAGGGCAAGCCCGCCCGCACGGGGCGTGGTTGGCTGACCCGGCGAGCACAAGCAGCAAGGGGGGGATAAATGAATAAATAAATAAAATCTTAAAAAAAAAAAAAAAAGTGTTCTACTGAAAACCAGTGGCCAACAGGTAAAAAATCTGAGTGTGATCTGTTATCATAATTTCTATGCCCAGAACATGGCTTATGGTAGACCCCCATTAAAAAAGGAGGGTGTAACAGATAGTTTGAAATACTTGCCATTTGTGATGTGTGTACTACTTTGTATGTCCTTCCAAATCTTGCTTCTTAAGGGCTCGATCCATATACGAGCGTGCTTTAGATGTGGACTATCGAAATATTACACTGTGGCTGAAATATGCAGAAATGGAAATGAAGAATCGCCAGGTCAACCACGCCCGAAATATCTGGGACCGGGCTATAACAACTCTTCCGCGAGTCAACCAGTTCTGGTAAGTTCCTGATGTAATACAAAACAGTTTTATGTACACTAGAAAAGTTCCACATTTTTGTGTATTTATTTTATTTACATAAATAAACTGCTGTCTTTAATGCATAAGAAACTTACAGTCAAACTAAGCAATTTTTAGGAAAAAATGCCCTTTGTCCCAATGGTGCATCCTTTTTCAGATTTGTTTTCATAAAAAAACATGTTTCATTTAACCTTTAAGAAACAGAAAGCCTTAAACCTTCACATTTAATAAAAGAAGAACTAGAAATGACTTGAGCATTTTCCCCCTAAGTCCTTTTGTCCACAACAGATATTTTTGGATTATTTTTCTTTTTTTCCTTTTTTTTTGGGGGGGGGGGAATATTTTGATAAAGGTACAAGTACACATACATGGAGGAGATGCTGGGGAACATTGCCGGTGCACGGCAGGTATTTGAGCGCTGGATGGAATGGCAGCCTGAGGAGCAAGCCTGGCACTCCTACATCAACTTTGAGCTGAGATACAAAGAGGTGGATCGGGCCCGCACCATTTATGAACGATATATCCTTTAGACAAGGTCAAAGGGGGACCATTATTGACCTGGCTGCTACTCCCTACATGGAGATGTAGTCATAAACAGTCAGGAGATGTCGTCATTTACACTAAACAAGAAGTAAGGATCCAAGTTTTACCTGCTTTATATGTTGCACGCACGCGTGCGCTCTCTCTCTTTCTCTCTCTCTCTCTATGTATATATATATAGTTTTTTCCCTCTATGGGCATAGTTTGGCCAAAATGAAAGTTTGTGGTCTGGGTAGTTATTTAAGTCTTTTCCAGTGAAGCTTTGGATTTCTGTATATTTCAGCACTAATGCGGTGGTGCCTTAAGGAAAGTGTTAAGATCTTGGCTGCTATAGCCAGTCCTATTTTTCTAAGGTCTGTGCTGGTCCCTAGCACTGTACTGGAGTCTGAATCCAAAGCTCTGATGCTTATGAACCATATGGTCTCAGCAAGTCATTCACCTCTTTTGGGCCTTGGTGCACTCATCTATAAAGCAAGAATAAAATTATCTACTGCGGGCTGATTTGTGAAGAGTAGATGGTACACGTGAAAGCACTTTTATTTATTTATTTATTTATTTTTTACCGGGAGGTCCCGGGTATCGAACCCAGGTCCCTCCATATGGGAGACGGACGCCCAACCATTTGAGCCACATCCGTCCCCCTGAAAGCACTTTTAGAAACTGAAACATTGCACAATTTTTTTGTTGTTGCTAGAGAACTTGTGGGTTACAGAACAATCATGCATAAACTACAGGATTCCCATATACCACATTGTTAACACCTGGCATTGGTGTGGAACATTTGTCAAAATTGATGAAAGCACATGTTTATAATTTTAATAACATGTCCATGGTTTCACGTAGGGTTCGCAATTTGTGTTGTGCGGTTCCGTGGATTTTTTATTTTGAATATTTATTCTAGTTGCATATTTACAACCTAAACTTTCTCCTTTTAACCTTATTCAAATATATAATGCAGTGGTGTTAATTACATTCACAGTGTTGTGCTACCATTACCACTATCCATTAGCAAAACTTCATAGACCCAAATAGAAACTCTGTACATTTTAAACTTTAGCTCCCTATTCCCTATCCCCACCCTGTCCCTGGGTAATCTGTAGCCTAGAATCTGACTCTCTGAGTTTGCTTATTCTAATTATTTCATATCAGTGAGATAATACAATATTTGTCCTTTTATGTCTGGCTTATTTTACTCAGCTTGATGTCTTCTAGGTTCATCCATGTTGTCGCACATGTATCAGAACTTCATTCCTTTTTACGGCTGAATAATATTCCATTGTGGGTATATACCACATTTTGTTTACCCATCAGTTGATGGATACTTGGGTAGCTTCCGTATTTTGGCAATTGTACATAATGCTGCAGTGAGCATCAGTGTGAGATATCTGTTCAAATCCCTGCTTTCATTTGTTTTGGGTATATGCTTAGAAATGGGATTGCTGAGTCATATGGGAATTCTATTCTTAACTTTCTAAGATACCAAACTATCTTCAACAGCAGCTGTACTGTTTTACATTCCCACCAGCAGTGAATGAGTTTTCCTATTTCTCCACATCCTCTCCAAAACTAGCAATTTTCTGTTTTTTAATAGTAGCCATTCTAGTGGGTGTGAAATGTATCTCATTGTGTGTTTTGTTTTGCTTTTTGGGTATTTTTTTTTTTTTGAGGTATTGGGGGCCAGGGATTGAACCCACGACCTCATATGTAGGAAACCAGCCCTCAACCACTGAGCCACATTGGCTTCCCTAAGTTGGTTTTGTTTGTTGTTTTTTTTTTAACAGGAGGCATGGGGAACCAAACTCAGGACCTCCCAAGTGGGAGATGGGAGCTCACCCACTTGAGCCACATCCACTCCCACTCATTGTGGTTTTGATTTGCATTTCTCTAATGGCTAATGATGTTGAATATCTTTTCATGTGCTTTCTGGCCATTTGTATATCTTTGGAGAAATATCTATTCAAGTTTATTTTACCATTTTTTAAATTGAGTTGTCATTTTGTTGTTGAGTTAAAGGATTTCTTTAAATCTTCTCTATATTAAACCCTTATTGGGTATGTGGTTTCCAAATAGCTTCTGCAATTGTGTATGTTGTTTTACTTTCATGATGAAGTCCCATTTATGTTTATCATTTGTTGCTTGTGCTTTGGGTGTAAACTCTAAAAAACCATTGCTTAAAACAAGATCCTGAAGATGCTTCCCTACATTTTCTTCTAGGAGTTTGATAGTTCTAGCTCTTAAATTTAGATCTTTGATCCATTTTGAGTAGATATCTGTATATGGTACAAAGTAGGGGTCCAACATCATCCTTTTTGCAAATGGAGATCCAGTCTTCCCATCACTGTTGAAGAAACTGTTTATCCCAATTGAGTGGTCTTTGTCCCCTTGTCAAAAATTAATTGATCACAAATGTGAGGGTTGATTTTGGAGCTCTCAGCTTGATCTGTGAGTCTTTCCTTGTGCCACTACCATGCTGTTTTGATTACTGTGGCTTTGTAATAGGTTTTAAGATTGGGAAGTGTAAGTCTTCCAACTTTGTTTTTCAAAATGACCTTGGCTATCTGGGGCCCCTTCTCTTCCATATAAATTTGATGATTGGCTTTTCCATTTCTGCAGAGAAGGTTGTTGAAAGTTTTATCAGGATTGCATTGAATCTGTATATCAGTTTGTATAGAATTGACATCTGAACAATATTTAGTCTTCTAATCCATGAACATAAGTCCTTTTATTTAGATCTTCTTTGATTTCTTTTAACAATGTTTTGTAATTTTCCATATATAGATTCTTTACACCTTGCTTAGATTTACTCCTAGATATTTAATTCCTTTAGTTGCTATTGTAAATGGAATTTCCTTCTTGATTTTTTCCATTTGTTCATTGCTAATGTATAGAAACACTACTGATTTTTGGATGTTGATCTTGTATGCTGCCACTTTGCTGAATTTATTAGCTTTATGAGCTTTGTTGTGGATTTTTCAGATTTTTTTCTGTATATAGGATCATGTCATCTGCAAATAGGGAAAATTAACTTCTTCCTTTTCAGTTTGGCTGCCTTTTATTTCTTTTTCTTGCTTAATTGCTCTGGCTAGAACTTACAGTTATACCACTTTGAGCCAGTATCTAGTGTCCTTTCCTTTCAGTCTAAAGAACTCTCTTTAATATTACTTGTAGGGAAGATCTAGTGTTGATGAATTCTTTCAGCTTTTGTTTATCTAGAAATGTCTTAATTTCTCCCTTATTTTTGAAAGACAGTTTCACCAGATAAAAGATTCTTGGTTTGCAATTGTTTTCTTTGAGCACTTTTAAATATTTCAGCCCTCTGCCTTCTTGCCTCCACAGTTTCTGATGAAGAATTGACACTTAATCTAATTGAGTCTCCCTTGTACAAAATGTGTTGCTTTTCTCCTGCAGCTTTCATAACTCTGTTCTTGTCCTTTGCATTTGACAGTTTGATCAGTATGTTACAGCATGTGTTTTTCTTCAAATTTATTCTGTTTGGTATTCACTGGGTTTCTTGGATGTACATAGTTACATCTTTTGCCAAGTTTGGGGAGTTTTCTGTCATTTTTTCTTTGACTGTTCTTTCTGCCCCTTTCTCTCTTCTCCTTCTGGGACTCCCCTAATGTGTATATTGGGTTTGATAGCACCCTAGAAGTCTTTTATGCTATTTTTGCTTTTTATAATTATTCTTTGTTTTTGCTTCTCAGCCTGACACATTCCAATTGCCTTTAGTTCACTGATTGTGTCCCTGCTAGCTCCATTCTACTGTTGAAATTCTTGGGGATTTTTCAATTTTTGTGATCTTCAATTCCCGTAGTTCTATTTGGTTCTTTTTTAAAATTTCTTTGTCTTCGTTGAGATTCTCATATTGGTCATTGTTTTCCTTGTATTCTTTAGTTCTTTCTCTGTATCTTCCTTCATCTCCTTGAGCATATTGACGATAATTTTTTTTTTTAAGTCTTAGCCCAATCTGTCCATAGTCTCATCTTCTTCATTGGTGTTTTTTGGATTTTTATCCTCTCTTTTTGGGTGAGTCATCATTTCCTCTTTCTTTGTTTGTCTTATAATCTTTTATTGCACACTGTATTTTTTATGTTTTTTCAATTAGTTTTTTTTTTTTTTTTTTTTGTAACACTATGTTTTAATATTTTAAAATATTAAATCTGGGTTTTTTCCCTGAGAAGTCTGTTTCTTTTTTCTTTTCTTTTTTTTTTTTAAAGATTTATTTATTTACTTTATCCATTTTAAACCCCCCCTTCCCCATTTGCTGTTTGTGTCCATTCGCTGGGCAATTCTCTGTATCTGTTTTCTGCCATCTCTTCTCATCCTCCTCCTCCAGTCTTCACCAGGATTCGATCCTGGAGACCCCTGATGTAGGAGAGAGGTGTTCTGCCATCTGCGCCACCTCGGTTCCTGGTTTTTGGAGCTTTTGGAGCATCTCGTCTTGTCTCTTCCCCTGTGTCTCTCTTCTGTTACGTCATCATCTTGCTGCAGGGCTTCCGGGGCCTGGTGGCTCACTGGCACACAGAGCCTGGCAGCCCATGCGCCTTCTATATATATATATTTTTTTTTTTTTTTTTTTTTTAATTTTACCGGGAGGTCCTGGGGATTGAACCCAGGTCCCTCCATATGGCAGACTGACGTCCAACCATTTGAGCCACATCCGCCCCCCTATTTCTTGAACTTGTAACCAGGTGAGGATATGACAGATTTTCGTGAATGTCAGTCCTCCTTTCAGGAAGGTGAGCCCAAGGCAAATGCCAAGTGCAGGGTCTTCCCTATCTTTTCTGGTCCTTTGCCTTTTTCTCAGCTTGTGCTTGGTAGTGGCTTAGGAGTTCCCTGCTTACAGAAGTTTGAATTCCCCCTCTATTTCCTGGGAGACAGTTCTTCTCCTAAGTGTTCCACTGGCAGGCTTGAAGCAGGTAAACCTTTGCCCTAGTACATCCCCCTCAGTTTTGGGGTTTTTTTTTGTTTGTTTGTTTTGTTTTTTTGTTTTTTGTTTTTTTGTTTTTTTGAGGTACTGGAGGCTGGGGATTGAAGCCGGGACCACATATGTGTTAGAAAGCTGGTGTAGACCCACGAAGCCACATCTGCTTCCCTGAGTTGGTTTTCTCGTTTGTTTTGCTTTTTGTTTCACTTTTTTTGTTGTTTTGTTTTTTCAGAAGACCCTGGGACCTGATCCCAGAACCAACTGGGAACTCAACTGCTTGAGCCACAACCACTCTTCCCTCCACCCCACCCCACCCCCGCCAGTTGTTTCTTACTCTTTTTTGGTTGTCTAAAGCTGCTTTTGCCTGAAGGTGAATTCTGTATAGGGCAAAGCAGGAGAGGAGTTTCTCAAGTCAGTCTTTTCCAGCTGGAACAAGGCCAGGGACGTTCAAAGGGAGTGCAGACCAGCTCCCAAATGCCCTCGAGAGGGATGAGGGAGGGACCAGGAAGGGCACCAGGAACTTCTTCCATGGCTCCCCAAAGATGTACTTTCTTGACCTGCCCAGTAAATGCAACGTTTCAAGTGTCCTCCGCAGCTCTGAAGAAGTGTAGCATTTTTAAGCCTTCTCCATCACCTGTGTCCAGGACAGGTTGGAACAATGGCCACCCTCAGAGCCGGGCCCCCAAATTCACTAATCAGAATCTGCTATCAGTCATCTGCCTGCGCCCACCTCAGATCTTGGAGAAGTGGACTTTTTTGCACCAGCAAGCCATGCCGCAGGCCAGATCCCCCACTTAGGCCTGCAGCAAGAGAGGGATGGATGCCTATAACAGCCACTTGGAGAGAGCAATTTTTTTTAAAGGAGGTCCCAGATATTGAACCCAGGACCTCATGTATATGAAGCAGGCACTCAACCACTGAGCTACACCTGTTCCACTGGAAAGAGCAATTTACTATTCTTTACCAAAATTTACCAGGCTTTTTTTCCTGCTCTTCCCCAGATGCTGAACAGTTCCCCAGTGTTCTACTGGACTTCAGAGTTTTGAAATCATAGATTCAGGTAGTTCCTGCCTGTTTAATAGCTGTTCTGGGAAACGGATGTGGCTCAAGAAGTTCGGCATCCGTCTACCATATGGAGAGACCGGGGTTCGATTCCCGGGACCTCCTGGTAAAAAAAAAAAAAAAAAAAAAATAATAGCTGTTCTGATGGAGGGACTAATTCCTGGAACTTCCTAGTCCACTATCTTCCCACAATCTGACATTGTGCAATTTTAAGATCTTAATCATCTTCACTTGCTTTAATATCATTAATGTAGCAAAAGCTTTTGTAGTACTTGCTATGTACCAGGCTTTGTTGTAAGCAAAAGTCCTTTTGTCCTCATGACTCCTCTGTGATATGGGACCTACTCCGTTCTACAGATGAGGAAACTAAGGCACAGGAGATGAAGTAGCTTGCCCATAATCTCACAGGTAGCAATAGAGGTAGTGTTGAAACCCAGTAGGGCAGCTTTAGAGCCTATGCTTTAACCTCTTTGACATATTTTGAATAGATGACTACTTTTAAAACGATTTCCTCAAGGAAAGAAGATTAAAAATAGGTATCTCCTTTTAAAAAATAAAACGATAATTCAAAACTTTCTGTTTTGCCTCTAGTTAACAGTTTTCTTTTTGTTGCATACTGTTTTTTCTTAACATTTAATTCAAGTATTAATGCTTATTGAGCCTATAACAATTCCTTGGGCCAGAAACTATGCTAAGAACTTTAAATACATTTTCTCATTTAAAGCTGGCAATAATACAAGCACTGGAGGATGATAGAGGTAAACAAGACATGGTCCCCATCCTCACAGAGGGTCACAGTTTAGTAGTCTTGTGTCCTTGTATGTTTTAATATATAATAACCTTATAGCTATAGTTTGGAGTTTGTATTGTTGGGTTTTTCTTTTCTTTCCTTTTTTGTTTGTTTGATAAAGCCACCTGCTCAGGACTTTCATTGCTGTCTTGCCTAGTATTTCCTTAATTCCTCTGCACTTGTCCTTGTACACCCTGATGTCAAGAACTGGATCAAGTATGCCCGCTTTGAAGAAAAACATGGTTATTTTGCCCACGCACGGAAAGTCTATGAGAGAGCTGTTGAATTCTTTGGAGATGAGCATATGGATGAACACCTTTATGTTGCCTTTGCCAAATTTGAGGAAAACCAGAAAGAAGTAAGTGTGCTTAAAGAGCTCAATTATGTTGAAAAACAACTTAGAAAAGATTACTTCTTGTGCCCATTGAGTTCATTTTCATTTTTTCTTATTGACTTATCCTAGGAGAAAATGTTCTGAAAATCAGAACACATAGTTTCACAAAGTAAAGAGCATAAATTTATGGCTAAGCTATAGGTTAGGGGCTGTGTTTTTATAGATTCTATTATAACTCTGCCTTTTCTTGTCTTTTGTCGGAAAATTAAGCCTTTAAATCTGATGGTATAAACTGAGAGTCATTTGGCATCCCTATTAAAGAACTTTGCAGGTAATTAACCTTGGAAACAAAAAACCCAGAACTCTCAATATAGAGAAGAGAATTGGAATGATAACAGAGATTGTCCCACAAATAATTCAGTTCTTTTCTTCCATGGTATATATGGAAAACAACCCCTTAAAGTTTAAATAATGCTGAATCAATAGAGGGATTAGAGGTTTGAATGCAGGGTCTTACACAAATATGACAGGGATTTCAGATTTTAGTCTAAGGGTAGGGGGAGCATTAAAGGATTTTAAGCTGCCAAGTGATAGAATATAATTTGTTTATAACTTAAAGAGTGCCTCTAGTTAATTCACAGAGAAGGTATTAGGGAGCAAGGTGCTGGCAAAAGTGGAAGCAGCGGTTCCAGTTTGGAGAATTTAGAAATGGTCCAGGTAAGAAATGGAGATAGGTTGGCAGGGAGGATGGGGAGAATTGAAGGGCTAGATCAAGTAGGTTGAAATGGCAGGGCTTGTTGGTTGAGTGAACGTAGGGAATGAGCAAAGAAGAGGAATCAAGGACTCCTGGGTGTTTGGCTTCAGGAGGAACATGACTGTACATGTTGCTGCTAAGATGGGCAAGACTGGGAAAAACCCAGATTTTGTGAGAAGATAACAGGAGCTCAATTTTGGACTGAGATGCCCAATAGACAACTAACTGGCAAAGTTAGGTAGACAGTGTTACATGTGGAGCTCAGAATGTCAGTTCATCCTGACAGAAATACCCTCAACACGTCAGCATCAACAGACAGGAGAAGAAAAGTCTTATTTTGGACATTGTGAGGCCCCAGAATCAAATGTAAAAGTAATATTTTATGCCATAGCAACTCTCAAAAGTTGTGACTAGATGGAGATATAGAAGGTAACCATCCTATCGGCTTTTAGTTTGAAAGGGTACGAGTGATCTACAAGTACGCCTTGGACAGAATTTCAAAACAAGAGGCCCAAGAACTCTTTAAAAATTATACCATCTTTGAGAAGAAGTTTGGTGATAGGCGGGGTATTGAAGATATCATTGTGAGCAAACGAAGATTCCAGTATGAAGAAGAAGTGAAGGTAAGTGCTAGTGTAGATGGTTAAATCTGCAGATAACTAAGATGTGCTAACCAATGCTCGCTACCATAAAATTAATAGGGTAGGGCTGGCAATGATTATACAGTAGAAGATGTGTTGTAAATTGGCAGCTCTTCTAGACAGGTAGGCATAAATGAGGCTGAGAGTAGAGGCATGCAAATGACACTTGGATTCACCCTGGCACTCGCATTTTGAAAAATTAATTTGTTGCTTGCTGACTGTGGCCTGTACAACTTGAGCAAAAGAAATATGGAATCCATTGGCCTAATTTTTGAAAGAAGATAGGAGAGCCAGAGATTGATCCATAAAACCTGTTTTTCTTCATCACCCTTTAGCTTTAACTACATGAACAAAAGAACAAAAGATATATAGTTCTCATCTCCATTATCAGCTGCATTCTCATCTCCTTATCTGTAATGTACTATTTTGATTCAAATTCAAAGATAGTAGCATTTTCCTTTACTATTCTGTTGTGTATTTAAAAATACTTTATCTTAGTTTAATTAAGATATCTCCAAAAGAGGACTAAATCTGGTATTAAATAAGGTAGTAAGTCAGCAAGATATATTCAGGATAAATTGTTGTTAATTGAAAAGACATGTTTCACAGTTGCAGGCTGGTATAATGCCATTGTAATTTTAAATATAGACAAAATTCTCTGTGGTCACATGTATAAATAAATAAACATACTTAAAGAATAGGCACCCAATTATTGAGTGGTTATCTTGAGAATAGTGGCTATAGGTGAAAGAGGGCTTGCTAATTTGTCCTCTGTATTCCTTATTCCTTCCTATTTAATCATGAATGGTACCTTTTTAAATGAGATATGTAAAATCCAGAGAAAAGTTTTTAGAATGAAGAAAATCAAGCCTTTTTTCAGCTCACATAGCCTAGCAAATATAGCTCTTGTCTTTGTTTTTATGTTTTGAGCTGGTTATCTTTCTAGGCTAATCCACACAATTATGATGCATGGTTTGATTACTTACGATTGGTGGAAAGTGATGCAGAAGCAGAAACTGTGCGAGAAGTATATGAAAGAGCCATTGCCAATGTCCCACCAATCCCTGAGAAGAGGCACTGGAAGCGTTATATATATCTTTGGATCAACTATGCACTCTATGAAGAATTGGAGGCAAAGGTAACAATGATATTACATGTCAGCCATCAATGGCTTCCTTGCTACTGCTGCACCTAAGCTAGCCTGTAGGAGGTGGTAACTAATATCTACAATTTTAGAAAAATGGAATTTAGTGGGTTGGTGGTTGTTTTTTTTTTTCCCCTAGAACAGTTGTAGGTTACAAAAAAATCTTACAGAAAATACAGAATTCCCTTATGACTCCCTTACACAGTTTTCCCTATCATTAACATTTACATTAGTGTGATACCATTGTTACAATTAATAAAAACTTATCATTATACTATCAACTGTAGTTCATACTTTTCAACAGGGCTCACACCTTGTGTCATAGAATTCTATGGTATTTTTAAATTTTTTTTTCTGTTTTTTTATATACACACACACATTCATGACCTAAAATTTCCCATTTTATAAACTTCCAATATACAGGTCAGTAGTATTCACATTCATAATAATTTGCTGCCATCACCACCATCCATTTCCAACACTTTTCCATCACCCCAGACCAAAGTCTGTAGCAGGGCGTGAACTTACATTTTCCACCCTCACCCAATGTGTATTAACCTGTATTCTAGTTTCTCTGACTCCATGAATTTGCATATTCTGCTTATTTCATATGTGAGGTCATACAATATTTATCCTTTTGTGTCTGGCTTATTTCACTCAGTATGATGTCTTCAAGGTTCATCCATGTTATAGCATACAGCAGAATTTCATTCCTTTTTATTACTGAATAATACTGCATATTCTTATCCATTCATCTGTTGATGGACACTTGGGTTGCTTCCCGCTTTGGGCAGTTATAAATAATGCCACTATGGAAGATTAGTGTGCATCTGTTCTAGTCCCTGCTTTCAGTTCTTCTGGATATATAGCTAGAAATATATCCTCACACTTAATTGTGTGAGGAACTGCCAAGTTGTTTCCACAGCAGCTACGCATTTTATATGCCTACCAACAATTTATAAGGGTTGCTATTTCTCCATATCCTCTCCAACACTTGGTATTTTCATTTTTTTTAAATAGTAGCCATTCTAGTGGATGTGAAATGGTATCTTGTGATTTTGATTTTGATTTCCCTGATGGCTAATGACATTGAGCATCTTTTCATGTGCTTCTTGGCCATTTGTGTATCTTCTTTAGGGAAATATCTATTCAAGTCCTTTGCTCATTTTTTAAATGTGTTCTTTGTCTTTTTGTTGTGGAATTGAAGGATTTCTTTATAAATTCTGGATATTAAACTCTTATCAATACATAGTTTCCAAATATTTTCTCCCATTCTGTAGGTTGCCTTTTTACTTTCTTGAAAAAGTCCTTTGATGTGCATAAGGTTTTAATTTTGATGAACTCCCATTTATCTATTTTTTTGTTTGTTTCTCATGCTTTCTGTGTAAAGTCTAAGAAACCATGGCCTAACACAAGGCCCTGAAGATGTTTCCCTGTTTTCTTTCTTCCTTTTTTTTTTTCTCTTTTTTTTTTTTTTTTTTTTCTATTTAGAGAAGTTGTAGGTTTACAGAAAAAGCATGCATAAAATACAGGATTCACATATACCACCCTATTATTAGCACCTTGCATTGGTGTGATAAATTTGATACAATTGATAAAAGCACATTTTTATAATTACACTATTAACTATATAATCCATGATTTAGCATAGGGTTCACTGTTAGTGCTGTGCAGTCAGTTCCATGGATTTTTTTTTTTCCTAGTACCACATGTACAACCTAACATGACCCCTTTTAACCACTTTCAGATATATATATTTCAGTGCTAATTACATTCACAATGTGGTGCTACCATCACCACCATCCATTACCAAAACATTTCCATCATTCCATGTAGAAACTGCACATTTTAAGTATTTACTTCCTGTTCCCTGTCCCTACCCAATCTCCTGGTAACCTGTATTCTAGATTCTGACTCTATCAGTTTGATCATTATAATTATTTCGTATCAGTGAAGTCATACAATATTTTCCCTTTTGTGTCTGGTTTATTTCACTCAGAATGATGTCTTCAAGGTTCATCCATTTGTCACATGTATCAGAACTTCATTCCTTTTTCACAGCTGAATAATATTCCATTTTATTTATATACTACATTTTATTTATCCATTCATCTGTTGATGGACACTTGGATTGCTTCCATCATATGGCAATTGTGAATAATGACACTATGAACATTTGTGTACCAATATCTGTTTGAGTCCCTGCTTTCAAATCTTTTGGGTATATACCTAGAAGTGGGAATGCCAGGTTGTTCGATAATTCTATAGTTAACTTTCTGAGGAACCACCAAATTGTCTTCCATAACGGCTGCACCGTTTTACATTCCCACCAACAATGAATGTTCCTCTTTCGCCACATCCTCCCCAACACTTGTAATTTTTGTTTTTTTAATAGTAGCTATTCTGGTGTGTGTGAAATGGTGTCTCATTGTGATTTTGATTTCCATTTCCCTAATAACTAGTGGTGTTGAGCATCTTTTCATGTGCATTTTGGCCATTTATGTATCTTCTTTGGAGAAATACCTATTCAAGTGTTTTTCCCACTTTTTAAGTGGGTTGTTTGTCTTCTTATTGAGTTGCAGGATTTCTTTATAGCTTCTGGACAGTAATCCCTTATCAGATATGGTGGATTGCAAATAGTTTCTCCTATTAAGTTGCTTGTCTTCTTTCTTTAATAATAAAATCCTTTCATGTGCAAAAGTTTTTAATTTTGATGAGGTCCCATTTATCTAATTTCTCTTTTGTTACTTGTGCTTTGGGTGTAAAGTCTAAGAAACCATTGCCTAACACAAGTTCCTGAAGATGCATCCATACTTTACTCCTAGAAGTTCTGATTCTTATATGTGGGTGATTGATCCGTTTTGAGTTGATTTTTGTATGTAGTGTGAGAAAGGGGTCTAGCTTTATTCATTGCACATGGACATACAGTTTTCTAAGCACCATTGCTTGAAGAGACTATTCTTTCACCAATGAGTGGACTTGGCATCCTTGTCATAAATCAGTTGATTCTAAATGTGAGGGTTGGGGAAGCGGCTGTGGCTCAATCAGTAGGGCTCCCGTTTACCATATGGGAGGCCCCGGGTTCGGTTCCCCGGGGCCTCCTGGTGAAGGCAGGCCCGCCCGCACGGCGTGGTTAGCTGACCCAGCGAGCACAAGCAGCAAGGGGGGGATAAATGAATAAATAAATAAAATCTTAAAAATAAATAAATAAATAAATAAAAATAAAAATAAATAAATGTGAGGGTTGATTTCTGAACTCTCTCAATTCATTTCCATTCATCTGTATATGTATATCTGCCCTTTTGCCAGTACCATGTTGGGTTTTGGTTTTCTTTCTTTTTTTAAGGAGGTACCAGGAATTGAACCTGGGACCTCAAACATGGGGAGCAGGAGCTCAAACCACTGAGCTACACCTGCTCCCAATCATGCTGTTTTTTTTTGTTTGGTTGGTTTTTTTTTAGATTTTATTTATTTATTCATTCATCCCCCCCTCGCTGCCTGCGCTCACTGGGCCAGCCAACCACGCCGTGCGGGCGGGCCCGCCCCCACCAGGAGGCCCCGGAAACCGAACCCGGGGCCCCCCACATGGCAAACGGGAGCCCCACTGACTGAGCCACAGCCGCCTCCCAATCATGCTGTTTTGATTTATAATAAGTTTTAAGGTCAGGAAGTGTGAATCCTCTAACTTCAAAATGGCTTTGGCTATTCGGAGCCCCTTACCCTTCCATAAAAGTTTGATGATTGACTTTTCCGTTTCTGCAAAGAAGGCTGTAGGAATTTTGATTGGGATTGTGTTGAATCTGTAAATCACTTTGTGTAATAGTGACATCTTAACAATATTTAGTCTTATAATTTATGAACCCAGAATGTCTTTCAGTTTATTTAGATCTTTGAATTCTTGTTGTTGTTTTTTCCATGTCATTTAACTGATCTGTGTTCTTTTATTTATCTTTCTGAACACTGGAGAAACAAGTGAGTTTGGTTTTAGGATTAAATAAGATAAATGTGCCTGGATGGGATTTTTTAAAGTAATACTTCCACAGTTTGTTAAGCTGCCTTTTGCCTGTTACTCTAATTTTTTTTTTTTTAACTTTATTTTGTACATGTAATAACTGCAAATATAAACAATTAAAAACTAAAAAACACAGATGAATAAATATATACATTTCTCAATTAAATGTACTGGATACATATAAAAAAAATTTTGAATCAGACAATATGTTACACAATATATTTGGTTCATAGTAATGCATTCATACAGTATTTGTCCTTTTGTGTCTGGCTTGCTTCACTGAACATAATGTCCTCCAGAGTCATCCATGTTGTCATATGTTCTACGACTTCATTTCTTCTTACAGCTGCATAATATTCCATTGTGTGAATAGACCACAGTTTGTTTATCCGTTCTTCTGTTGATGGACACCTGGGTTGTTTCCGACTTTTGGCAATAGTGAATAATGTTGGGAAGCGGCTGTGGCTCAATCAGTAGGTCTCCCGTTTACCATATGGGAGGCCCCGGGTTCAGTTCCCGGGGCCTCCTGGTGAAGGCAAGCCCGCCTGCACGGCGTGTTTAGCTGACCCAGCGAGCACAAGCAGCAAGGGGGGGATAAATGAATAAATAAATAAAAAATAAATAGTGAATAATGTTGCTATGAACATCGGTGTGCAGGTGTCTGTTTGTGTCACTGCTCTCAGTTCTTCTGGGTATGTTCCCAGTAGTGGTATTGCAGGGTCACGTGGCAAGTCTATATTCAACTTCATTAGGAACTGCCAAACAGTCCTCCAAAATGGCTGTACCAATCTGCATTCCCACCAACAGTGAAGAAGTGTTCCTATCTCTCCACATCCTCTCCAAAACTTGTAGTTCTTAGGTTTTTAATAGTGGCCATTCTGATAGGTGTGAAATGATATCTCATTGTAGTTTTGATTTGCATTTCCCTAATCATGAGTGATGTTGAGCATTTCTTCATGTGTTTTTTTGCCATTTGTATTTCTTCTTCGGAGATAAGTCTATTCAAGTTTTTCGCCCATTTTTTAATTGGGTCATTTGTCTTTTTATTGTTGAGTTGTAACATCTCTTTTTTTTTTTTTTTCTTTACCGGGAGGTCCCGGGGAACGAACCCGGGTCCCTCCATATGGGAGACGGACGCCCAACCAGTTGAGCCACATCCGACCCTGTAACATCTCTTTATATATCCTAGAACTTAAACCCTTATCAGATATGTGATTCCCAAATATTTTTTCCCATTGAGTTGGCTGCCTTTTCACCCTTCTGACAAAGTCCTGTGAGGTGCAAAAGTGTTTAATTTACCTATTTTTCCGTTTGTTGCACGTGCTTCGGGTGTAGGTCCAAGAAACCACTACTTACTACAAGGTCTTGAAGATGTTTCCCTACATTTTTCTTCCAGTAGTTTTATGGTTCTGGCTTTTGTATTTAGATCTTTGATCCATTTTGAGTTGATTCTTGTATAGGGGGTGAGATAGGGGTCCTCTTTCATTCTTTTGGTTATAGATATCCAGTTCTCCCAACACCATTTGTTGAAGAGACTTTTTTCCCATTAGCCTGGACTTGGTAGGTTTGTCAAAAACCAGTTGACTGTATAAGTGAGGGTTTATTTCTGGGTTCTCAATTCTATTCCACTGATCAATGTGTCTATCTTTATGCCAGTACCGTGCTGTTTTGACCACTGTAGCTTTGTAATATGTTTCAAGGTCAGGCAGTGAAATTCCACTCACGTCACTCTTCTTTTCTAGAATGCTTTTGGCTATTCAGATGCACTTACCCTTCCAGATGAATTTGGTAATTGCCTTCTCTAATTCTGTAAAGTAAGCTGTTGGGATTTTGATTGATATTGCATTGAATCTATAAATCATTTTGGTTAGGATTGACATCTTCACGATATTTATTCTTCCAATCCATGAACACAGAATGCCTTTCCAATTGTTCAGGTCTTTTTAAATTTCTTTTAGCATTGTTTTGTAGTTTTCTGCATATAAGTCCTGTACTTCTTTGGTTAAATTAACTCCTATGTTTTTGAGTCTTTTTGTTGCTATTGAAAATGGAATTTTCCCCCTGATTTCCTCCTCGGGTTGTTCAGTACTCGTGTACAAAAATATTACTGATTTTTGTGTGTTGATCTTGTATCCTGCCACTTTGCTCAAGTAGCTTTGTCGTGGATACTTCCAGATTTTCTAAGTACAGGATCATGTCATCTGCAAACAGTGAGCATTTTACTTCCTCTTTTCCTATTTGGATGCCTTTAATTTTTCTTCTTGTCTAATTGCCCTAGCTAGAACTTCTAGTACAATATTGAATAACAATGGTGACAGTGGGCATCCTTGTCTTGGTCCGGATCTTGGAGGGAAAGCTTACAACCTTTTACCGTGGAGTATGATGTTGGCTGTGGGTTTTTCATATATGCCTTTTATCATATTGAGGAATTTTCCTTCTATTCCAATTTTTTGAAGTGTTTTTATCCAAAAAGGCTGCTGGATTGTGTTGAATGCCTTTTCTGCATCTATTGAGATGATCATGTGTTTTTTTTTCCTTCAATTTGTTAATGTGGTGTATTACATTGAATGATTTTCTTATGTTGAACCAGCCTTGCATACCAGGAATAAATCCCACTTGGTCATGATGTATAAGTCTTTTGATATGCTGTTGGATTCAATTTGCAAGTATTTTGTTGAGGATTTTTGCATCTATGTTCATTAGAGATATTGGTCTGTATTTTCTTTTCTTGTAGAATCTTTCTGGCTTTGGTATTAGGGTGATGTTGGCTTCATAAAAAGTGTTGGGTAATTTCCCCTCCTCTTCAATTTTTTGGAAGAGTTTAAACAGGATTGGTGTTAATTCTTTTAGAAATGCTTGGTAGAATTCACCTGTGAGGCCATCTGGTCCTGGACTTTTCTTTGCTGGGAGATTTTTGATGATGGATTCAATCTCCTTAAATGTGATTGGTTTGTTAAGTTCTTGTATTTCTTTTTTTTTTTTTTTTTTTTTTTAGATTTTATTTATTTATTCATTTACAACCCCCCTTGCTGCTTGTGCTCGCTGGGTCAGCTAACCATGCCTTGCGGGCGGGCTTGCCTTTACCAGGAGGCCCCGGGAACCGAACCCGGGGCCTCCCATGTGGTAAACGGGAGCCCTACTGATTGAGCCACAGCCGCTTCCCATTGTATTTCTTGTAGTGTCAGTGTAGGTTGGTTGTGTGTTTCTAGAAATTTGTCCATTTCATCTAGGTTGTCTAGTTTGTTGGCATATAATTTCTCACAATATCCTCTTATTCTTTTTATTTTTGTGGGGTCATTTGTAACTTCCCCCCTTTCATCTCTGATTGTATTTATTTGCATCTTCTCTCTGTCTTTGTTGGTCTAGCTAGGAGTTTGTCAATTTTATTGATCTTCTCAAAAAACCAGATTTTGGTTTTGTTGATTTTCTCGATTGTTTTTCTATTCTCATTTTTACTTATTTCTGCTCTAATCTTTATTATTTCTTTCCTTCTGTTTGCTTTGGGATTGGTTTGCTGTTCTTTTTCTAGTTTCTCTAGTTGTTCGGTTAGATCTTTGAGTTTAGCTCTTTCTTGTTTTTTAATATAGGCATTTAGGGCTATAAATTTCCCTCTCAAGACTGCCTTTGCTGAATCCCATAATTTTGATACATTGTGTTCTCGTTTTCATATGTCTCAATATATTTACTGATTTCACTTGCAATTTCTTCTTTGACCCATTGATTATTTAGGAGTGTGTTGTTCAGTCTCCACACATTTGCGAATTTACTTTTTTCCTGTCTACTATTGATTTCTGGTTTCATTCCATTATAATCTGAGAAGGTGCTTTGTATAATTTCATTCTTTTTATATTTATTGAGAGCTGCATTGTGACCTTACATGTGGTCTATCCTGGAGAAGGATCCTTGGGTACTTGAGACAAATGTATAACCCGCTGAGTTTGGATTCAGTGTTCTGTATTCTGTCTATTAGGTCTAACTTGTTTATCATATTGTTCAAGTTCTGTTTCCTTGCTGATCTTGTCTAGTTGGTCTGTCTAATGCTGTGAGTGGGGTGTTGTAGTCTCCAACGATTATTGTAGAAATGTCTGTTTCTCCCTTCAGTTTTGCGAGGTTTGTCTCATATATTTTGGGGCACCCTGGCTAGATGCGTGTTTACTACTGTTATATCTGTATTTTATTAATAGATAATGGCCTTCTTTATCTCTTATAACTTTTTTGCATTTAAAGTCTGTTTTGTCTGATGTTGGTATAGCTACCCCTGCTCTCTTCTGGTTGCTATTCGCATGGAGTATCTTCTTCCAGCCTTTCACTTTCAGCGGGTTTGTATCCCTGGGTCTAAGGTGAGTTTCTTGTAAGCAGCATATGGATGGCTCATGTTTTTTTATCCATTTTATCAGCCTATATCTTTTGATTGGTGAGTTTAATCCATTCACATTCAATGGTATTACTGTAAATGCACTATTTACTTCCTCCATTTTATACTTTGATTTTCATATGTTATCTGGTTTTTGTCTGTCTTTTTACTCTTCTGGTTATCCTTTCTTCTGTACTCTCCTCCAAGCCTCTCTCTCCTGTCATTTTCTTTCAGATTCTAATGCTTCCTTTAATATTTCCTGCAAAGGTGGATTCTTTTTGCAAACTCTCTTAGTTTCTCTTTGTTTGTGAATATTTTATACTCACCTTCATATTTGAAGGACAGTTTTGCTGGATAAAAAATTCTCGGCTGGCAGTTTTTCTCTTTCAGTTTCCTAATTGTTTCATACCACTGTCTTCTCGCCTTCATGGTTTCTGAAGAGAAATCTGCACTAAGTCTTACTGAACGTCCCTTGTACGGGATCCTTTGCTCCTCTCTTGCTGCTCTGAGAATTTTCTCTTTATCTTTGACATTTGGCATTCTGAGTAGTACATGTCTTGGTGTAGGTCTGTTTGGATTTATTCTAATTGGGGTACAGTGTGCTTCTTGGACATGTAAGTTTGTTTGTTTCTTGAGATTTGGGAAATTTTCTGCTCTTATTTCCTCACTCTTTCTGCCCCTTTTTCCTTCACTTCTTCTTCTGGAACTCCCATGACATATATGTTGTTGTGTTTTGTGTTAACATTCAATTCTCTGAGCCCCTGCTCAATTTTTTCCATTCTTTTCTCTCTCTGTTCTTTTCTCTCTTCAATTTTAGCTGTTCTGTCTTTGGTATCACTTATTCTTTCTTCAGTCATTTCAAGTCTGCTGTTGTATGCCTCAAATGTGTTTTTAATTTCACCTATCTTGTCTTTCATTCCCACAAGCTCAATTACTTTTCTGTTCAGGATTTCAAATTCGGGAAGCGGCTGTGGCTCAATCAATAGGGCTCCTGTTTACCATATGGGAGGCCCCGGTTCGGTTCCCGGGGCCTCCTGGTGAAGGCAAGCCCGCCCGCGCGGCGTGGTTAGCTGACCCAGTGAGCACAAGCAGCAAGGGGGGGATAAATGAATAAATAAATAATAAATAAATAAATAAATAAGGATTTCAAATTCTTCTTTGCGTTCGTTCAATGTCTTTTTGATGTCATTTATCTCTTTAACTATATTGTTTTTCAGCTCATTAATTTGGTTTTGGAAATTTGTGCTCATCTCGCTAATTAGTTCTCAAATTCTGCATCTCTTCTGGGGCTTTGATGTATTCCTTTTCTTGGGCCATGTCTTCTATTTTCTTAGTATGGATCATAATTTTTTGTTGGTGTTTAGGCATCTGATTAAGATGTAGTTTACTCAGATGCTCTATGTCTTTCTCTTTTATAGAGATTTAGTGGTAGGAGGCTGCGAGTTACCACAGCTCTTTGATTTTTGGCTTAACCTGGATTGTTAGGATCGTCCTGCTGGTTGCTCAAAACTGGGCACTGGACCCAGTAATTGGTTTTAGAGTTGCTTCCTAGGGCCTTGGGCAGGGAGGCTATAGAGGCCAGAAAAAGCCTCTTCTACTTATTTTTAATTTTCTTGTATGTACTTCCTTGGTCTGCCAGGAGATGGTGCTCTTTGGCAGCTCTCAATTCAATCCCTGCTCTGAGTGTATTTGTTGCAACATAGACCAGATCAATGTGATAGAGCTTCCTGTCTGGAGGCTAGGAGCCTTGTAATTCAAACTTTCTCTGAGAGTTGTCCAGCCTTCTCTGGCAGCCCCCTCCCTTTTCCCTGGCTAGGAAATATTTCCACTCCCCTCTAAGTCCTCAACAATCAGTCTCTGTTAGCAGAGGAGGTGATCAGGAGGGTTTGTATGTCTTTAGCCCTTTGCAGGCTCCAAGGCAAACAATGGCACAGCCCCACCCGACCTGGAAGGGCTCTTGGGACACAGCAGACCAAATTTGTGAGTCAAAAGCTGAGTTAGCCTTAGGCTGTGTCCCTCTCTCTCTCCCCTTTCCTGGGGTGGTAGATCCCTGAGCTCCCTTTGTCTGTAGTTGCAGGCCCAGAGGCCCGAGAATTCTAAGTTTTTAGTGTAGGGAAAGGTGCCGGCAGCAGCAGCCGCCCCTGGTTCCAACTCATGGTTCTATCATCATGATTTCCCTCTTTCGTCCCTCTCTCCTGTGGGTGCTGTGCAGCCTTCACCTGTGTCCTAAACCCTAGAAGATCTTTTTTGGGGCTGTTTCAGCCTGTCCTCTAGCTAATTTTCTGGAGAAGAGATTGCCATGTCTTACTAGTCTACCATCTTCTTGGAACTCCTCCTTTGATTTTTAATAACACTGTTTTGTAGTTTTCTGTATATAAGTCCTTTAAATTCTTGGTTAGATCTATTGCTAAAAAGTTTGATTCTTTTAGTTGTTATTGTAAATGGAATTTTTTTCTTGATTTCTTTCTTCAGATTGTTTGTTACTAGTATATAGAAACACAACCAGTTTTTTGCATGTCTATCTTATATCCTGCCACTTTGCTGAATTCATTTACTAGTTCTAGGAGCTTAATTTTGGATTTTTAAGAATTTTCTGTATATAAGATCATGTTACCTGCAGAGAAGGAAAGTTTTACTTCTTTTTTTCCACTTTGGATGCATTTCACTTCTTTCTCATGCCTATTAATTGCTCTTGCTAAAACTTTCAGTAAAATGTTGAATAACAGTGGTATCTTTGGGCATCCTTGTCTTATTCCTCATCTTAGAGAGAAAGCTGTCAGTCTTTCACCATTGAGTGTGATGTTGGATATGGGTTTTTCATAGATGCCCTTTATCATATTGAGGAAGTTTCTGTCTACTCTTAGGTTTCTAAGTGTTTTTATCAAGATAGTGTGGGGGATAGTCTCAAATGCCTTTTGTGTCAATTGAGATGATTGTGTGTGGTTTTTTTTTCCCCCATCATTCTGTTAATGGGGTAGGGCATATTATATTAATTGATTTTCTTTTTTTTTTTTTTTTTTTTTTTTAAGACTTTTTACATCTTTTTCTTTATTTATCCCCCCTTCCCCCAGATGATTCCCTCACCTCTCCAAGAGTCACTGGGAACTAACCCAGGACCTCCAACATGAGAGGGGAGTGCCTAACAGACTGAGCCACAACTGCTCCCAATTGATTTTCTTAGGTTGAATCATCCTTGCATACCTGGGCTCAAACCCATTTGATCGTGATGTATAATTCTTTGATGTGCTGTTGGATTCGGTTTGTTAGTATTTTGTGGAGGATTTTTGTATCTATATTCATAAGAGATACTGGTCAGTTTTCTTGTCTTGTGGTGTCTTTATCTGGTTTTGATATGAGGATGATGTTGGCCTCAGAATGAATTTGGGAGGGTTCTGTCCTCTTCAGTTTCCTTGGAGATTTTCAGCAGGATAGAGTTAAACTATAGAGTTTAGATTACTAGGAGTTAGAATGTGGGTTGAGAAGGAGCAGCTGGTGCTGAATGTATGTAGAATATTTAATAAGGTGGATTGTAAATGTGTGGAAATGGATAGAGTTGATAGTAACACATCAACTTTGTTGGCATAGTTTCTCATAATATCCTCTTATCATCCTTTTTATTTCTGTGGTGTCAGTTTTAACTTCCTCCCATTCATTTCTGATTTTATTTATTTACATCTTCTCTCTCTTTTTCTTTATTAGTCTTTCTAGGGGTTTGTCAATTTTACTGATCTTTTCAAAGAGTCAGCTTTTGACTGTTGATTTTCTCGATTGTTTTTTCTTCTCAATTTCATTTGTTTCTGCTCTAATCTTTATTATTTCTTTTCTTCTGCTTGATTGGGGTTTGGTTTGCTATTCTTTTTTCTAGTTCTTCCAGATGTTCTGTTAGGTCTTTGATTTCAGCTCTTTCTTCTTTTATTAGTGTAGGTATTTAGGACTATAAGTGGCCCCCTCAGCACTGCCTTAGCTGTATCCTGTAAGTTTTGATAAGCTGTGTTCTCGTTTCCATTCGTCGCAATATATTTACTAATTTTACTTACAATTTCTTCCCTGGCCTACTGTTTGTTTAGGAGTGTATTGTTTAGCCTCCACACATTTGTGAATTTCCCCCTTTCCCCTGGATTATTTCCACTTTCATTCCATTTTGATCTGAAAAAGTGCTTTGTATAGTTTCAATCTTTGTATATTTATTGAGACCTGACTCGTGACCCAACATGTGGTCTGTCCTGGAGAAAGATTCATAAGCACTTGAGAAGAATATATAACCCACTAATTTGGGATTCATTGATGTGTATAGGGCTGTTAGGTTTAGCTCATTTATCATATTGTTCAATTTCTCTGATTCCTTGTTAATCTTCTGTCTAGTTGTTCTATCTAATGATCTGATATGATCTAATGATCTAATGATCTGGTGTGTTGAAGTCTCCAACTATTATTGTAGAGATGTCTGTTTCTCCATTCAGTTTTGCCAGAGTTTGCCTCATGTATTTTGGGGCACCCTGTTTAGGTGCTTAGATATTTATGACTGATTTCTTCCTGGTGGATTGTCCCCTTTATTAATGTATAATGGCCTTCTGTATCTCTTACAACTTTTTTTGCAGTTAAGGTCTGTTTTGTCTGGTATCAATATAGCTACACCTGCTCAGTTTTGGTTACTATTTGCCTGGAATCTTTTCTAACCTTTCACTTTCAGCTGGTTTGTATCCCTAGGTCTAAGGTGAGTCTCTTGTAGACAGCATATGGATGGCTTGTGTTTTGTTTTTAATCCATTCCATCAGCCTATGTCTTTTGATTAGGGATTTTAATCCCATTCCCATTCAATGATGTTATTGTAATTGCATTTTTTATTCCCACCATTTTATTCTTTGGCTTTCATATGTCATATTTCATTTTCATGTGTCTTTTTACTCTTTCGGTTATCTTTTTTGCTAGTCTTCTACACTCCTCTTGAAGCCTCTCTCTTCTGTCTTTTTCATTCTGTCTGTAAAGCTCCCTTTAATGCTTCCTGCAAAGGCAGATTCTTATTTACAAACTCCCTTTTTTTAATTTGTGAATATTTTAAACCACCTTCATATTTGAAGGACATTTTTGCCAGATAGAGTATTCTAGTCTGGCAATTTTTTTCTTTCAGTATACTAATTATATCATACTTGTCTTCTTGCTTCCATTTTTAAAAATTTAAAAATTAAAAAATTTTTCTTTATATATATTTTTCTTTTTTCTTTTACCTCCATAGTTTCTGATATGAAATCTGCACTAAGCCTTACTGTGTGTCTTTGTATGTAATGTTTTCTTTCTCTCTTGCTGCTCTCAGAATTTTCTCTTTATCTTTGATGTTTGCCATTTTGAATAGTATGTGTCTTAGAGTAGATCTATTTGGATTTATTCTGATTGGGGTGTGCTGTGTTTTTTGGACATATACATTAATTTCTTTCAGGAGAATTGGGAAATTTTCAGCCTTTATTTCCTCAAATACTCTTTCTACCCCTTTTTCTTTCTCTCTCCTTCTGGAACTCCCATTACACATGTTTTTGTGCTTCCTCTTACTGTTCAACTCCCTGAGCTCCTGCTCAATTTTTTCCATTCCTTTCTCTCTCCAATTTCAGTTGTTGTCTTCTGTATCACTTTTTCTTTTATCATTTCAAGTCTGCTGTTGTATGCCTCTAATGTGTTTTTGTTTGTTTGTTTGTTTTTTGGGTTTTTTTTTTTTATTATTATTTTACCGGGAGGTTCCTGGGAATTGAACCCAGGTCCCTCCATATGGGAGACGGACACCCAACCATTTGAGCCACATCCACCCCCCTGCCTCTAATGTTTTTTTTTTGTTTTGTTTTGTTTTGTTTTTAGATTTTATTTATTTATTCATTTACCCCCCCCCCTTGCTGCTTGTGCTCGCTGGGTCAGCTAACCATGCCGTGCGGGCGGGCTTGCCTTCACCAGGAGGCCCCGGGAACCGAACCCGGGGCCTCCCATATGGTAAACGGGAGCCCTACTGATTGAGCCACAGCCGCTTCCCTCTAATGTGTTTTTGATCCCGCCTATTGTGTCTTTCATTCCCATGAGCTCACTTATTTTTTTTATTCAGCTTTCAAGTTCTTCTTTGTATTCACCCAGTTTCTTCTTGATGTCCTTCATCTCTCTAGCCATATTGTCTTTCAACTTAATTTGATTTTGGAAATTTGTATGGATCTCATTGATTAGTTGTCTGAAATCCTGTGTCTCATCTGGGGCTTTGATATATACCTTTGCTTGGGCCATCGCTTCCATTTTCTTAGTATGGCTTGTAATTTTTTGCTGATGTCTAGGCATCTGATTATGATGGTGAGTTTACTCTGATGCTCAATTTCTCTCTCTTTTGTAGGATTTTGTGTTGGGAGGCTCTGTGTTAGTGCTATTCTTTGATTCTTGGTTCACTCTGTTCTAGCTCTTCAGGATTATCCTTGTTTAATTGCTCAAATCCAGACTAAGAACCCAGTAATGTGTTGCAGACCTGCTTTCAAGGGCCTTGGGGAGAGAGGCTTTAAAGGTCTGAAAAAGCCTCTCTTGTTTACTTTTAATTCCCTCACATGCACTTCCTTGGTTCACAGCATATGGCGCTCTTCGGCAGCCCTTTCAGTTCAAACCCTGGTGTGAATATGTTTGCTGCAACATTGACCACAACGCGGTGACCCAGGATCCTGCCTTGTGGCTGTTCAGAGCCTCACAAATCAAACTTTGTCAGAGACTGTTCTACAAACCTTTGCCAGCAGCCCCCTCCCTTTTCTCTGGTAGGAAATAAATACACTCCTCTCTGTGTCCTCAACAACCAGTCCCAATCCTAGCACACTGTGGAGCCTGTCTGCACTTTCATTGTGGATTCCTTGTCCTGTTCCTCAGGGGAACAGTGTAACCCCTATGCACAAAGTGGAGTGCCAGACCATTGGGTGGCAGCCTGAAGGAATTAAATAGGACACTTGTCTCTGGCTTGCCATTGCAAAACTTGCCCTGCACACAGGAGCAGCTTGTGTGTTCATTTTCATTGTCCAGGGCAGGTTGGAACAATGGCTATCATCAAAGCTGGTCCCCTTGCAATCTTAATTTGTTCATCAGAAGCCTTGATCTGTGATTGGCCTGTGCCCACTCAAGATCTTGGGGAAGTGGGTTTTATGACCCTTTTTGGCACTAGCAAGCTACTTCAGCAGCCAGACCCCACTGTGGCCTGCCACGAGAGTGGAGAATAGTCATTAGTAGCAGCCATGAAGAGAGAACAGTGTATTGTTTTTTTACCATAATTTACTAGCCTCTTCCCACTCTTTTCTGTTGCTATACAGTGTTTGACTGGACTCTTGAGTTTCAAAATAGATCATTCAGACTGTTGCTGCTGTATAATAGTTGTTCTGGTGGAAGGACTTTTTCCTGGGGCTTCCTGCTCCACTATCTTCCAATAATCCTCTCTCCCAATGTTCTCTTCTAGGAATTTTGTTTTGTTTTGTTTATTTGTTTTGAGGTGCTGGGGATTGGATCTGGAACCTCATATGTGGGAAGCTGGCACTCAACCACTGAGCTACATCTGTTCTCCTAAGTTGGTCTTTGTTTATTTGTTTGCTTGTTGTTTGTTTGTTTGTTTTTTGTCTCTAGGAGGCACCAGGAACTGAACCTGGGACCTCCCACGTGGGAAGCAGGTGCTCAACTGCTTGAGCCACATCAGCTCCCCTATAGTTTTTGTTCTTATATTTAGTTCCTCAGTCCATTTTGAGTTAATGTTTGTATATGGTGTGAGGTAGAAGTCCATCTTCATTCTTTTGCATGTGGCTATCCAGTTTTCCCATCTCTCCTTTTCCCGTTGAGTGAGCTAGATACTCTTGTTCAAAAATCTATTGGCCATGGATGTGAAGGTTAATATCTGTACACTCAATTCGATTCCATTGGTCTGTGTCTGTCTGCATGCCAGTCAATCACAGTGTTTTGATTACTGTAGCTTTGTAATAAATTTTGAAATAGGGAATTGTGAGTGTTCCAACTTTGGTCTTATTTTTCAAGATAGTTTTGGCTATTCCACATCCCCTGCCTTTCCATATGAATTTTCCATTTCTGCAAAGAAGGCTGTTGGAATTTTGATTGGGATTGTGTTAAATCTGTAGATCCCTTTGGGTAGTAGTGACATCTTAATGATATTAAGTCTTCTAATCGGTGAGTGTGGAATATCTTTCCATTTCTTTAGGTCTTCTTTCATTTCTTTCAACAGTGATTTCTAGTTTTCCATGTACAAGTTCTTTATGCCCTTGGTTAAACTTATTACTAGACATTTGATTTAGTTGCTATTGTAAATGGGTCCATTTCCTTGATTTCCTTTTCAGATTGTTCATTGCTGGTGTATAGAAACACCACTCATTTTGCATATTGTTCTTGTACCCTGCCACTTTCTTGAATTTGTTTACTAGCTCTAGTAGCTTTCTTGTAGATTCTTTTGGATTTTTTTTTTTTAGGTTTATTCCCCTGCCTCCCCCCCCCCAACCACCACCTCATTGTTTGCACTCGCTGTAGTCTCTCTGTGTGCTCGTCTTTTTTAGGAGGCACCAGGAACCGAACCCAGGACCTCCCAGGTGGGAGGGAGGCACCCAGTGGCTTGAGCCACATGCGCTCTCCACTTGTGTCTCTCATTGTGTTTCCTTGTTGTGCCTCTTTGTTGCGTCATCTCATTGTGACATCTTTTTGCATCAGCCCATTGTATCAGCTCACTGTCTTGCTTGTCTTCTTTACAAAGCACCAGGAACCAAACTCAGGACCTCCCATATGGTAGGTGGGTGCCCAACTGCTTGAGCCAGATCTGCTTCCCTCTTCTGGATGTTATAAATATAGGATTATGTTATGTGTGACTAGGGGTAGTTTTACTTCTTCCTTTCTAGTTTGGATGCCTTTTATTTCTTTTTCTTGCCTAACTGCTCTGGCTAGCACATCTAGTACAAATGTTAAATAGGAATGATGATAGCAGGCATCCTTGTCTCATTCCTGCTCTTAGGAGGAAAGTGTTCAGTCCTTCACCACTGAGTATGATGTTATCTGTGTGTTTCCATATATGCCTTTATCATGTTAAGAGTGTGTCCTTCTGGGGTCGGATGTGGCTCAACTGGTTGGGCGTCCGTCTCCCATATGGAGGGACCCGGGTTCGATCCCCGGGACCTCCCGGTAAAAAAAAAAAAGAGTGTGTCCTTCTGTTCCTAGTTTTCTAAGTGTTTTTATCAAGAAAGATTGTTGTATCTCATCAGATGCTTTTTCTGCACTGCAATGCTCATGTGTTTTTTCCCTTCTATTAATATATATTGCATTACTTTTCTTATGTTGAATCACCCTTTCAATTCTGCAATAAATCCCACTTGATCATGGTGTATAATTCTTTTAATGTGCTGTTGTGTTCAGTTTGCTAGTATTTTTATGATGTTTGCCTCTATATTCATGAGGGGAAATTGGTCTGTAGTTTTATTTTCTTGTGATATCTTTATCTGGCTTATTCTGGCTTCATCAAATGAATTATAAAATGTGTCCACCCCTTCAAATTTTGTCAGGATTGCTGTTAAATCTTTGAATATTTGGTAAAATTCACCGATGAAGCCATCTGGTCCTGGGTTTTTCTTCATTGGGAAGTTTTTGATTACTGATTCAATTTCTACTTGTTGTTTGTCTGTTCAGATCTTCTATTTGTTCTTGAGTCATAGATAGTTTGTATATTTATAGGAATTTTTCCTTTTCATTTGCGTTATCTAATTTTTTGGCATACAGTTGTTCATAGTATCCTCTTATAGTCCTTTTCATTTCTGTGGCATCAGTAGTAATATCCCTGGCTTCATTTCTGATGTTAGTTATTTGCATCTTCTCTAATTTTTTGTTTATCAGTCTAGCTAAAGGTTTATCGATCTTACTGATCTTTTCAAAGAACAAAGTTTTGATTTCGTTGATTCTCTCTCTATTTATCCTCTTCTCTATTTCATTTATTTCCACTCTAGTTTTGTTATTTCCTTCCTTCTACTTACTTTGGGTTTGGTTTGCTCTTCTTTTTCTAGTTTCTCTAAGTGTTAGGTTAGGTGTCTGATCTGAGGTCTGTCTTCTTTTTCTCTGTATGCATTTAGAGCTATAAATTTCCCTCTCTGTTCTTCCTTTGTTGCAGCCAATAAATTTTGGTATGTTGTGTTTTCATTCTTCTCAAGGTATTTCTTCATTTCCCTTTTGATATCTTCTTTGTGCCATTGGTTAAGAGTGTATTCTTTGGCCACTATTAAAAAGACAGAGAACTACAAGTGTTGGAGAGGATGTGGAGAGATAGAAACACTTATTCACTGTTGGTGGGAATGTAGAATGGTACAGTCACTGTGGAGGACTGTTTGGCAGTTCCTAAAGAAGTTGAATATAGACGTGCCATGTGATCCTGCAATACCAATACTGAGTATATACCCAGAAGAACTGAGAGCAGTGACATGAACAGACATCTGCACGCCTATGTTCATAGCGACATTATTCATGATTGCCGAAAGTTAGAAACAAGTCAGGTGTCCATCAACTGATGAATGAATAAACAAACTGTGGTGTGTAGTCACACAATGGAATATTATGCAGCTGTAAGAAGAAATGAAGTCGTAAAGCATATGACAACATGGTTGAACCTGGAGGACATTATGTTGAACAAAGCAAGCCAAGACACAAAAGGTCAAGTACTGTATGATTGTGTTACTATGAACCAATTATATTGTGTATCATATTGTATGATTTAAAAAAAAAAAAAATTTAAGTGTATTCTTTAACTTCCATATATTTGTGGATTTTATAATTTTCCCTCTGTTATTGATGACTAGCATCATTCCCTTGTAGTTAGAGAAGATACCTTGTATGATTTCAATATTATTTAATTTATTGAGACCATCCTGGAGAATTATCCTTGTGCATCAGTAAAGAGTTCTGTATGTTTTGCTGTTGTTGAATGATGTGTTCTCTATATGTCTGATAGGTATAGTTGTTCATATTATTCAAGTTTTATATTTCCTTATTAATCTTCTGTTTTGATGCTCTATCCTTTATTGAATGTGATTTGTTGAAGTCTCCTATTAATGTAGAACTGTTTATTTCTCCCTTTAAATATATCAATATTTGCTTTTTGTATTTTGGGCTCTGCTGTTAGTTGCATAAATATTATAGTTGCTATATCTTGCTGAATTGACCCCTTTATCAGTATATAGTATACTACTTTGTTCCTGTAACTATTTTTTCTGATATTAGTAACTACTAATAATGTAGGACTTTTTTCTGCCATTTTGCTCTTTGGTTTGTATAAGTCTTTAAGTTTCCTAGGCTGCTTCAAAGCAAATACCAGAAAAGGGGTTGGCCTAAACAATGGGAATTTATTAGCTTACAGTTTTGAGGTTGAAAGTGTCCAAATCAAGGCTTCATGAAGGTGATCCTTTGCTCCTCTGCCACATGGCAGGGCACTGGCGGCGTCTCCTGGTTTCTCCCTTCTCTTTGAGGTTTTGTTGATTTCGGCTTCTTGCTTCCAAAGCGTGCACATGCGTGCTCTCTCTTTCTCTCTCTTCATTCCGTTTATAAAAGACTCCAGTAATAGGATTAAGACCCATCCTAAATGAAGTGGGTCACATTTTAACTGAGGTAGCCTCATCAAAAATGTCCTAGTCACAATAGGTTCACACAGGAATGGATTAACTTCAAGAACAAGTTTTATTTGGGTACATAACAGCTCCACACCACCATAGTCTTACACATTTTCTGCCCCTCAGTTCTTCCATTACTTTCTACTTTTATATTTGATTTTTTTTATGCTGAACAATTTTGTGTCCTTTCTTACTTCCTTCTGTGTATATTTTTCAGATATTTTCTTTGTGGTTACCATGTTGGGCTTAAAGTTAACATCCTAAATCTATACAGTCATGTTTGATTTGATACCAGCTTTACACAAACACTGCTCCTATATTTCTCTGCCACTCTCCACCTTTTTGCTGCACTTGTTACAAATTATATCTTTGTCCAAAACCAAGGATTTTTCATTACTTTTTATTCATTGGCATTTTAGAACCTGTATTGTTAAAGTCTTTGTTGGGTACGTCTAAAGTCTGGTTTTCTTCATTGATGGTTTCTGAAGTTTTATCTCATGCCTTTAGCTGAGCTATCTTTTCCTATTTGCTTATAATGTTTTTTGCACACTGAACATTTAATTACTTATTGTTTTGATTTTGTAATTTGGTCCCAGAGCTAAGTTTTTTCTAGCTAGTGGTATGACATTTTCTTGAGTACCAGGAGCTAACAAAAATGAAGACACCAATGCAAAAAAATACCTTTCAAAATCTTTTCCATATGGTTCTGTGTTGGCTGGTACTCTGCTTCAGAATTTTAGCCTAACAAGAAAGTCAGCCTGAAATGATAGTGCAGGATCTTTTCCGTCTTTCCTGTGCATGTGCCTTGTCTTGGACATGTGCTGGTGGCCTTTATAATTCCCCTACCTTCAGGAATCTGACTGCCTCCTCTATTCCCTATGAAATAGATTTCCCTCACTCATATTTTATTGTATGTCTTGAAGCCAATAATACTTTTCTCAGGTCACTTCAATTTGATTGTTTCTTGCCCTGCTTTAGCTGTCTACAAGCTACTTCTGTGTGCAAGACAAGTTTTGCAACAGCTAGCCAGAGATAAGTGTTCTAATTCATTCCTTCAGGCTACCACCCAATAGTTTGGCACCCCAATTTGTGCATAGGGGTTACTCTTTTCCCCTGTGGAACAGGACAAGGAACCCACAATGAAAGCACAGACTGGCTGCACACTGTGCTTGGGACGTGGAGGGTAGCAAATGCATCATGAGCTACTCCTACCATTTTTTAAGTTGCATTTTCTTAATTCGGAGTTCACCTAGTTACTGCAACCCTTTAACTGTTTTCCAGGGCTCTGAGGAAGATGGTTCTTCCAGTTTTTGCTTGTTCAAAGATTCTGTGGGGGAACAGATTGCTGGAGTTTCTTAGGCCATCTTGGTCAATCAGAAGCTTCTCCCTTGGAATTCTTTTTTAAATTTTGATAGGCCTCTGTTCAGCTGTACAGTTGTATATTCACTCTGCAACATTTTAACTTCCATATGCCTGTTCTTTTCTATTTTAACCTCCTTGAAGCATAACAGAATATCACTCACATGGATCTTGAAAGGGAACAATGAACCAACCCTTCATTTAATTATAATATTTTCCAGGGTTTTCTGATAAATTAGGGTCATGGCTACATTGTAAATCTTCACTTCTAGTAAAGATCAAATGTCATTTTCAGAGATTAGCTGTGTGTAAATTAACATAATAGATTAATTTTTTGCTGTTGATCTGAGACTATAAAACATCTTTGTTTCTTTCTGCTGTCAATCAGACTTTCTACCAAAAAGTGCTCAGAGTTTGATAGCTGTATTGTTAGTGTTTCTTAAACCAAAGTTTGATGTCCAAACATAGTTCTCACTTCTGATCATAAATGAAATCAGAGTTTGAAAACAACTTGTGAAAATATATTGACTGTGGGGTGAGGTGCCTGTTTTTCATTAGTATTTGTAAAATTAGTAACTAGAAAAATGAGTATTAGCAGTAGACTTCAATATTTTGTAAAGATTTCTTATCCTACAGGATCCTGAAAGGACAAGACAGGTGTACCAAGCCTCTTTGGGACTAATTCCTCACAAAAAGGTATGTTTGTTCTAAAGTGTTCAGTTCCAAACAGGTCAGAATACTGCTTCTGTGCTAGGCACCATGGAAAATATAAATAAGAACAAGCTATGTTCCTTGCCTCTGGAACAGCTTCCAGTCTAGTTTGAGAGGGCAATCTGTGTTAAATGACAAATGAATAATACAGAAATTCAGAGGAGAATGGGTCATTTGAATAGACTAAACAGAAAGAATAATATATCCAGAGAGCTCATGGCACGTGGGGGTGGTGGGGCAAACGAATAAGTGTTCGTTGGTAACTGAGTGGATGTGCGCTTGCACAGTGAACATTTGCATTTTGTATAAATGATTTGGTCATATCCCTGCCATTTTTCCCAGTACAAGGAACAAAGTATGTTTCTTTCTGTAGAAATGTCGACTGAGTTACCTTCTGGAAAAGTAGTAAGATGATCTGCCCACTTAAAAGCAAGTAAAGTACAAAACATAGCCTGTTCTAGTGGCATCTTGCAGTGTTATGAAGTACGGTAAGGGTTCTAGGTCATGGGTTGGTTTGTTTTTAATTTTTGCAAAAGAAATATAGTCGTCTTTGCTGTATCAAGGAAAACACATTCTTCCTACCACTGAAGTTTCAGAGAAATCCAATTGCTTATAGTCTTTAGTTAATTTAAATGTAATTTCATTTAATTCAACTCCGTTTAATTTAGTTTCTTAAGATAGATGTTTTTATGCTTTTGTTTTCTAGTTCACATTTGCCAAAATGTGGTTACTATATGCGCAGTTTGAAATAAGGCAGAAAAATTTACCATTTGCCAGAAGAGCTTTGGTAAGTAAAGAAAGGCTGAAAAAGCATCAAGTTCTGTAAGAAAGAAATTAAAATCTTAGTGCTGACAAGTTTTCCAATTCCTTAAGAAAAACAACAGCAATATTATGCCTTTATAGCCTAAAACGTTAGAAAACACACAGCCTTTGAACAAAAATTGGATGATAATGCCTAAATTATTATTATTAGCTAGGGCAAATGAACATTCTCTTTTAACACAGGAAACTTTTACAGTTCTAAGCTGCCTATATTTCCTCAGGCTAGAATTACTGGAGCGTGTGCTAATTTTTTGGTTTGTTCAATGCTTAACGGCTGTTGTGGAGTTCCTGTATAGGACCAAATACTTGGTTTGAATGCAGGAATCCCTCTGATAGGCTACTCTTGCCTGGCTGTTAGCAGCAAGTCAGGTTTCATTCTTTCATTACCTTTTTAATTATAAAAATTTTGATAAATCTCATGACAGTATCCCGAAAGAAATCCTGAGAATACCGTAAGAAAAATCCAGAATAGTTGCCCAAACAATTCTGGAACACTGCTCCTGCTACATAGGCACCAGTAAAGCACAGACTCTTGTCAGCTGAGAGGTTTCCTTTACCTTTCATCATGAACTAGCATGAACAATGTGTCACTAAATTGTATCTTGAAAATAAGATAGAAGGAAAGAATTCCTTGCCCTGTTTACTCTGTACTTAGCAGAAAAGAGCTTCTAGGGACAGGCCGACAATGTGTCTGCACTGGTTGAACCGATAAGGTATCACAGTGGCTTGGTCTTCTTATTTTCCAGGGAACTTCCATAGGCAAATGTCCAAAGAACAAGTTATTTAAAGGTTACATAGAATTGGAGCTACAGCTTCGAGAATTTGACAGATGCCGGAAGCTTTATGAAAAGTTCCTGGAATTTGGACCCGAAAATTGTACCTCTTGGATTAAATTTGCAGAATTAGAGACAATCCTTGGTGATATTGAGAGAGCCCGAGCAATCTACGAGTTGGCCATCAGTCAGCCACGCCTAGATATGCCAGAGGTGAGGACCTCAAGCAGGATGTCATTTTGTGTTAGATTCCTCTCTAGTGTACTTGAGGTGACCATCTAAATGTGCATGCATTTTAGAGTGTAAGACCATTTAACCACAGTCTTTTTGGACTAGAAAGTCAGGGCAGCAGTGCTTTAATCAGGTACCAGAGTGTGGCAAACCCCCGGGATGACACCCAGGATATATTGGGATATCATGTTATGGGTGCCTGGCTCCCTTCCTCCCCTTCTCAAACAGGGTGGACTAAAGGGGATAAGGAAGAGAAGGCTAGGCAGGGAGGAGAGGCAGCATGCAACCCTAGGATTCTCCTGGCATAGTCTTGTTGGATCGGACCAACAAAGGCACTCCGCCTAAAGCAGGATGTTCCTGGAATTACTGCCGCTCTCCTAGAAGTCTTGGTCTACTACAGGATCTGTGTATCCTTCGGTATTTAAGCTTGACCCACAAGAGGGCGCCAAACCACAGCTAGGAATGGTTTAAATCTCGCAGGAACCAGAGCTCAGCCCCTCCGTTCTGTTCATTTTGCACTAATATAGCACTGCATTTGATGGTTTGGCCCTCACCTGAGTGCATTAGGTTCCACCAGTCTGCCTCAGTTCCTCTACCTGATTGCCAGTCCTGGGAGTCAGGGCCACGTCTTATTCATCCTGTGCCCCGACCAATTTCCTCTGGAAATAAGAACAGTGCCTGTGTTCTCTAGGTCTATATTCTCAGAAGTTCAACTGCATGTATGGTAGGATCATGAAGGGTGCCTAAGAAACTAGTGATAAGTTTCTCAGCTCTTCTTGATAAGTCCAGCACTTGGAAAAAACTCTGACAGAGAATCCTAAAATGAATCCAAGACCTTTCTTCTTAAATTCCAGAATTCTAGCCAGGTTTTGGCCAGCTTGTAAATACCAGTATTTTACTTTATGTACATGCCATCTATTCTTTAACTGTAGGATAGATTCATAACCATGCTATGCTTTGGACAGGAGAATGTTGCTTTCTAAATCTCAAAACTGACCTCTTGGTTTTGTGAAATATGATTATGATTAAGCATGTTTTTTCTCTTCATGTTTTTCATTAATTAAGAGACCTTGACTATGTCATTTAACTAATCTGTTCATCTGTGTATTTTTCTGAATACTAGAGGATAAACTGAGTTAATAGTTGGGATTAAATGAGATAAAAGTCACTGGACAGAGCTTTTTGAATTTGAAATAGTAATTTTTTAAAAATGACCTCAAGTTATATTTCTCAGGTACTTTGGAAATCATATATTGATTTTGAAATTGAGCAGGAAGAAACTGAAAGAACACGGAATCTTTACCGACAGTTGCTTCAACGGACACAGCATGTCAAGGTATCCTGTGCTCTCTAGATTTTCTTTTAGTTTTATTTCAATCAACAATCCTCAAATGATGAAAATATTATGTTTCAAGTTTTCTGTTTTTTGTGTGTGTGTGTGTTTTTTTAAATTCATTTTAAATGACTTTCTAGCTCTTAAAGAGAACCTGTAAGTCTCAGAGGATTTTGGAATGTTAAGCTTATACCAGGTCATTGTATATGCATCGTGTGAATAGTCTGGATATCTCAAGATTGGAGGGAAGAAAGTTAAACTCTTGTCAGGATTTTAAGATTATTTCAGATACCCAGTTGGACATAGAATGAGTTTGTTTATATGTCATATTTTATGAAATACTAGCAGTGGAAATTTTAGTATGTTTGGATGTCACTAACTAGATATTACCTTTATTGTTCTTACATTAACTTCTGGATAACATGTTTATTTTGGTTCTATAATTTTTTTTCTTAGGTATGGATCAGTTTTGCTCAATTTGAGTTGTCTTCAGGGAAAGAAGGAAGTTTGTCTAAATGCAGACAAATTTATGAAGAGGCTAACAAAACCATGCGAAACTGTGAAGAAAAAGAAGAGAGACTTATGTTGCTGGAATCTTGGCGAAGCTTTGAAGATGAATTTGGAACAGTATCAGATAAGGAGAGAGTAGATAAACTCATGCCAGAGAAAGTCAAGAAGAGAAGAAAAGTCCAGGCTGATGATGGGGTAAGAACTGAGCTCCTGGCGTTCTTCATCTCATACAAAATGAATAGAAACGCATCTGACTTTGAAATTTCTTTCAGGTAGCGTTAGAATGGGAGCAGACAGCCTGGAGTAGGGGCGGTTTCACTCTGGATGCTGTGGAGCAGGGTATATAGTCCTGCCAGGGATGGAGAATGGGTGAAGTTTGGCAAAGGCTTCTTTGTAGCAGTTGATTCCTGAAACTACATGAAGTGTGATATTTCTGGAACAATAAGCAGGAAGTAAGGGTAGAAGGAAATGAAACTGAACTTTTAGGCAGAAGCCAGTACATAGAAGGCTTTGTAAGATGTGTGAAGGAGTTGGAAATCAGGAAGGCTTTTAAGCACAAAATGACATGGCCAGGTCATTGTATGGACACATGCCAGGCACCACCTACAGGCAGACTCCAGCTCAAATTGGGAGGGCAGACCAGTGAGGAGGCTGTTGTCATAAATTAATAAGCCAGTGATAATGGAAGATGAACTAGAGCAGGATTTATCTAAGAGCAGTATTTGGTGAGTGAAATCAGAGATTGGAGGTGAGGATGAAGGCGGAGAAAATAATAATGCATAGATTTATGGCTTTGGGTACTGGGTAAATACCAAGTAAATCTTACAAAATCATTTAAAACTTCCAACATAGGACTGCAAGACAGAATTGGAGACACTGAATATTATCTTCTTGGTTGACTATAGAGGAACTGTGCTTAGATATCTAGAATTTTTTTCCCATCGGATTTTCTATCAATCCAACAGCTGCCTATTCACTCCCAGTCTTTCTGTAGTAGATGTTGATCATATTTTGAAAAAACATTAGATAAGTTGAATTTGAACTCTGGTTTCCCAATAAAAATTCTCTACTTTAAGTAACTGAAATGTGGGTGTTTCAGCCATGTATTACCTTCTCTTTTAATTGTTTTCCTTTATTTCTATAGTCTGATGCAGGCTGGGAAGAATACTATGATTACATCTTCCCAGAAGATGCTGCCAACCAACCCAACCTCAAACTCCTGGCCATGGCCAAACTTTGGAAGAAACAGCAACAGGAAATGGAGGCAGCTGAGCAAGATGCAGATAAGGACATTGATGAGAGTGAATCTTGATTTTTTTTTTTTCACATTGATAAGTATTTTATTTTTATAAATTAATACTTTGGAACTCTTGTGACTCATTTTTTTTTATTATACTAATAATGAATTGACTGGAATCTTTGATAGGTACTTTTGAATTATTTTTGAAATGCTCTTGGGTTAGTTAGGGGAGGGAGGTTCCAAGTAAAGAAATATTTTGTCTGTTGGATTTATCTGACTCATACCAAACTTTTCTACCAGTTTGCCCATGTTGTGCATTAGGAAATCTAATTAAGGGAATGCTTAATATCTGTTTTAGATGGAACTGCAGACTTGAGTCTTTTCCTAGAACTTTTCAGGTTACATTCCACATTAACTTTCAAGTCGTTATATTTTCATGTCCTTGTTCTTCATAAAGATGCTTTATGCAATCATCTCAAACTTGTGACTTTTTCAGGTCTTCCAAGTCACAGACTCTGCCACTTAGTAATATAGTAATCTTCAGTTTCACTTTTCTCATTCATAAAATGGGGCTAATACTTTCAGCTCATTCTGAAGATTAAATTAGAAAAAGAATATAGTATGGAACATAGTAGGCTCTCAATAAATGTTCATTCTCATTTTCTTAAATATATTAGTTCCTCGTAGTTGAATGTGCTTAGATTATTTTTAACTAGTAAATATACTAACCTTAATAGTGGCCAGTAATACTATGTACTTTTTAAAACATTACTTGGAAAACAATTTATAGTGACTATATTTATGAACAAGGTATTTTTTTACCCAGAACATTTTAGTCAAATTTCAGTTATGCTCTAATTACAGTTTATCAAACTGGTTGAGCTTTGTAATGCTTTTTTTTTTAAAGTATAGTAAATGTGCTGTGAAAAAGATGTCCTGTGTTCAGATGAGTTTGGGAAACCCTGAGTTAAAACTTGTTAATGAAGTCTCTTTAGAGTTGGACTTCTCAAAGCCTTTAAGCTGCTACTATACATTATGACTCTCCAGTAGAGCTACTGTCATGTTTCCCAAACATACTGGACAGTGGAATAATTTTTACCTAGAGAACCAATATTCATCTCCCCAGTGTGCTACGTTATAAAATGTTTATCTGTAACAACTGACATGTAAAACATACCCTTGCTTTAGATCATGTGCAAAAAACACCTAAGGTAACTGTGTGCTAAATAATGAAACTTACAGTAGCATATTTGCTGATAGTGGGCTCACGTTCCCAAGCAAAAAAATACTTGCTTGAATTAACTGATCTGAGGGGATGTTTCCTTTAACCTGGCCTGTATTTCTCAAACCTGTGTTTCTTGTTCACTGCCCAAGCTGGTTTGATTAGCACTGTTTTTAAGAGTTTTAACCTATGAGAACCATTAATGAGCACATTTAGTTTTATTTTACCGGGAGGTCCCGGGGATTGAACCCAGGTCCCTCCATATGGGAGACGGACGCCCAACCAGTTGAGCCACATCTGCCCCCCACATTTAGTTTTAAAGGAACTTTAAGGGCCAAATGAATATGGCCTTTCTTTAGGAATTAGGTTCTTTTTCCCAAAACCTTTTTTTTTTTTTTCCCCATCTTAGGCAGGATTTAAGCAGCAGACTATTATGAGATGAGACAAGAAAAAAAAAATCAGGGAATAAACAGTATGAAAACAAGTAATTGGAAAGAATTTACCATGCAATAAAAAGGTATGCCAGGGCAGATTGTTTCAAGTGTGCATAAAAAATGCGTTATATATAAACCAATAATCAAGAAAACATATCCTAAATGACGAACTTTCTCAATTCGGAGTTAGTTTTATAAGTGACTGACAAACTTCCAGAAAACATTTGTAGAGTCAACAATGTATTTTATTATACATCTTAGATTTATACATTTCATATATGCTTTTAAAGCTTCAAATAACAGTTCAGTACAAGATTAAAATATATATATATATATATATATGCACAGCAGTGGTTCTCAGGCACAGAATTTAGGAGGAGACTGGAGCAGGTTTTTTCCCTAGCATACAGTGACTACTATGAACCATGATGGTGAAATGTCTCCTCCTGACCCAGCTGCCTTTTTGATTGAGTTTTATTACAGTGAACAGCTTTAGTAGGTATGATATTGCTAATTGGAAACAATGATATTTATTAAGATTATAACCTGCATTTTTCTGACGTCTTTAAGACATAAATGATTACTTTCCTCCTAATAGAGCTCCAAGATCATCCAATGAAAATAATATTGTCCATAAAATATCTGGAGCATCTGCCTAAGAACCACTGCCCATGGTTATTCAATGTCTTCTGGCCTTACAGGATGAGGTAATGGTATGATGGATTTCTTCTCTGTGTCTCTGGAAAGTGCTTTCCTCATATCTGTTAGGAAGCAAAAGTTAATGTAAGTACCCAAATATAAAAAAACAACAACAAAAAACTATGTAAAGTTTAAAGAAACATTTTATATAAAATTTAAAGTATATAAAGTTATAGTTCAAATTTAAATCATTAAGGCCAATAAATATCTCTCAGTATGATTCTTTCAAATTTATTAAAATAATTGACTCATTCAGCGTCCTCTTGGGAAGGGAGCTTACCATATGCATCCTCATCAGGCTCTCCATTGCTGGCTGAATAGTACTCTATGACTGTCCTATATACACTGTAGCCCAACTGCTTGTACATGTTCACTGCAACTTGGTTGGAGACTCTTACAAAGAGATCAACAAAAAATCCACCCTTTCTTTAAAAAAAAAAGGGGGGGGGAATGTTAGAATGTGGGAAACCCTAGAAAACAGACACATATGTTAAAAGACAATACTTGTTTACTTGTTTTTACTTTGACTACTGCTCATAGTAGTAATAGGACCTTGTAGCTGACTGCATCATAATATCAGTTTTTGGTACTTAGGAATTATTTTGCAGTACAAAAAGATGACTTTCTATTTGCATACTAATATTTCAAAACTTACATTTCTATTCGGATTTTGGTTAAGTCCAAAACAAGAATTTAACCACAATTCTATTCCTGCCTTTTAAAAAAAAGTACTGTATTTTATGCTCATTTCACAAATTAGTTATAGCATACTGTTTTCACCCTTAAGTTTAAGCACATGGACCAATTAAAGATTACGAAGCAAATGCCCAGGTGGCCATGACCCTGTTGCAGCCCTCAGGCCTTCCAGTCAGTACCATCCCCTGCTCACCCAAGGGTTCCATGTCCTGACTTTTGTGATAATCATCTTGCTTTTTGCTGTAGATTTTCAACTTTCTCTGGTTTATGACCTTTATGGAACCCTACTTTATATTTTTTTTCTGATTTACCTTTGTCAGTCAGTATTGTGAGAGTCCACAAGCTGGAGCTTGTTAACCATCACTGCTGTGTAGCATTCCATGGTATGACTATATCACAAGTTGTCAGTGGCCCTATTGATAAACATTTCTGGATTTTGCGATTATAAAACTATGCTGCTGATTGAGACTAGTATGTGAATTTATTGTAGTGTTCACAGTTGTAATACATATTTCCTGTCCTATGCACATCTATATTGTTGCAGCTTTTTGATTATGTGCATCCACTCCCTCTATTTGATTAGTCCTGAAACATTTCACACAACTTATTTCCAGTTACTATCTCTCTTCATTGTTCTTTGCTCATTTTTTATGTTGTTTTAGAGCTTAATTTTGGTTTTGTAGTATTTTGAGCTCTCCTCTAATGTTGCATTATCATCATTTCTTTAACAATATCTCAGAGCATTGCACATTTGCCATGTTAACATTGGAATTTTAAATCTTTTATTAATGAAACAAATGCTCAAAAAGGATTATGTTATTTGATTAAAGGAAAAATCCAGAAATTAAAAAAAAAAAAAAAAAAAAAAACTATGCTGCTATGAATACTCTTGTAGTGTACTTCATGGGGCAGTATTTAAAGTCTAAAGCTAGGGAGGTTCATTGGTGGGTCACGAGCATGCACACCTTCAATTTTATTAGTGCCAAATTGTTTTCCAAACTGATGTCACCAACTTAAAGACGACGACTCCATACTCACAGAGCCACAACAGAGATTTTTATTTTTGCCAGTCTTATGTGATAAAGGTATCTCAATGTGATTTTACCCATTTTGTTCATCTTAAAGAATATCTTGGGGGACGGATGTGGCTCAAATGGTTGGGTGTCCGTCTCCCATATGGAGGGACCCAGGTTCGATCCCCAGGACCTCCCGTTAAAAAAAAAAAAAAAAAAAAAAATATCTTGTCTCTTTTTGGCTTTTTGCATTAACCTTTAAGTTACAGAATCAGCTTACCAAGTCCCACAAAAATACTTGTTAGGATTTTGATTGTGATTACATTGGATTTGTGGATCAGTTTGGGGAGAGTAACAACTTTGCAATATCAAGTTCTCTAATCCATTAATGTAGTTTCTCTCTCCACTTATTCATCTATAAACTTGAGATCTTGTACAACTTTTGTTAGATTTTTGATGCCACTGCATACAGCATCTTTTTCTAAATTTTATTTTGCTTGAATGCAATTGACATTTATACTGATTTTATAACCAACTTTCTTAACTTTTATTAATCTTTAACATTTATTTGTAGATTCTTGTGGAGTTTCTTCTATCTCTTTATTGTTTTTATTGCATTGTCTAGGATTTCCAGGGAATTATTAAAGAGGGGCTGATTGTAGACAATCCTTGTCTTGTACTTGATTTCAAAGGGAAAGCATTCAATGCACTATCAGTAAATATGATGATTACTGCAGGTTTTTTTAGGTTAAAGAGGTTCTCTCCTAGTTTGCTAGTAGTTTGATCATGAATAAATATTGGGTTTTATCTGAAGTGTAAGATTTTTCTGCATTTACCGAAATAACATTTAATCTGTTGAAATCGATTTTCTAATGTTAAAACAATCTTGCTCTAGGGAGCAGGTGTAGCTCAGAGGTTGAGTGTACGAGATCATGGGTTCAATCACTGATACCTCCAAACACACACACACACACACACACACACACACAACCTTGCTCTAGATGTATTATCCTTTTTATATATTGCTGAATTCATTTTCTGGGATTTTTGCATCTGTTTATGAGTGAGATTTTCCTCACATTTTCTTTTCTCACACTTTGTGAAAAGATTTTTGGCTGCAAATTGAAATGCATTAAGGCAGGACTGCCTGCAACCTATTTTTATATTTCTCTTGAGCTAAGAATGTTTTTTATAATTTTAAGGTTTGTTTTTTTGTTTTTTTTTTTAAGGTAGCAGAGATCTTTCTTGGTCCACAAGCTTAAACTATTTCAAAACTGTGTGGCCCAGATAAAGTTTCCCAATAGAGATACCATGAAAAGAAAAATTCACAGATCAATATCCTTTATGATTATAGAGGCAAAAATCCTCAATAAAATATTAGCAAACCAATTCCAACTATACATCAAAAATATACGCCAGGGGAGTGGATGTGGCTCAAGCTGTTGGATACCTGCCTCCCACATGGGAGGTCCCAGGTTTAGTTCTAAAGATGAGCTGACAGAGCAAGCAGATGTGGCTCAAGCGGTTGGGCACCTGCCTCCCACATGGGAGGTCCCAGGTTCTGTTCCCAGTGCTTCCTAAGGAAGACAAATAGGCAATGAGTGTACCAGAGGGCTCCCAGGAAAACAAGACCCGCAGCAGAACTGTTGGCAAGCAGTGCACACACCCAACCCACTCTCTAATAGTTGGAGTGCCTAAAAAAAAAAAAAAACAACAATTTTGAACACTTAGCCCTTCTAGCGTCCTGGGGTGGGATACCCTAATGTGGAAGTTACCGGTGGCAGAAAACACTCAAAAAAAGGAAAAACTGAACTGCTATAAAGACAGGGAGGGACCCAGGCTGAAAACTGTAATGAAGAAGGGACACTGAGTATGGGAGAGCAGCTGGGCAAATAATAGCTTCTAGGAAGAAAATCTGCCTGCACATGCACACACATCAGCCCAGGGTTCCCAGAGAAGGAACAGAGGACAGGAAACCTGTAAGTGAAACAACTGCAAATGAAAGAACAATCTTAAAAGTTATACTGCAGGTCTAGGGTGTGAAATAGACACAGAAGACCTGAGGAGATCTGAACAGTTAAATACAGGCTGCTCTAAAGCTGCAGTATAAGCTGGACCAAGTGTTGAAGAAGAGCCTTAACACACAATGGTGCAAAGTCCACTCAATTAGGAAAGAAGAGTCTCCTCAACAAATGTTGCTGGGAAAACTGGATATCCATATGCAAAAGAACAAAAGGGGACTCCTATCTCACGCCACATATAAAAATCAAATCAAAATGGATCAAAGACCTAATCATAAGAACCAGGACTATAATATTCCTAGAAGAAAATGTAAGGCAGCATCTTCAGGACCTTGTGTTAGGCAATGGTTTCTTATATTTACACCAAGAGCATGAGCAAAAAAGAAAATCAGATAAATGGGACTTCATCATGAGAGTAGACAGCCTGCAAACAAACGAGTTGGAGGACTCACACGTCCAATTTCAAAACTTATCTCAAAGCTGCAATAATCAAAACTGATACTAGTACAAGGGCAGATATATAGACCAACAGAATAGAACTGAGAGTGCAGAAATATCCCACAAATCTATGACTGAATTTTGACAAGGTAGGCAATTCTTCTCATTGAAGAAAGTCTCTTCAACAAATGGTTTTAGGATAACTGTATATCCACATGTAAAAGAATGAAAGGGGGCCTCACATCATATATAAAAATTAACGGGGGGAAGCGGCTGTGGCTCAATCAGTGGGGCTCCCGTTTACCATATGGAGGGCCCCGGGTTCGGTTCCCGGGGCCTCCTGGTGGGGGCAATCCCGCCCGCACGGCGTGGTTGGCTGACCCGGCGACCACGGGCAGCAAGGGGGGGATAAATGAATAAATAAATAAAATCTTAAAAAAAAACAAAAAAAACCACCCCACCCCCCCGGGGGGGGCGCGGATGTGGCTCAAATGGTTGGGCGTCCGTCTGCCATATGGAGGGACCTGGGTTCGATCCCCAGGACCTCCCGGTAAAATATAAAATATATATAGAAGGCACATGGGCTGCCAGGCTCTGTGTGCCGCTGAGCTGTCGGGCCCCGGGAGCCATGCAGCAGGATGATGACGTAACAGGGAAGAGACAAGACGAGATGCCCCGAAAGCTCCAGAAGCCAGGAGCTGAGGTGGCGCAGGCAGCAGAATACCTCTCTCCTACATCGGAGATCTCCAGGATCGAATCCTGGTGAAGACTGGAGGAGGAGGATGAGAAGAGATGGCAGGAAACAGACACAGAGAATTGCCCAGCAAATGGACACAAAACAGCAAATGGGGAAGGGGGGGTTTAAAATGGATAAAATAAATAAATAAATCTTAAAAAAAAAGAAAAAAATTAACTCGAATGAACAATGTAAATGTAAGAAAAAAATATAAAATTCACAAAGAAAATATCTTCAGAACCTTGTGTCAGACAAAACAGAATTTACACCAGAACTTAAGCCAAAAGCACAAGGAACAAAAACTATATAGAAAAATAGGACTTCATCAAATTAAAGTCTTTTGTGCATATAAGGACTTTATCAAAAAAAGTAAAAAGACAACCATGGGAAGCGGCTGTGGCTCAATCAGTGGGGCTCCCGTTTGCCATGTGGGGGGCCCTGGGTTCGGTTCCTGGGGCCTCCTGGTGAGGGCGGGCCTGCCCGCGCAGCGTGGTTGGCTGACCTGGCGGGTGCGGGCAGCAAGGGGGGATAAATGAATAAATAAATAAAATCTTTAAAAAAAAAAAAAAAAAAAAAGACAACCAGCAGAATGGGAAAAAATATTTGGAAACCACGTATCTCAAAGCTTTTAATATTGAGAATATATAAAGGACTCCTACAACTCAACAATAAAAAGACAAACAACCCAATCAAAATATGGGCAAAGTATTTGAATTGACATTTGTCCAAAGAAATACAAATGGCCAATGAGCCAACATCATTTAACCATCAGGGAAATGCAAATCAAAACCACAATAAGATACAACTTCATACCCACTAGAATAGCTATTACTTTATAAAAAAATAATAACAAGGGTTGACAAAGATGTGGAGTAATAGAAACCCCTTGTACAATGTTAGTGGGAATGTAAAATTGTGCAGCTACTCTGGAAAACAGTTTGGCAAGTCCTCAGATGAAGTATAGAATTACCATATGACCCAGCAATCCCACTTCTAAGTATATACCCAAAAGAATTGAATGTAGGCACTCAGATGGATATTTGCACACCAATGTTCACAGTGGTATTTTTCACAATGCAAATATCAGAAGATGAATGGATAAACAAAATGTGGTTTGCACATACAGTGGAATATTATTCAGCCTTAAAAAGGAATAAAGTTCTGCTACATGCGACTGACTACATGGATGAACCTGGAAGGCAACTTGTTGAATGGACTAAATCAGACACAAAGGGATAGATACTGTATGATTCCACTTATATAAAATAGCTAAAATATGCAAACCCATAGAGACAAAGTAGAGTACAGGTTTCCAGGGACACAGGATAGAGAGAGTGGGATTTAATGCATAATGGATTTAGGACTTCTCTTTGGGGTGATGGTAAAATTTTGGTAATGGATGGTGGTGAGTATAGCACAACACTGAATGTGATTAATCCCACTGAATTAGAAGTGGTTGAGATGGGAAAAATTTATGTTGTATATATGTTTCCACAATTTAAAAAAAGAGCAACTAAAGAGACAACAGAATGTATCTAATAATGAAGGAGAAAAGGGTCAAAGGGATATTAGGACATATTTAAAAATTAGAATATAAACTAAGCTTTATGGCAATGTTAAATTTCTTGAACTTCATAATTCTATTTAAGGTGGTTACTTAAGTGAATATCCTTGTTCTTAAGAAATGTACATGGAAGTATTATGTGTTCAAGGAGCATATATACAAGAGCCTAACTAAATGGATCGTTAGATGCATATATATATATAGAATGATACAGCAAATGTGGCAAAGTGTTGAAATTGATCATTGGAGTTGTTGGTATGGGTTTTGTATTATTGTTGCAATTGTCCTGTAAGTTTGAAGTTATTTGAAAATTAAAAGTTGAAAGTTTTTTGTTTTGTTCTGTTTTTTTTTTGTTTTTTGTTTTTTGTTTTTTCCTCCAAAAAAAAAACAGAACACTGAAATGCCTGGAAGGCTGGTCTTAAAAATCCACCAATCTGGGAAGCGGCTGTGGCTCAATCAGTGGGGCTCCCGTTTACCATATGGGAGGCCCCGGGTTCGGTTCCCGGGGCCTCCTGGTGAAGGCGGGCCCGCCGGCACGGCGTGGTTGGCTGACCCAGCGAGCACAAGCGGCAGTGGGGGGGGATAAATGAATAAATAAATAAAATCTTTAAAAAAAAAATCCACCAATCTCCCAGCTTGTAGGCCTGCAGGAGGCCATTCAGACACTCTGTCTTGTATCTCTATTGATGGCAAAGTCCGTGCAATAATGCTGCTCTGAATATCTAACAGAATTGTTGTGAGGACTATCAGAGGCTAAAAATGAAATTTCTGTAAATTGTAAAGTACAATAGAGAGGGAAAATATATAAATGTTCACCAAGAGTAAAATGAGATGGTAAGGGTTATAAATCATTAAGTATATTTGAAAAGCCAGAACCTCACCTTTCTGAAATCTCTTCCAGTAATTCCATAAGTTTAGCAGCCAAACCAAGGCGTCGAAATTCTGGGGCAACAGACAGAGCTGTGACATGCCCATGCCATTCTTCCCTAGCTACTGAGCCTTCTGCTTTACCCATAACTGCCAACAAAAAAAATTGCATTCAGAAATTAAACACACTGATTTACACACACACATATAATTATGATCAGTACATTTTTATTATAAAGTAAATAAATGGCGAAGTTTTAATTTTTAAGTACTTATGTTTAAGGTCATTTGGTGCTTTTATTTGATTTTCACTTGCAAATGTAATACTAAGTCTAGTTGTAAAATCAGAATTAGAAAAAGTTAAAAAAAAAAAAAAAAAAAAAAAGGTATATACTAAGGAGTGGATGTGGCTCAAGCAGTTGAGCACCAGCTTCCTACATGGGAGGTCCTGGGTTCAGTCCCCAGTGTCTCCTAAAAACAAAAGAAAACAAGCAAACAAATGAAAAAACCAACTTAGGGGAGCCAGTGTGGCTCAGTGGTTGAGCATCAGCTTCCCATATAGGAGGTCCCCAGTTCAATCCCCAAGCCCCAGGACCTAAAAAAAAAAAAAAAGCTATAAAGCTATATACTAAAAACTTTCTCAACAAAGAACCAGAATATGCATGTTTTTAAAATAGTCACATTTCACATGTATATGTATGATAATATGCATGCATGTAATACATACCTCAAGTTTTGGTAAGGCTACTAATTCAACTACAATCTCCACATTATGTACCAAATAAATCATGTCGAAATGTAACAGAAAAATAGAATGAAAGATCCAGGAAGACTGAGACCATGTCTATGTGGCTCACCACTGTATCCCCCTGGGCCTAGCAAAATGCCTAAATCATGTAAGTGATTGAAAAGGAAATAAAATTATACACATCATGAGTATGCTTCTCATTCTGCAATTCAAAACATTCAGATTGAAAGCTATTTTAAAATCTGAACTGCCTACCCAAACAAGTACTAGTGGTCTTATACTTACTGTAACCCATTAACTCCCCACCAGGTGCCTCTGCAACGATGAAGTACTCTGGCCAGTGGGCAAGGTATTGTAAGTAAAAAGGAATCCCATACTAGAGTTGTGTTAAGGAGTGTGAAAAGAGTAAAAAGTTCTTCATAAAAGGGCTATTTTTTTTTAAAGTTTCCTTTAAAAAGTAATAATTGCCACTTTATCTCCAAGTCTATGTATTTCTATAATCTTATGATTATATGAAATATTTAGAGTAAGCACTGATTTTTAAGAAATTCCCTGAATATAAACTCAAATGTGAAATAGAGACATCATCATCTAATAGATGATGGAGACCTGGGACTCCAAATTTCTTGTTTCTCTGCTGTTCACACTATGTAAATGTCTGCCCAGCACTAATATCACCAGTATTCTTATCTGTTTATTGTCTTACCTCCCTTCCCTTAGGCTGCCAGTGACAGGAAAAATTGACTACAGGTTAATTTTTTAGATTGTAACATTTTTTCTGCCCCTGGTGACATATTAAATGCTCTATACACTTTATGGGCTTCAGCAATGAGAATAGAGGGGAGTGGGTAAGACTGGACTTTAAAACCTTTATGTAGGGAAACGGCTGTGGCTCAATCAGTAGGGCTCCTGTTTACCATATGGGAGGCCCCGGGTTCGGTTCCCGGGGCCTCCTGGTGAAGGCAAGCCCGCCCGCGCGCCGTGGTTGGCTGACCCTGCGAGCACAAGCAGCAAGGGGGGGATAAATGAATAAATAAATAAAATCTTTAAAAAAAAAAATAAAATAAAATAAAAATAAAAAATAAAACCTTTATGTACTTCCAGAGGCAACTTAAGTTACCCAGTTTCATTCTCTGATTCAAATTCTCCATTTCTATTAATGCAAATAAAAGCTGAGTTGGAAATCAAACACATTAAGAGGGAATGCCTGCATAATTTACTCATTGCTTAACTCTTCAACCTTGGGGTGTCTATTCCTAGATTTCTTCTGAATTTAAGCTTGCTGATGCAATTCTGTGAGGGGATACCACCAATTATACTTTTTTTTTTTTTTTTTAGGTTCCTGGAAAACCTGTTCATTGTTATGTTCTTCAAACTCTCCTCTGGACAGCATTTGACTCCTCTTCAAACATGCCCTTACCATGGCAGGCAGCCAGCCACTGAAACAGTCCACACCCTCTTCCCCTCCAGCTAGAGCCCCAGATGCCTAGACCAGTGGAATCTAGCAGGTTATTTTCAAATATGGACCTACCTGGATTATGAGAATTGTACTTAAATTTAAATAAGTTAATTTGCATCTCTACTGTATGGCAAAGATTTTTGTTATTCAAAATTCTATGGGAGGCGGCTGTGGCTCAATCAGTAGGGCTCCCGTTTACCATATGGGAGGCCCCGGGTTCGGTTCCCGGGGCCTCCTGGTGAGGGCGGGCCCGCCCGCACGGCGTGGTTGGCTGACCCGGAGGAGAGCACAAGCAGCAAGGGGTGGATAAATGAATAAATAAATAAAATCTTAAAAAAAAAAAAAAAAAAATTCTATGAAAACCTTTTACTTTTTTTAAAAACAGGTCATTAATCAGTCATCATTTTAAAACCACAAAATAAAACTATGAATATATACTTTTTCTCTTTTCACTCAACTTTGTTTCTAACCTGCAGCCATGTTGCTACCTATACCTGTAGGTAGTCTCCTGACAGTGAGCATCATTTCCAATTTCCCAAAACATTCTCAATCCTTTATCAATATATCATTTATTCAACCATTTCCTTGTTTGTGTGGGAATGTTATTCCAAATTTTCAATATTATAATTCTCTTGTTTAGTAATGACATAACTCGGGGGTCAGTAAACTTTCTCTCTATACAAAGGACCAGATAGCAAATATTTTAATCTTTGTAAGCCATATGGTCTCTTGTCCCAACTAATCAACATGTGATAGGAATACCTGTGTTCCATAAAGCTTTACTATAGAAACAGGCAGGCCAGATTTGGCCCACAGGCTGTAAACTACTAACCCAATATTTCTTACTGTTTTCTTATACCAGGAAATGGAATATATTTAGTATGATAGATTTTGTCAAAGTATCTTCCCAGAAAGTCATAGCAGTTTAAACTCTCACTAGCAATTTATGAGAATGCTGCTCTAACTGCACCCTTTATCAGCAATGAGTTTTACCATTTTTTAAAACCTGTAAAATATGGCATCACATTTTGGTTTTAATTTGGTTTTAATCATGTCTTTTGACTGGTGAGAATGAATGCTTAATATTTATTAGCCTCCCATATACCCTCTTTGTCAGTTAACAGAACCCTCCTACCCACCTACAGTGGACATGGAGAATAATCCAGAAATCCAACTTTGAGTTTTAAGCTACTAAGAAGGGAAAGTTTTGTCAGTGCAGCATAACCCAAAATACTGTAAGTTCACACATCTCTGCTCACTTTTCAATTGGGAAACATGGCAGAGACTTCGAACTGTAACCAAAATTCTTTCTTCACTTTAGTAACAAGCCCCAATTTTAAGCTGGGCACATTCCTGGACTCCCTTATAGCTGGACTGGTGTGGCATGAGACAGGTGGCCAGCCACTGAGCTACAAAAGTGCAATGTGGTCCTTCCCGCAGGTGCCCTCAAAAGGGAAGGGCACTCCTTTCCCCTCTCTCTTTCCTGCTGCAGGAACAGGGATGTGATGCCTTAAACTCTGGCAGCCCTCTGGGACAGGAACACACAAGTCACCCTGGGAATGGTAGAGTGGTTAAACCATAAGGAACCTAGTTGCTAGTGACTTCAGAAAACCACACCTGCCCTGGACTGCTTGTCTTCAGACCCATTTACAGCAGAGAGAATCCGCACATCTTGCCCAAGTTCCTGTGCTTTCTGCTGGCACAGCCAGGTAGGCAGGGGAGCGGTCATGCTACCGACTTACATGAAATCATCATTGTAAGTTTGTCAGGCACATTTAAGACAACTCTTGTTCCCAGTTTTGTTTTTTTTTTCTTCCAGTGTTGCTTATGTTTCCTGACATGTGGTTTAAATTTTCTCTATACTCGAGTATATTTTTCCCTTTTGTTTTCTCCATTTCCTTTACTCTTAGAAGGTCTTCATTTAACTTTTTAAAGAAAGGATACAGTTTCTGTAAGTGGATCCAAGTTACTGAAAGAAACAAGAGAAATGTCAATAGTAAGCAGTTTACAAAAACAGGTTTAAATAAGCCATTAAAACTAAACATAATATGCCACAAGGAAAACAAAACATGCCAAGTCCACAACTTTAAAAACAACTTTAGGGCTGAGGAAGATGGTTTAAACTACCTTGGCAAAATACATTTTCATTTAACTGCTGCTGCTTTTTACAAATTAAATTATAAGAAGTTTAATTAATAAGCGTACATAAAAATCTGCATCTGGCCATCTGCATCCTCCCCTCCAGGCCTTCTCTGATAGTGTTTCCTTTCTCCTTTGTTCTGCTTCTAGATGTGGGCACTCTCACCACCCAGTCGTTGCCCCCTGCTCTTCTTCCACATTCCCACCTTCTTTCCCATAGCCCCCACCCATACACTTTGAATTATACATTCTGGACATCTTCCTCGTTAGCGGAGGGGCTAGTATTCCCATCTGTCAATTATATATTCTGAGAGGCAGCCTCTCCCTGATTGATGGCTTTGAAGCCACACCTTCCCAAGTGCTGCTAGGCAGCTTCACCCAGCAGATGCCACTATGGCTCCCAAATTAACCTTTTTAAAACTGGCTTCTTTTCCATCCCCAGCAGCTCAGCCCTGCATCTTCGCATTCAATTAACAAGGCCACTATTTTGGCACGCTCAAAACCAGCTATCTTCAACTCTTCCTCTTCACTTGTACCTTCTCCCCTCTCCCCATATCCAGTCACATTCTTCTTTGGGGCCCTTACTGATGCCCTGCAGTCATGCTCCAATCCAGTAGTTTTCAAACTTTTGGGTCTCAGAATCTCTTTATACTATTAAAAATTATTGAGGGTCCCAAAGAGCTTTTGTTTTTGTGGATTACATCAGTGTTTAAATTTTTTCAAAAATTTATTCATTCATTTAAAAATAGTAAACGTTAACTTTTTTAACAAAGAAAAGTCACTGTATCTTCCAAAACAAAAACAAAACAAGAGTGGCATTGTTTTACAATTTTGTGAATCTCATTAATGTCATCTCAATAATGTCTGGCTTAACAGAAGACAGCTGGATTCTCATATCTGCTTCTGCATTCAATCTGTTACAAGATCATACCTCTGGAAAACTCCACCATACACTTGTGAGAAAATGAGAGTGAAAAAGGCAGAAACATCTTAGTGTTATCAGGAAAACAGCTTTGACTTTGCAGAGCTCCTGAGACAACCTGAGACAGTCTTGGGACCACCCTTGGAGAACTGCTGCTCTAATACAGTGGGGAACTCACCACCCCACCCCCACCCCAGTTTTCCCTATTTCATATCCTCTGGTTTCTTCTCAACAGGCTTCCCTTCTACTCTCACCTGCTCCCTACTTCACAGAGAGATCACAACAGTAAGAAAGCTTCACCGAGGTCCCACTACCAAACCCAACAACCTATAAGCAAACACACCCATATTCTCCACCAGCTCTCCTGTAAGCATAGATGGAGCATCAATGAGTAGATCCTGTCCCCTCTCACTACCTAGGATCCTACTTCTGTAATTCTCTCCTGGAAGACATCTACAGTGTACTACACACTTAGCCTTCAGCTGCTCTGGACATAGTTCCTCACTAACTAGGCCACCTAGACTCTTACTACTAGCTTCTCTGTGTCTCTGTACAGTAACACTTGTGTGCCCCAGTGCACCATATTGAGCATCTTCTTTTTTCCATCTGTACTTACTCCATCACTGTCACCTAGCCTTGTAGTTTTAAATTCTACGCAGTGTGGACCCCCAATTTTTTTTTTTTTTTTAAGATTTTATTTATATCTCCCCTCCCCCTGGTTGTTTGCGCTTGCTGTCTGCTCTCTGTGATTGTTCGCTGTGTGCTAGTCATAGTCTTAGGAGGCACTGGGACCCGAACTCAGGACCTCCCGTATGAGAGGGAGGTACCTAATCGCTTGAGTCACCTCCGCTCCCTGCTTATTGTGTGTGTCATTGTTTTTACCTCCTTGTGCCTCTTCGCTGCGTCATCTTGTTACACCAGCTTGCCACACCAGCCTTTTGTGTCAGTTTGCTGTCTTGCTCATCTTCTTTAGGAGGCACCAGGAACCAAACCCAGAACCTCCCATGTGGTAGGCAAGTGCCCAACTGCTTGAGCCATATCCACTTCTCATAAACAACAGAGTTTTTCTTTTGTTTTGTTTTTGAGGTACCGGGCTGGGGAGTGAACCCGGGACCACCTCTGTGGGAAGCCAGTGCTCAACCACTGAATCACATCAGCTCCCCTCCAAATTTCTATCTTTAACCCAGAACTAAACTCAACACCCTAATGTCTATCTGCTACCCTGACCTCTCCTCTTGGGTGTCTAAGTGCACTTGGCAGAGAAGCCAAAGTCCTCACAGTGAATACACTCTGAAGGCCTTTCCAAGACCCAGCCCTTGTAACTCTGACCTCATCTCCCCCTCCTGCACTTTTTCGCTCCAGTCACACTGGCCTCTTCCCCTCATCTGAAACAGGTAACTGCATTTACTCTGCCTAGAAGCCCCACAACCGCCAATACCCAAATGAACTCCTTCACCTCCCTGGTCTTTCTTTAATGGCACCTTCCCTGAATACCCTAGCTAAAGCTGAACCCCTGCTGCTTGTTTTTATTTTTTTCCTTTGTACTTAACCCCAAATCCTACATGTTGTATTTATCATTTTCCCCTCTAAAATGCAAGTTCTATGAAGACACCAGTTTTCAGTCTCTCTTGTTCACTGCTGTATCCTCAAAACTGGCACATAGTAGGCACTCAAATATTTTTCCAAGAATATTTGTTAAATTAATATGAAATATTTCTACACCCATTGCTTCTGTGAATTCCTACTACAACATCCTAATCTAGTGATTCCCAGAGTTTTCTACCAAAGTGACTTAATCCAAGCAGCAAGAATTAGGAGAAAATGAGGGAAAAGGGAGGCTCCCCTATTGGCATATTCTGAAGAGGCCAACAAACCAGAAGATTCTTTGAGATCTAATTTGCATTTCCAACACACCAGTCTCAGGTGCACTATCATTTGCTGCTAGTCAGGCATCACTCAGGGAAGCCAGCTCTAAAGCCAATCTGCTGGGATTTCCTACTCCACCCACTCTCACCTCAGGGCTGTCACCTGAGACAATTCACTTAAGCTCTCCACACTTAGCTGCGTCCTCTTCAACTGGGATGACCTACTCAGCAGGAAATTATCTGCAGGATTAAGGCTAAACCCAGCAACAATGGAGCGAAATTCAGTTCCACCATCTTCTCTGACTACTCAGTAGCAGAAACCCTCCACTATATCCACACTGATCTCCCCAGTTCTCTGACCACTCCTCCCATTTTGCTCCCCTCTCCAGAACTTACTTCCTCCACACCACTTAACATTTTATCCATTCTTCAAGGCTCCTCCCATCTTTGACATTTTCCAGGCCATTCATCCCAAAGTTCTTTCTGCCCACCTTGCAATCCAAACTACTTGGTCCTTAGTTTTCACATATTACCCAGTCGTCTTTAAAAATGGGATTTGGGATTGACACATAGAGGGACAGGTGGGTGATGAAGCCGATGTTGGAAAATGTTAACTGGAGAATCCAGGTGATGCATCTGTGTTAAAATTCTTTCAACTTTTCTAAATGTTAAGAAATTTTCAAACATTAAAAAAAACAAAAAAGATATCTGCAAGTCATAGGTCCTGACTTACTCAGACGGTGTCTACATGGTGGCGGGAAGCTACAGTAACGAAATTTATCAATACAAATCACACCTGAGAAGGAAGCGGAGATCACAGCGATTACAATGTTATTTAATTCGGATACAAATTAACCACGATCACCAGCTGGGCTTCACAGTGTCTACATTCCACAACAAACAGCGCTCACTACATGCCAGACTCCGTCCCAAGCGCTTTACACCTTTTAACCTCATCCTGACCCTCTGACGTCCATTCCCAGGAGAAGCCAAACGATAATGGCCTGAGTCATTCGCCCGTAGTCACTGGCGAGGAACCGGCAGAACCTGGCGTCGAAGCCAGGCCGTGGACCGGGCCCCGCTCTCTGCTCGTTGCTTATGCTCGGGCCCCCTGACAGCGACCCTGAGGCCGGCTCCCGCGCTGCCCACTGTGCGGAGAAGCACGCTGCGGCTTGGACCAAGGTCACCACGGCCGACCCGAAGGACCGCAGGCGACGGCCGGGCCGGGGGGCGGCGGGGGTTCCTGCAGGCCTCGGCCGGGAAAAGGGAAACACGGGCCACGGACTCGGGCCAGGGACGGCGCTGCGGGGCGGGATACCCGGGCCCCGCACGGAGCGCGCCTCACTCACATGTTATTGAAGCGGAACAGGTCGTCGCAGGTGAAAGCCCGAAGTGTGGTCATCTCGCCGCCGCCGAAGCCGGCTCGCCGCGGCCCAATGCCTACCCCGCCGGAAGTAGTCCCGCGCGCGGCCGCGGCGGGGCGGGGCAAAGAACTGCTTCCGGGCTACGAGTTGCTCGGCAACGGCGGCCGCGACGTAGCTCCTTCTGGTCGCAGGATCCGGGCATTGCCAAACCCCTCCTGTAAGGTCAAATGTCTCCGTTGGTTGACTGGAGAGAGTAGGGAATGTGATCGTTTAGAAGGAGAATGAAAACTGCCGGGGATTAGGAAACAAAATAGGGAAGCGGGGGTTCGGCACCACTATGGCCTGTGGTAACAGAGGGGGGAAAGGAATGGTACAGTGCATCTCCTAGAAATAAGGGTGCGAGCCATGCAGGTGAGCCTAAACTTTTTGAAGCCACATTAAAAAATATAAAAAGAAAGGTGAAATTAATTTTAGGAAGATGTTATTTAAACCCAATACATCTAAAATACTAACATTTTAACATGTAACCAATTCAAAAATTTAATGGAATATTTTACTTTTTTTGGTTCTAAGCCTTTGAAATCAGGAATATGTCTTACAACTGCAGCGTACTGCAATCAGGGAGCCCAACTGTCATTGGAAATACTTGTTCTGTATTTATTTTTAGATTTCATCAAGTTCCTGTTCAAAAGTAGATTTCACATGCCCAAGGGATTCCAAATGTTTTCAAATAACTGCATTTAAAGTTAAATTAGGGGAGCAGATGTTGCTCAAGTGGTTGAGCGCCTACGTCCCATATATGATGTCCTGGGTTTGATCTGGTACTAAAAACAAATAAAAAAAATCAACTCTCATTGGGAAGCAGATGTAGCTCAGTGGTTGAGAGCGGGCTTCCACATACAAGGTCTGGGGTTCAATCCCTAACTCTGGTACATCAAAAATAATAAAGTTTAAACATTCTGTTCTTCAGTTGTACTAGCCACATTTCAAATGCTCAATAGCCCCATGTGTCTAGTGGCTACCCTATAAGATCCAGAGGCTCAGAAATGAACATATCTTAACCTCTTTTGAAGGTTCTTTCCCCTCCCTTGCTGAGCAATTACTGAGGTGGTTTTGGGGAACTGGGTGCAGAAATGACATCCACCCAAATCATTCATCAGGAAGAAGTCTAAATTCCAAGGTCCTCACAACCCTATCTCCCCTGGAACCAAAGTTTTCTGGGCCTCCTTAGCAACCACCTCCCTAGACATGTGGCCCAGGCTAGACATGTGGCCCAGGCATACCAGGAGGAAAGCCAGCAGGTGGTTGAGGAGGTAAGCAGGCCCAGTAAGAAGCATCTCCCAAGGTCCCAGCTCAGTGCCAGTCCTTGTTTCCAAAATCTCAATAATATAGGCATATTACTATAAACACACATGTAATAGTTGCCCAAAGTCACCATCTCACGTCCACAGGGACTACAAAAGCACCAGGAGGGCAGAATGAAACACCGTGAGCTCAGCTACTACCTGCCATATATTTAAACTGGGAGAAATTTCTAGAAGCAGTTTCATATCAGCAAAATGCCACATTAAATGACAATTAAAGGAACAATTTTTAGAAAAGGTAAATTATTCTCATACAAATATAAATTGGACATATGTCAAAGATCTTATTTAACTCATTAATTAATGAAAGTGTAAGCTGTTATAACTGGTACAAAGGAGAAATTAAAACTACACAACACAATCAGGAATGCTGAAATTTACGCTTTGATGTCAAACTGGTCAATATCCACAGGACAGTAATCAATTGCATCTTCACTGGACACAATGCATTTGTGTTTCTAAGAACAAGAATCATTTGCATTGCTATCAGTATTCTACAGCTTGCAGATTTGTAAAATAACTCAAAGACAATAAAAGGCAGTGATAACTTGGACACTAGACAGAACCCAGCCATCTTTTTTTATTTTAATTTTTATTTATTTTTATTTAGTCCATGTCTTTCACAGTTTTTTTTCTGACATGGACTAATATTGATTATTTTGTTGGTTGTGAAGTTTTCATGGCTTTTCTAAAAAAAAAATTTTTTGTTGTTGTTGTGATTTGTTAACTCCGTAAATGCAGGGAATCTATAACCAGCTTTATGTTTTAACTGATTTAAATAACAGCATAATAAAAGAATTTTTAAATTATTTTTTAAAACTCCTATGAATTTAACACAAAGGCAGCACTTGACTCCTGAAGGAACCAGATGCTAGTGGTGATCAGCTTGCAGCCACTGACAGATAATTATAATTCAGAATCATCATTTTGAGTCACAGATCGAAACCATACAGTAGCTAACAAGGCAGTGGCAATGAATAGGGCATGGGGAACGTAAAGTACAGAAAGCATCCTAGAGACACAAGCTGGGTCTCCTTTATCTCCCTGTATGTCTATTTTAAAGCTGTTATCAGTGTCCATTGCTGGCCACCTCTGATGAAGTAGCTTCTGGAAGGGGGCCCGGTAAGGCCTCCGTAAATATCAGTTGACCAGCTGCTTGAAAGGTGGCATACGGGTCATACAGAAGATAATATCCTTAGCAGCTTTACAAACTGGGTATTCATGTGATCAACTCAGTTATTTCACTTTTTTGTGCCTCTGTCTCTGTAAAAGATGTATAGTAATAGTATTGAGCTCACTGGGTTGTGGTGAAGATTCAATGAGTTAATAATGGTAAAGCACTAGAACAACGCTCGTCACATTTTAAGTTGCCCTGTGTTTGCTAAGGAAAAGAAAATGAAGCCTTTTGCATTTAGAAGAATTGAAGTTTTGAAATGTAGAACACAGGAGAGGCAAAAACCTCTACCATGGATCCTTAGCAAAGGCAGTTCATGTGCTAGCATGTAGTTCCCCTCCCCCAGGGCATCCCTTGTTCTAGAGGAATGGGCTTTTCCAAGCCACCTCCGCTTTCTGTCATTGTCTTGCTCCACCCAGAAAAGCCTATATGGTAACACAACTGGATTACATGCTTTTTAAATACCTTTTAGGGCTCCTTTTTTTTTTTTTTTTAAGTCTTTGTTGTTTTAATGTAAGTGCTATGTGCACACTACTAAAACCTGAAGACTGTGGCAATGTACAAAGACGAAAGCAACAATGCACTGAAAATTCTGCTGCCCAGGAATAAGCCATATAAACACTTGAGGAATTTGAGACCTCTGTCTATGTAGTATAAGGGCAGTAGGAAAGAGAATTTTATATCTAAAAGAACTCAGCTTATATAATATTGAATAAAAGGTATCTCTTTAATTTCTCTTGAATTTAACAGAAAAAAAAAAAAAAAGAATTGAATTAAAACTTGAGAAATTGCCAAGCACCACAGAAATATGGGTATTGAAAAGTCTCTTCTAAAGTCTATGGCAGGGGGCAGAGGTGGCTCAAATGGTTGGGCGTCCGCCTGCCATATGGAGGGACCTGGGTTCGATCCCCGGGACCTCCTGGTAAAATAAAAAATATATACATAGAAGGTGCATGGGCTGCCAGGCTCCATGTGCTGGTAAGCCGCCAGGCCCCGGGAGCCATGCAGCAAGATGATGATGTAACAGGAGAGAGACGCAGGGGAGAGACAAGACGAGATGCTCCGAAAGCTCTGGAAACCAGAAACTGAGGTGGCGCAGGTGGCAGAACGCCTCTCTCCTACATCGGAGGTCTCCGGGATCGAATCCTGGTGAATCCTGGTGGAGGAGGATGAGAAGAGATGGCAGGAAACAGACACAGAGAATTGCCCAGCGAATGGATACAAAACAGCAAATGGGGAAGGGAGGGGTTAAAATGGATAAAGTAAATAAATAAATCTTTAAAAAAAAATAAAAATAAAAAAAATAAAGTCTATGGCATTCTGAGGCTGGTCCTTGACTTGAAGCAGCCTCTCCTGTCTTCTCTGAGTTCCCTTCACTTCTGGCTTCTTCCAGTAGTTTTCTCTCTGTGTGTCTGAATTTCATTCTGCTTATGAAGGATTCCAGCAATGGGTGTAAGGCCCATCCTGATTCAATCAGGCCTCACCTTAACTAGAGGAACCTCCTTGACAGGTCCTATTTACAATGGGGTCACACCCACAGGAATGGATTAAGAGGTCAAGATCATATTTAACTATAATAATATGATATAATATAAATATAAATATATAATAACATATAGCATAACTGTGGTGGTTTGCAGCTGTATGTCCCCCAGAAAAAACATGTTCCTAATCCATTCCTCAGCCTCAGAATGCCCCAGTTTATTCAATATTAGTTTTATTTTTAACATGCTGAAAAACACGGTTTCTGTCCCAGCTGCACATTTTCCCTACATTAAAGGTGATTCATAGAACCTTGGATTTATCATCTTACATTGTGTAATTCATTTTACTGCTTAGCTACACAACTACATGCTTTTACCACATTTTATCACCAAACAGTTTCCTGCTCCTTGAAACAAAACACCATGTGCTGTCTGTAAATAGTGTTGACCCAGATTCACATGCATCATTGCAAAATTCCACATTTAAAACAAGCAAACAGCGTGGCGTTTATCTGTTGTGGATCTGTTTCTTTTCCTTCAGCTTATGTGGGGAGCCCAAAGTGCAGAGTAAATATATATTTCAATAAACCCTAGGCAATGTGCCTGACAAGAAAAACAGCTTGGATGGATGGGTGCCTTCATTTATTTTTATAAAATAACAGCTGGACAGGGTAGATGTGTTGACCCTGATACTCAACGTAGTAATTTATTTTCAATTTTGCTAACTGGGACGTACAAATTCATTCACCACTCAATTAAAAGCTGACTACAGGTTTTACTTAAACAAGGTAGGCTGAACACATCTGCTGCCTCCCAAAATCCCACCAAAATGAGAGTAACAGAATAAAGAGGCGTAAATCCATAAGAACAAAGAGAATGAAAGAGACAATAGCTGATGGGAACTAGCAGCATAATTTTGGGATGCTAGAAAACCCTTTTAGGACCCAGAAGAAGGCGGAAATTTAAGTACCTGCCGGAGGACAAGCCAACAAGAAGCAAGGCATTGATTCCTGGTGCAGAATCTGGTGAGGCTTGGGAAGCAGAGGCACCAGATGTGAGGAAGAGGAGAGGCTTGCTCCCTGGAGAGGCCCAAGAAGCTGTGTCCCTGAGTCCACAGAGTACAGGCAGCCAAGGGCAAGGTGAAACACACTGAAAATGGGGATTCCGTAAAGTTCTTAAATACTGAAAAATATGCTGAAAGCTGAAGCCCCTCCCAACCCCTATTGACCAAAGTAAGTCATATTATCAAAGCCAGCGTCAAGGTGGAAGGAGACTATAATGTATGGATAAAGGGAGATGTGATTCACTGGGGCCATTACAGCAACTATCTACCAAAGAAGGATTAGAAATCAAATGGTATCAGACTTCTCAACAGTGTCTCTGAAAAGTGGAAGTCAAGATAGGGAAAATTATTTCTAACCCTTAAAACTATGAGAGGCATAAAAGAGGAAAAAAAAAAAACAAAAAACAAGAAATAAAAAACTATGAAAGGGAAAGCAGATGTCACTCAAGCGATTGAGCTCCTGCCTACCACATATGCGCATGTGAAAGCAGCTGGCCCAGACAGAAAGAACCTCCTGACTCAGCTTCTGTTTGTCCTCACACAACCTGAAGGAAATGATGACTCCTGTCAAAATCACGAAGTTTGTTTTCATCAACCCAGCTCATTTTGTCTTTTCCCCACCCCCTTCTGAGCAAGAATATAATGGATAACCATGAAGTATAAACTTATTTAAGTAATTCTTTAAATGATTTCAAGTGACTTGTTTTTTCCTTTTGTTTTGTTTTGTTTTGTTTTTAGTAAGCATTACAAGCTATTTTCTTTCCTCTCCTTTCTTCTGGAGTTACTACAGCAGTATGCCCACATTTGTTTATTTGTATTAGCTACACAAATGCCATTGCCCCACAGATGAGCACCGGCTTCCCACATACGAGGTCTGGGTTCAATCCTAGGCCCCGGTACCTCAAAAAAAATAAAATAAAATTCACTTCTGGTTGGTTGGAGACTTTGGCAGTTTGTCATTCTTTTGTCGTTCAGTTCATATTAGATATTTAAGTCTGTTCTACATGTAACTGTACATCAATAAACTGCAAGGAAGAAAGAAGTTGAGAAAGGAAAACCTGACGGAAATCACAATATTAGAAATAAGTTCATTCTCTCATAATTTATAGAGTTAGCAAAAAACAAGAAGCATAGACATCAGGGATAAAGAAAATTAACCATATCAAATACTTTGTTCCTTTGATTAAGACATAATGCTTTCAAGAGTTATCCTGGGAAGCGGTTGTGGCTCAAGTGATTGGGCTCCTGCCTACCACATGGGAGGTCCCGGGTTTGGTTCCCTGGTACATCCTAAAGAAGGCAAGCTGTGGGAAGCGGCTGTGGCTCAATCAGTAGGGCTCCCGTTTACCATATGGGAGGGCCCGGGTTCGGTTCCCGGGGCCTCCTGGTGAAGGCAAGCCCGCCCGCACGGCGTGGTTAGCTGACCCAGCGAGCACAAGCAGCAAGGGGGGGATACATGAATAAATAAATAAAATCTTAAAAAAAAAAAAAATAATAAAGAAGACAAGCTGGTGTGAAGTGCTGGCGTGGCAAGCTGATGCAACAAAGAGACACAAGGAGGAAAACACAATGAGAGACACAACAAAGCAAGGAGCAAAGGTGGCTCAAGCAATTAGGTACCTCCCTACCACATGGGAGGTCCCGAGTTCGGTTCAAGCGCCTCCAAAAAAGAAGAGGAGCACACAACGAATAGACACAGCAAGGGCAAACTACGAGGGGGGAGGGAATATATAAAAAATAAATCTTAAAAAAAGTCATCCTGCCAAATGATAGAAATGTATATATGCATACCTAAAGAAATAATATAGTAAATAAAATAAAAAGGTAAAAATGGTGGGGAAAAGTTGTAAAAAATAATCAGCGACTATAATCGAGTTTTTACTTAAATAATTCCTTGCTGGGAAGTGCTATTGTATTCCTTCAGGAGCACACACGGCTCCCCTTGGGATTTCTCTCTGCTCCTGACTTGGAAGAGGGCAAGCTTGTCTTTGGAGCCTTCTTTTTTCCCTTTTCCCCTTCTTGGCAAAAGTCACCATTGGCTCTGGGCCCTGACGATGCTCTTGGCCACGGAGAGTCCTAGGGAAAATGAGCTTCTCCCAGCTCACATTCACACCCACACAATCACCATCACCACCAAAAAAGCTAATGGTTAGCATTCACGTTTTTTTCCCAACCCTTCCATATCAGGCATCCCACCCCAATGTATTTTTCTTAAACCTTTCCTACCTGTTACTGCCTTCTACTTTTCAAGGAAAATGCCAGCAGGTAAGAGCATGAACAGGCAAGTAGCAAATGAATAATAATGGAAAAATGTAAAGGCAGCTGATCATATCTAATGATAATAGTGACTGGGGCTTCTGGTATACAGGTCCTATGCTTAACATGTGACAGATAATTCATGCTTGCCTCCCACAACCCCGAGGAAGCAAGATGCTCCTACCTTGGCTGGGAAGAGGCACATACATTTGTGTTTCTTTGTAGATGCACCCTGCAGATGTGATTTTATTTTATATATACATCTCCTTAGATTTCTTAGTTTTAAAAATTATTCCCAGTTAATATGCTAGAACAGCACATTTCCAATATGGCAGCCACTAGCTAAATGGGATGACTGAGCCTTTGGGATGTGGTTGGTGTGAAATGAGATGGGCCCTAAGTGCAAAATACACACCAGATTTTGAAGACTTTGTGTTTAAAAAAAGGAATGCCAAACACCCTACTCATGTTTTACATTGATTACTTGTTGAAATACAATATTTAGGATATCAAGGGTTAAATAAAATACCTTATGTAACAGTTGGCCAATTTGATGTAATTATGAATTCCAAAAATATAATTGGATCATGCTTGTAAACTGATCTGTTAATCTGGGCATGATTAGGTTATGATTAGAGCATTGAGCCCCGCCCCTTGGTGGGTGGGGAATCGAATATAAAAGGCATGGCAAGAACAGAGTTGAAGCAGTTTTCGAGAAGCAGTTCTGATGATGGAGTTTTGATGTTGGAAAGAAGGTCCCAGGAGAAAAGAAGTGAGCCGTTCACCTGATAGTCTACAGCTGACCTTGTGGAGGAACTAGAAAGCTAAACCCAGAGAGAAACACAGCCCCAGGAAGAGAGGAACACAAGAAGCCTGAACCCTGGCAAACATCAGCAGCTGTCTTGCTCCAACACGTGGCAATGGACAGTAGTGAGAGAAGAAACTTACGCTTTATGACCTGGTATCTGTGGACTTCTACCCCAAATAAATACCCTTTAATAAAGACCAACCCATTTTTGGTAGTTCACATTAGCACCACTTTGGCTGACTAATACACCTTACTAAAATTAATTTCACTGGCTCCTTTTTTTCACTTTTTGAAAATTGCCCATGTGGTCTGCATCATGTTGCTTTAGATCTTCATACTGGCCTTTTGCCCTACACTAGTGATTCTTGGCCCTGATTCTACAGGAGAATCACCTTGGAAGTTGTAGTAAAGATGGATGCCTGGGTCCTCCTGCAGCTTCTTATGTAAATGGTAGAAGGCCACATGGGCATCAGGAATTTAAAAAACTCCACAAATTATTTCAAGAAGCAAGCAATGCTCTAAATGAGAGAAAGGCTGAATCTTAGTGACAGATGGAGCAGAAGAATGCATGTTTGTAGTTCTAAGCATTCAGTCTTTGGTTGGAACTGGATAAACAAGTTGCAAAAAAAAAAAAAAAAAGGACATGGCACATCAGAGCC